>CM076582.1:828770395-829300045 GCA_034641835.2 Pinus albicaulis | reverse complement strand
ACCCGCATCAAACTTTCCGATGCGATTGGGTCCTCTCAGCTACCACAGTGCCACCTGTAGCCACAAGCATTCAAACAGAGGCTGAAGTTATTGAGCGAAATCAGATATTCGCCTCAACGCAGCCACAAAGTTACTTCTGCAAGGAACTTAATGCAAAAAATATCTACAGAGTTACTCCAGCATGACACAGAGCTTCAAAAGTCAACAAAAGCTCCCATCGAGCTTAATCTTAAAGTGTAAAACAGTTAATACATACAGAACATCTGTAAAATTCTTCATCGAGCCCCTCAAAGGTCGAGAAGCCATTAAGACTGTATTAATTATCTTGGGAGATCTTTTATTGAGATCTCACCTCCTCATTCTTCTATAAATACTTCTGTAGAAGAGGAGAAATTGTTGGTTGCAGAACTTTGAAATACATTTGAGCTTAAAATTCTGATTTTAAATAGTGTTCATTGGCCCTTAGAGCTCTGCTTGTGATAGATAAGTTAGGCTGAGATGAGTAGATAATGGTTAAACTAAAGCATTGGACTTAAAGCTGTAACTAGTTTGGAGCATTAATACAAGCTGATTTATGGGATCCTGGTCTATGTTGACGGTGATTTTTTTCTCATTGTAACTTGTCATTTTGTTTATGTTTTCATTGTATTTCATCTTCTCTTATAAATAACAACATTCATAGACTCGTTAGGACCTACTATATATCAGTAACCTTCTCTGACTGAAAATTTTTATCTGAATTTTTTCTTCCAATCGGTGTTATTTGGGAATGATTTAATTCAGTTTAAGCATAGGAATGCTGGCGTTCCCTCGTCTTATTGCCTTAGCTGAATATTATTCTTGAATTTTATGTTCAGTATTAGTTAAGTAGAGATGAACTATGGAAGATATGGTGTGCCCTAGTCCTAGTTTTATCCCCAAAGGTTGTCTGAATGTTTCCCTTGGAATGTGTTAAAAGTTGGCTAGTTTAGAAGTACTTACCAGATCTTAGGCCATTCTGTGTCATCTTTGTGTTTGTCTTGAAAGTAACTAAGTAAAGCAGAGCTAGGAGAGGATTTGTGGTGAGCCCAGCCCGCTAGTTTCTACTCCAATAGTTGCCTTCAAGTTTCCTTTTGTCTTAAAATGTTTTCTATTGAAAGTGTATCAAAGGCTGGCTAGTTTAAAAGTACTTACCAGATCCTAGTTTTCTTTTATGTTCTTCTTAAGTGTTTTTCAAAGGCTGGCTAGTTTAAAAGTACTTACCAGATCCTGGGCTGCTCTTTGTTCTGCATCTGTTTAATTTTCCTTCTTTTTGTATCATTTCATTCCATAAATCAATCTTCAGAGAGATCCTTAGACATAGATGACTTGCCCCATGGACCACTTCGCTTCGTCGTTCCAATTAAACCCTTATTATAACTCCATAGCCCAATGGACTAAAACCCGGCACTGGTTTGTTTTCCGTTGAAATCTTGCTCCCACTTCTTGCAACTTCTCACCTTTGAAACTCCCTTTGACCCTTTGCATTTAGGACTTTCCACCTCAAACAAGAATCATGCTCAACCACCCAAAAACAAAACCAAACCTTCGCCTTCATAAGTAGCCTAATATCATTACCCCAAACTTCAAAGAAAAATCCATCTTTGCACTTATTGGAGAGATCCCTCTCCGGATTCAGGAGGGCTAGATCCTAGAATCCCAAAGTGGTTGAAATAATGTTGTTTCTGTGATTAGACTTTGCTAATCTTGCTAATTAAAGATTCCTAACATTTCTGGCGACTCCACTAGGGAATTTTTGAGTTCATAGTTGCTTGGCCAACTTTTATAAACTCTTTAGTTTTCCATACAACCACATAAACTCAGAAAAAAACCAAAAATATTTCAGATTGGTATTCAATAAACATGGTGGTGGACCATTAAACCTTTTACCTCCTTAGGAGATAAAAATCTTCCACCTGGCAACTCCACACTCTGAAACTCCCACAAGAAGAAATGAATCCACTGGTAGAAAACCTTGAACTAATTGACCAGATACAGTGACCTCTTTCCTTATTTACAAACATGATTCCAAGAATATAGCGAAGATATGCCCCAATGAGTAGAGATCGTATCCCTGGGTTTCCACATTAGATGCCCCAGGTGAATTGGGATGACAACCTGCCTGTTTTTCAAGGTGAAAAGTTTGATGACCCTTTAATACATCTCATCAAATTTCACATACATGTATGGAGGTTGAAATTTGAATGGCATGAAGACTGCCTAATGAAAATTGTCATGTTAACATTAGAAGGAAAAGCTAGGGATTGGTATGAATGCTTAAGATCTAGTAGTTTGTTTTCTTTAAGAGACCTTCAATATGTGTTATATGAGAACTATAAAGAAAAAACTACATCATTATCATGGGGTGCAATATATTATGATGGAACATCACAAAACATCACCCAACACATTATAGATAATGAGGAAGCTTTGGCAGAAATGCATCCTGAAGATGTATTAACAACCATTCATGAGTTTAATCTCCTATTGAAAAATTTTAAGAACATAGATGAATCAGTTGAGGAAGAGATGATAAAAAAAATAAAGAACATCCCTCAAGATATCCCTGAAAACTCAAATATTGATTCATCATCCCTTATAGCTGAGGCTCAACAAGACATTCAGCCTCAAAATCAGTCTTCACAAGAGACATAGAACTGTTGTACTTATATTAAAAGGGACATGGAAACATCTTCCCCTTTGACAGAAAAGGAAATAGATCAGACTATTTATAAACAACCAGTCTCTGAAACTTTTTGCAAAACAAACACTCTTGCCCATTCACATAGAGAACTTTGTTGTACAGATTTAGAAAGTTCTTTTGTAGATCAGAATGAAGAAGTACCTACTGATAACCCAGTATGTTTGATTAGTAGTATTACTTATATTCGTGATTCTCCTAACTTTGATCTATCTAGTGATGATGCTTCCGAAACAAAAGTTAATTTTGCAGGATCATCGTTAGCAGATTTATGGGAGGAAGATCAGTTCCTTCAAAGAAGTAATGAGCCAATGCAGATTATTTATGATAATGATGATGAAAGTTTTCAAAGACTAGAAGAAAGTGAAGATTCATTGGATCTTTGCTCTGCTTCATTTCAGATCATCAATCATAGTTTCCATGTGATTAGGACTCAGCAGACTTTCAACTCAAAGGATGAGGAGGAAGGAAACAAATAAATTTTTTAGAAAAGTGAAATCAAGGAGCCTTCTCTTGAAAAAGAGGAAGCAATTGAACATACCCCTGCTCAAAAATATAATAACCTCCTCACATAGTATAGTCCACTAAACCAGAGCCTACCAGGACTTCAAGAGGACAATCCTGCAATATATGATGAGTCCTCTAGTTCAGATAATAATGAAGATGAGGAAGTTTCTCTTTCTCAAGAAAATATTTGCCTTGATCCAGTGGAAAAGAAAGAAGAGATAATCCTAGTTGAAACATATCTTCCAAACACTTACAACCAGGCATTGTTTCAGGATCCCTATGCTCACTTCTTGAAGACATCTGAAGAAGGGACAAACGTCATTAGGAGCAGTGTATTACCAAAAGTAAGAATATTATTTTTCACTTCTACTAAAAAAAAAAAGAGTGGGATTGGACCTACCTATCCTACATGCTCAAAGAGATGAGCAAAGACCAGTCATGGAACCATTTGATTGACTCGTTGTATTGGAAGAGAGAGTTTGTACGTTAAAAATTTAAATATTCCAAGTTAGAATAGGTTAGATAGGAATGTCAATAAATCTCAGTTCTGAGCATGTAGTTAGTTGTCGTTTTCTGTTTTGAAGAAAAATCAAAAAATCAAAAATACAAAAAAACAATGAAAGAAAGAAAAGAGGGCAAATTGTGAAAACAAGAAAGGTATAGCCCCATACCGAAAAAGAGAAATAAATTCTGAAAGTGTGCAAGCTCAAATGCCACTCCTGAATAACACACTTCTAGTTAGTCAAACAGCCTAATCTTGACTAATTAGCTTTAAATTTTCTACTAATAGGACAGTGAATTCGATTTGCCAAACTGTTTAAACTTGGCTTATCAGAAGATAGATTAGGATAGAAATGAAAGGTTCAAACATACTCAAAATCTGAACCTAAGTTTCCAAAGAGAGATGACTCAAACTTTCTTTGAATCCTGAGTCAAAAAGATGTAAATCTGGTTCTAACACACTCAAAATCTGAACCAGAGATCAAGGAAGAAACAACTCAAATAACAGTCAAAAGAGATTTGTAAAAGGATGAAGGAAGTGCTTTGAATTTTCAGATCTCAATCCTTCCATTTTGTTTTAAATTTTTTGCAAAATAAATGTCTATGTGCAGCCTGTTTCTATGCCATAGACCAGCATCAAGTTAGACTGTTCAATCCTGACTTGAATGCTTTTCAATTTCTGTTGTAGAATTTAGAGAATAAGGTCTGTTGGACAGTTTAATCCCAACAGATAATAGATTAGGTAGAGAATCATATGGGCTCAACTGTTTAATCCGAGTCCATGGAGAAATAAGGAGTAGAAATAGATTAGATTTCCTGCTTTCAAAAATAATAAAATGTTGAAAAAGAGTTTTCCAATCCAAGTGCACTCTGAATGAAGAAAAAGTTTTAGATCTGTCTTATTGGGTAGGTAGAAATCTTGTTGATGAAAGATCCATTGTTTTCATGGCAGCTAATATGTTTTCAGAGCAAGATCACCCCACCAAAGGAAGGGCAGCCCAATGGATGATGCACAGTTCAGCCTCCCAAAGAATAATGGATGTGCCACAGGTCAGACACCCAAAGAATGCAAGTCTGAAGTTCTTGATACCTTCAAGAAGGCATCATCCCCAAATGGAGCCACTGTTAGCCACCTATAAAATTTGTTATAACAAAAGGTGGCTAAGACTTTTGGAGCCTTCAAGGAACAAATTTTATCACTAAAAAGTGTTGGCTCTTGAATACTCTTGAAGGCCTCATGCCTCTGTCCAAATCTTCACTGCTGTTCCCATTTTATACTCAGAAGTTCTGCTAATTTCATGAGAAGAAACTGCTGCAAAATCATCATTTTTCCCCTTCCTCCACTCAAAAATAACCTTCATTTTCTCCCCTTTTTCTCCATAAAACTCCTCTATTTTTCATGATTCCTCTTCTTCCATTCATGAAAATCATTTCTACAAGGTTAAGGACTCACTCTTTAACCTTACCGAAACCCTCAAATTCCTTAGAAAACATTGAAAATCCATAAAAATCCATGTTTTATGTTTCAGGCTTTATCCCCCTTCGGATAAGCCCCCTAACCACTTCCGCCACGTGCCCACGCCCTACAAACCAGGCGCTAACCCCTCACAGCACTTATCGCATCGCAAAAGTCCAAGTGCGCAAGTCTTGTTGCCATGTTTAAAAGGTTCCGATGCGATTAAGCCCATGTACATACCCCCCGATCGTATTATCATTTCATGTGACCCGTAGGCCCACCATCGGGTGCTAAATCATTATAAAAATTCATTCCCGATGGTATTTTTCCTTTGTAAAGTCAAATAACCCACTTATCCAAATTTTTGGTCTAACGCGCCCATTTAACGATTTTTAAATGAAAATGGTTAGATTAAAAAGACCTGAAGCGCAATCGCATCGGAGAAATCCACAACGGGTTGATTGAAAGACCCACATCAAACTTTCCGATGAGATTGGTTCCCATATATATAAACCCTGCCCCTACCACTTTCCATTTATATAACCTACACCCAGGACCAAGAGTTTAAGTCCCGAGGCGCCTATCGCATCGGAAACTTCTGCGCAGGCTCTTCAGATTCTGTCCATTTGAAACCTCCGATTGCGATGGCCCGATCGCACCATTGCATCAGCCTTCCCCGATCTCTTAATCGCATCACCCCACCTCCGATTACCGATCCTCGATTGGTTGTCCACTGTTGATGTCCTCTCCACTTTCTCAGATCCAACAACCCACAATTGCCCTGATCACAAGTTTTACCTCCGCTTCATAACCCTCTGATTCGTTCCCCACTGTTGATCTAATCCTCATATCAATAGTCATCACTCATCGCATCAAAATTATATTCCAGACGCTTTAAACATTGTTTCTTCACCGATTACGATCCTCCGATTGGATCTAGACTATCCACGTGTCCAGATCGGATGGTCCTAGATCATTCCATCTTATTCTTCCCTCCGCTCTCCTTTTTACCTTCTCTTGGCTTATCTCCACCTTTGGATGTTGCCATCCAATGGCCATGCTCCTCCCCACATCCCCTGAAACAGTTAAACCCACAACACAAGATTTCTTAATAAGTTTTGTATTTTGTAGGTGTTTAAAGGTTTATCCGTTATATTGAAAGAAAGTCCGAAGGCCGGGAATGACGATTCCTGTGCTTTCGATTCATAAAAGGAAAACCGTTCGCAGGATTCAAGATCCACGTTTCGTCAATGCTTCATGGGAATTGATGCCTTGAGAGACATGCGCGGCCTGCACATCAACAAGACATTGTGTTATTAAATCACCATTAAAAGAGTATCAGTGTTGAAGACAGAACGTGACATAACATAAGAATTGAAGATAATTTGGGGATTACGGCTAAGAATGATTATCAAAAGCCTAATCCCCCAAATTAAAACACAATTAAAGTAAAATCATAAGTGTTTTATCAGACAGAAAGGCCTCCACCGCCACATCTGAGGAAAATTTATTCCTCTCAGCTACCACAGTGCCACCTGTAGCCACAAGCATTCAAATAGAGGCTAAAGTTATTGAGCGAAATCAGATATTCGCCTCAACACAGCCAGAGAGTTACTTCTGCAAGGAACTTAATGCAAAAAATATCTACAGAGTTACTCCAACATGACACAGAGCCTCAAAAGTCAACAAAAGCTCCCACCGAGCTTAATCTTAAAGTGTAAAACAGTTAATACAGACAGAACATCTGTAAACTTCTTCATCGAGCCCCTCAAAGGCCGAGAATCCATTAAGACTGTATTAATTATCTTGGGAGATCTTTTATTGAGATCTCACCTCCTCATTCTTCTATAAATACTTCTATAACAGAGGAGAAATTGTTGGTTGCAGAACTTTGAAATACATTTGAGCTTAAACTTATGATTGTAAATAGTGTTCACTGGCCCTTGGAGCTCTTCTTGTGATAGATCAGTTAGGCTGAGATGAGTAGATGATGGTTAAACTAAAGCATTGGACTTAAATTTGTAACTGGTTTGGAGCATCAGTACAAGCTGATTTATGGGATCCTGGTCTATGTTGACGATGATGTTTTTCTCATTGTAACTTGTCATTTTGTTTCTATTTTCACTGTGTTTCATCTTCTCTTATAAAGAACAACATGCATAGAGTTAGGACCTACTGTATATCAGTAACCTTCTCTGACTGGAAATCTTTATCTGAATGTTTTCTTCCAATCTATGTTATTTGGGAATGATTTAATTCAGTTTAGGCATAGGAATGCTGGCATTCCCTCGTCTTATTGCCTTGGCTGAATATTATTCTTGAATTTTATGTTCAGTTTTAGTTAAGTAAAGATGAACTATGGAAGATATGGTGTGCCCTGGTCCTAGTTTTATACCCAAAGGTTGTCTAAATGTTTCCCTTGGAATGTGTTAAAAGCTGGCTAGTTTAGAAGTACTTACCAGATCTTAGGCCATTATGTGTCATCTTTGTGTTTGTCTTGAAGGTAACCAAGTAAAGCAAAGCTAGGAGAGGATTTGTGGTGAGCCTGGCCTGCTAGTTTCTACTCCAATAGTTTCCTTCAAGTTTCCCTTTGTTTTAAAATGTTTTCTATTGAAAATGTATCAAAGGCTAGCTAGTTTAAAAGTACTTACCAGATCCTAGTTTCTTTTATGTTCTTCTTAAGTGTTTGTCAAAGTCTGGCTAGTTTAAAAGTACTTACTAGATCCTGGGCTGCTCTTTGTTCTGCATCTGTTTAATTTTCCTTCTTGTTGTATCATTTCATTCCATAAATAAATCTTCAGAGAGATCCTTAGACATAGATGACTTGCCCCATGAACCACTCTTGCCTCTTGCTATTCCAATTAAACCCTATTATGACTCCATAGCCCGATGGACTAAAACCTGCAATTACCTATCTTTCCTCGCCAAAGCTTGTTCTAATTGCTTGCAACTTCTCACCTTTGAAAATCTTTGCATTTAGGACTTTCCACCTCAAACAGTAATCATGCTCAAACATCCAAAAACAAAACCAACCCTTGGCCTTCATAACTAGCCTAATATCATTACCCCAAACTTCAAAGACAAATCCATCTTTGCACTTATTGGAGAGATCCCTCTCCGGATTCAGGAGGGCTAGATCCTAGAATCCCAAAGTGGTTGAAATAATGTTTTTTCTGCGATTGGACTTTGCCAATATTGCTAATTACAGATTCCTAAGAACACCATGTATGCCAACCTAGAAACTTAGTCCATTTGCTTCATATATGCAATTCCAAAAGGGATTGGTAATCCTCCATTCCCTTTCTCAAACTGCATAACCATAACGAGAATGAATGGTGCACCACATCATAAAACTGTGTTTAGATTACCCTGTTCTAAATACATTTTTTCATGACCATAACATGCGTGGGGGCATGTTTGCCCCTCAAACATAAAAATCCCATCTCTTAGCCCAAAAAAGCACTGAAATTATTTTCTTTGATAGGTCACACTTTTTAGGTCATTTCCCAGGATAGGTCACAGTTTTCTGCCCAGTACCTACTACCCAGGTTGTATAATAGACCCAAAATGTGTGATCTAATCTGTTCCTAAGCTTTGAGTTCCTAAAATGAACTTTCAATCCACTGAAATTAAAGAGTAGGGTTAGGCTTTTTACCTGCAACTGACGAATCTTGATTCCAACGGTCAGTTTGTCTGCTACGATCGCTGCAAGATTTAGGGTCTTTTATCCTCTCTACATTCACAACAACTACACTTGTAAATGAATTAAATTGGAGGGAAAATGCCTTATTAAAAGATAAACCCAAGATTTTTATTTTTCCACCTGCGATCAAACCGTAGCTCAGTTTAACAAACCGTCAACACCATTGGAAATATATCACCAAGCTCTCAAATGGGTATCCTTTAGTTTTTTGTGATTTTATACTTCATGTGGACACCTTTTTCCAGGAAGGGTCACTTCACCACTCCTCAAAATTCAATTTCTTCACTTGCAACACTTGTACTTCGGGCACCACTTTGCCTCCATACTTGTCCATGCTAGTGTCAATTTTCGTCATGAGTAACCATCTTGTACTCATGTTTTTATGCTCCCCTGCGGACCTTTTCTGTGTGGCAGCATCATCGAGTAGCCCTTGTTTCGAGCATCTGAGTTTAGTCATCATCACATCAATGGAGTCTATCCTAAGTCCCTTCGTATCCTGCTATAGTCCTCCATCCTTCATTACTTGGTTCCTCTCTCTTGTTGCACATTATGGCCTTCATTCATACTGTCCCCTATCCCTTTTTGATATTGTGTCAGTTGCTGCTAGGTCATCAATTCCCTTCATGCTCTAACAAGGGAAGTCATCCGCCCACTACTCAGTACCCCCCATTCCACCATCATCCCTATGTTCAGTCTATCAATCGCTTTACTATTATCTCTTGTGCCTTAGTTGAGGATCACTTATTGCCTCACCTATGGCAGAACTCCTTCTATCGACATCAGCTCATTCATTCTAGAAGACATGTCTAGAGGGCGATGTACCTTGGTTCCATCTTCCACTCTTGTTCGGTGCCTCTGATTAGGAAAAGGTACTCCTTATTGCCCTTTGAATTTTTTTTTTCTCAGCTCCAGCTCCTTACAGTATGATTGAGATCCGTATACTTGATGGTTCAATGATGCAGTAGATTATACCAGTGATTCCTGGGTGTGTGTGAGATGTTTCAGACCTCATGAGGGGGTGGCCCTTCAGGTAGCCCCCCACATTCCCGAATGACCTCTTCATTATAGCCTTTGATGTAGCTCCATATATTTGATGGTTTCGACCTCAGTCGCTTGCAGTCCCTTTTCTTTTGCATATATCATTCAGATTTTCAGAGCCCTCTCCTGTTTTACAAGGCCTCTTTAGTTGTACTTATAGCTCATGTACTCAGATATTATTGTATAATTCTTGGCTGGTATCCTAGGCACATTATGTATGAGGGATCCATTATCATGTTTTTATCTATCCCATGTTTATGCCAGCATGTACTATATAGTTCAGTACCTTTTTTATTGGATGCCTTATTCTTTGTACTTTGTTATCTCGGCGGGCATCAGTATTCCTCCCCCACCTCTTGTAGAATATGTACTCACTCATAAAAGAGACTTGTCGCAATTTTAAGTCTCACCTCCTTAGGGTCTCTAGCTCTTTGGTCTACGTTATATTTCACTCTCTGTGACTCCCCCTTCAGTGTCTGCTAATTGAGTTCTTACAACGTACTTTAGTCATACGACTAGCTCCTAACACTCGCACGTTGGGGGGTAATCTGTTACACCAAATTTTGGTCATCTAACCTGTTACTATTATATGGACCAAATTACACCATGTAAGACCAATTTTACCCTATGTAAAATTTCTTTCACTATGAAAATTAACTTAGTAATCCATAATTTATTAAGTTGTTTATGGTCTAAATAGGAAACCCCATGAGGAAATATTGAATAAATCCATATTTTTTTTATTTTCCTCAAGGGATAATTAGTTAAACAATAGTTTAATTAATATTCTTGGTCATATTTAACCCAAAGCAAGAAAATTAATTAGATAAATCACTATATATCTTATTATTTTATAGTAATAATTATTTAAACATTATTTAAATAATATTCCCTGTTAAATTTGACTAAATCATTTATAAATAATTGAATAAATCACTATTTATTTAATTATTAATCAACCACACTCTTAAAATAATAAATAAATCATTTATTTATTTATTTATTATTTACAAATAAAGGGATTTGACCAAATTCAAATTCTTTTTCCCTCCAATAAAAATAATAAAATATTCCATAAAACTTGGATCTAGATTGGGTTAATATTGTTTTAATTATGCGCCAATATCTAGACTAGCTCAATATTTTGTTATAAATAGAAGGGTTTTTCCATTCATTCACTACCTTTTTTTGCCTAAATATCACTATGGTTCTATATTTTTAGTGTGACTTTGATCCTCCATGATTGTCATATTTTCCTATCTTTTTTCTTGTGAACTTCCCTTAAGTTCCTTTTTGTCTGGGTTTTCTACACCATCAAGAGAGAAGTATCTTAGATCTTAAGTGCTAAGGACATAGAAGAACACATCCCATTGAGGGGGAATAATAAAATCTTTCTATGTTCCCTTCCCAGGTGTCATAAATACAAAAATTCTTTAAAAATATTCTTGTCTTGTCTATTGGATGCATGGAAACTCTTACTTTTATTTACTGCTTAATGTATTTAACTGCATAGATCTGGATTTTGTAGCATTTTTCTTGGTCAACTAACTGCAGATCTAAAAAAATTGGTAGCCATCTTTGATGTTAGGGTTTCTTGTTATGCACAGCTAAAGTGAGCATTTTTCGTACGCTTGCTACTAGAATTCTCACTAACATCGAATTTTGCAAAACAGTGAGAAATTTTGTTTCTTAGGACTCTATTGGAAAATGATACCTCGTTGATGTGCAGATGTGCAGTTAATGTATATGTTTCTCACCAAAATAAGCTTTTACCAGATTAATTTTGAAAATTGACTTTTCATTGTTTTTTTTTTTTAATCCTGTGTAGTGCCTTCAATTCGTTCTGATCGTGCCGTTCTCGGTGCTCCCTATTAATTTACAGGAAGAGAAGCGAACGGTGTTAGTGGAAACTACATAGGTAATTTAATGTGACAGCCCAGTGCGCTAACAAAAAAAGAGCACTGCAATAATGAAATATTAATAAATAGGAAAAGCAACAATACTTGAACACAATAATGGAAATAGCACTGTAAATCAATGTACAAATATATGAGACCAATATGGAGCCATTTTATTAGTCATATCAATAACAAAAATGTGCAATATAATGAGACACAAATCATACAACATATGCAAGAAAGCCTCCAATGAATAAACCCTCTCAAAAGTGAGATGCTGCCAATATGAAAAATGTCGGAGAGCTGCTACAACGTAGTCATAATGAGGATAGCTAAAAAAGGAGATAATAAAATGATGTAAAAATATTGATATATGCCTCACAAGATACTATACACAAATATCTAGGCACTATATCCCCTTTCCAAGACAACCCAGGAGGGTTTCTGGAAAATACACAAAGATACAAATGTTAGTTGCAGCCCTAGGGATGAAGGTTTGTTGCAACAAATTAAATGGGAAGATATGGCTGAACATAATGTAGAAATATGTTTCTCTTCTCCAATAGATCCTCTGGATGAAAGGTTGTCCCCTCCATTGAATAAATCACTCCCCAAATCATGCACTACAACCACCCCTGCAACACCTCCCTAAAATAACGCAGTCCAAGACTGAAACTGCACTGTAGGGGATAAGAATAGCTTGGCCTGGTACCAAACCATGAAATAAAGCTCAAGTGCCTTATTTACTGGCCTCCCAATGGAAGGAAAACTTCCTCCACTAAAGACAAGCTCCTAAATGACCCAAATCAACCCTCCACTGTTGCACCCTGCAACATAGTACAAAAATCTGCTGAAAATATGTTGTTGAAGAAAGATGGAGCTTGGCCTAATGCCGGAATGTGGAAATTTAGCCCAAATAATTCTCCTGGGTGGGCACTCGAAGTCCCCCAAGGATGAAGGTGACATTTCCACTTGGGAACACCCTTGTGCTAAAAAGCACTGCAGTCTCTCCTAAACAACTGAAGAGAGCAACAAGTCATACGGAAAATAGGAAAAGTACTAGGCCTCACAAGATACTATACATAAAGATCTAGGCACTATATTACCTTTCCAAGCCAACCCAAGAGGGTTTCCAGAAAATACACAAAGATACAAATGTGAGTTGCAGCCCTAGTGCTGAAGGTTTGCTGCAGCAAAATAAATGGGAAGATATTGTTGAAGATGATGTATAAGTACGTAGCTCTTCTCCAATAGATCCTCTGGATGAAAGGTTATCCCTTCATTTCAATAAATCACTCCCCAAATCATGCACTGCAACCACCCCTGCAACTCCTCCCTAAGATAACGCAGTCCAAGACTGAAAATGCATTGTAGGGGATAATAATAGCTTGGCCTGGTGCCAAATGATGCAATAAAGCTCAAGGACCTTCTTTAGTGGCCTCTTAATGGAAGGAAACCTTCCTCCACTGAAGACAAGCTCTAAAATGACCCAAATCAACACTCCACTACTGCACCCTGCAACAAAACAAAAACCTATGTAGAAACTACGTTGTAGAATAAATATGGAGCTTGGCTTGATGTCGGAATGTGGAAAGGTAGCCCAAATAATTTTCTAGAGTGGGTACTAGAAGTCCTCTGAGGATGAAGGTGGTATTCCCGCTTGGGAACACCCTTGTGCCAAACAACATTGTTGTCTCCGCTAAACAGTTGAAAAGAGCAACAAGTCATAAAGATCATAGAAAAAATAATAACCAATCATGCCTTCTATGGCTGCCATCCACTTCATTATATGCTTCGTGAACTTCCTCACCTTGGGCCCCACACATTAAAGCCACTACTACCATGCATGGAATCTCCCTCCAAAATTGCGTTCTGTCCACTCCTCCATACCAGCACTATTGATTTGGTCAAAGTTGACCCACTCTACATGATCCATCCCCTTTTCTCACACAAAGGTGCTTAATCAATCTACTAATTTGACCTCCATTCACATTAGGAGTGATTTTATTCTTACTAAGGAGATTTATGGGTCTCCATACCCTCTTATTCTTCTAACTAAGAAGAAAAAACAAAATTTAATATTCCAACTACCTTAAAGCTAATTGGAAATATTATAGTCCTCCCCTCCCAAGTGTTGCTTGTCCTCAAGAAACTGTAAAGGTGAGTGTTGGAACTATTCTCCTCCTTCCCTTGTGACACCTCCATGTGATGAGCTCTCCTCATGAACCAAGTGTCCCCCAATCAATCCATCCATGAAATTATCCTCCCAAGTATCCATGTGATGCATCTCCCAAATGCTCATGTTCACCAAATGGCTCCTGCCACAAGGAAACAAGTGGTCTAATGTAGCAATCATGTAATGCTCAATGTGATCCCTAAAACATGAGGCATAAGAAATGGGAAGAATCTCCCTCCCAATGGGCACATCCAACCCATGTGCCATCCCTCCAAATATGCCCACAACAATGATAAGAACATCATCTACATATGGGCTTAAAATGAAGGATAGATAATCTTTCATATGAAATATCGAAAAAGGATCATAGTCCCACATGTGGAACCAGCATAGTATATCTCCTGACTACCTCCGAACATGATATAGTAAGTGGTTTCGCCACCACTTCTTTGTTGTCACAAACCTATCACATGCTTGGAGAAAGTTAATAATGTTTGGTGCCAATGGAGCACACCCTAAATGATATATCATCTCCCTAAATCCTCTTAGGGATCGGCCATGCCCAACACTGTTTTTGGCCCCAAGTAGGCCATGAAGTGCATGATGAAGAGTGCCTTCACTTGGAGAAATGGCCCGCAAATGTATGGTAAATGGATGTAAATACTCATATATTAAATCATTATGCACAAAAGCATGATCCTTACCATATACCTTGATCAAACTAGTGGAGTGGCTCATAAATGTGCCTCCTCTCATCCCTAATGAGGGAAGAACTGGTTGTGATAACTCTACCAAGGATTCATGCCTCTCATCCATTTCCAAATGATCCATGCATCTCCTAATATGCTGATGTATCTCCTCTTCAAGGCCTTCCCAAGTGAATCCTTCCATGATAGTATGATATTTTCTCATGGAATAGGTGTGGCTGAAGAGAAAATATTCATGTGCTGCATGTATAACTTCTCCTTGAGCTTAGATTATCTAGATAAGAAGATCCTACTATGATAGTAGATGATCCCATCTCTTACTGAATATCTCTCATCTAATAGCTGGACATCAAGTATCCTACATGTAAAAATATCCTTGGAGTAATCCACCAACAACTGGGATCTCCAGTAAGGATCTATAGTCCATAGTGACAACACTGATGATCTACCATATAAAGCATCTGTCATGTGGCTTCCCCCTTCTTTGGCATCTACCATGCCAGAGTCACATACCGGGATGTTTCTATCCTTCGTCTACTACTCCTCCTATAGCCACTCATTCTCAAGTAAAGGTTCAAGCTTTTGGAGGTTAGTATTCCATGGGAAGCTATCACCCATCCAAAAATTTTTGATTTTGGCCATTGTATGCATGAGTGGCCACCATCCTCTACCATGTGTGGAATATTTCTCCCTAAGTGGGAGTATCTCCTGAGCCTCCAAATCCAAGGAGTTCTCTCCTTTCACCATGATGGTGCCATCCTCCATCCCTGCAACATCCTCTTTCAACACAAGATGTGGGCTGAGAATGTCTCCCTCCTCCTTGAGTCTACCCAAGACTCTCTGTGTCATGTCATGTCCTCTCAATGTTCCCACTCCTCCTGGATCTATGAGTGGTGCAACATGTTGTGAGACATTTCTCACCAATTCCTGATCAGGTGGCCTCCCAGGTGCAATGCCACTGAACATTAATGTCTCATGGGAAAAATTCATCTACATAAATGATAGGACTGTTAGGTCCTTGCTTCCACTCCACAAATCTAGCTTTGTTTTCTGTGTAAAATCTATCTATGAGGGATATGTGCGCATGCCCCTAATCACATGATGTTTACCACTCCCTTTATCTATCCACTCCATCTGCAAAGTCTCCCAATATGTGGTGACCTTCCCAAAAGTAATCAACCACTGCACACCCAATATCACATTGGTGTCAGGTATGTCAACCACAAAGAAGTGATCAGTCAATGTATATGTCCCCATGGTGACAGATAAATATGGAACCTAATGCATGCACTGCATAGTTCTGGCTCTTGGGACCAAAAAATAAAAATACCTCAAAATCATCAGTGGGTATTTCCCTCCTCTGCACTAGTTGGGCATTGATAAAGTTGTGGGTAGCCCCACTGTCAATCAAAATTGAAACCCTCTGATCATGAATGGAACCTCGAACCCTCAAGGTCAAGTACTTGGGTACTCCTCTCAATGATGCAACAGCCCATCCAATTGGATCAAATGCTCTATTTCCACCTCCTCGTGGTGGTGGATCCTCTCCTGCTATCCCAGCACTGTGACCTCCTTCTGGTTCCTCTTCTTCTTCCTCCTCATCATCCGAAAATACCTCTATATAGTGTGCCTTCCATACTACACATCTATGTTTGGGTGCCCATGATTCTTGGCATGTGAAGAAAAGCTTCCTTCTCCTCGATTCTATTCGAACATCATCACTAAGAGGTACTTTTTTTTTTCTCTCCTTTGAAGGATGAGTCTTCTCATCTTTTCCCTTTGATGGAAAAGTGAGCTTTGCTGAAATTTTTCCTTTGCTCTTGGCAAGTCATCTTCTAGATCTCTATCCATTTCAATGGAATATTGAAGGGTAGTGGTTTTGGTAGATTTAACCAACCCATGTAGAGGTTATGCTAGCCCATCAATAAACATATAAACCCTCCTAGCTACAAATAAATCAGGAACCATAATAGAACATTTTAGAAATTCAGAAATATAAGTTTATGGAGTACCTAATTGTTTGAGCTTAGTTAGCCAATTGAAAGGTGCCTCCGGGTCTCTTCGATCAAACCTCTCCACCAACCTCCTTGTGAACTTTGAATATGCAGTCACATTGGCATGACCCAATGTAGAAATACGATGAAACCACCAATCATGTGCTTCACCCTCAAGGTGCAGCGCTACTATTTTGATGGCATCCCTCTCTGGTACTTGTTTCAGCTAGAAGTAGATTTATAAATTCTCTACCCATGATTTGGTAGTGCATTTGGATGACCCATCAAAAGTGGGTAAGAAAAATCTTCCCATAGTCTAGTGAATATCATGATTCTATATGAATCCTCCACCTCTATTCTGATGTCAGGGTCTCCTATTGTCCTTGATTTGAAAGACCTCTTGAAAGATAAAATGGTCATTGAATCTTTGATACTGAGTCTCATACTCAAGAAAATAATCTTCAAGGGTTTCTTATTTTTGAAACCCTCTATTTCCCACTGCTAAAACTGTAGGCATTGTAGAGCGTTAGGAAACTTGTTGCTTCACTGGTTTATCACTCCAGTGATGAGAAATGTCGAAGCCTTATCCATGTAGAAACCCTTTAGGGGATTCTTTGTGTCTATCGATCCTCATCTCATTGATTTGTCTTACAATATCTTGCATGGTTTTAAGAAGAAGATTGGGATACTCCTTCTCCTCTTCTCCTCCTCATAAGGGAGTTTTTCCTTTGTCGTCTCTATCATCTGTATAATCATATCTCACGTTTCTTCTGTTGAGATACTGTTAGGATATTCCGACACATAGGAAATAGTTAAGAATAACTTAGTTTAGTGTAGAGTTAGGTAAAGTGTGTTTCTATACCATGTACATTTGTAAATTATTATCCGATGGTCACCATTTGTAATGATCCAACGGTTATCTCCCACCTCGGTATTAACGACACTTGATCCATGGCTTAGCACCCAATTGGTCTATGATCTCTATTTAAAGAGCATGGAGGGTAATTTTTTTGGTAACAATTTATGAGAGAAACATATGTAACTTTTTTTTTTAGATTAATAAATTGCTTGAAGTGGCCGCGTTGGCTCAGGTCGTGGACTGTTTCCCCCTTTGAGGGTTTTAACCACGTGATTATACTGGTGTACTAATTTGTGATCTATTTGTGAGTAGTGTCCTCTGGTTCTTGATCTACGGAACTTGCCTTGTAAATTCCTACATGGTATCAGAGCTATTTTGAGGGCCGCGTCCATTGTTGATCAAAATCAAAAGCCAGTTTGACTGCATGCGAATGTTTTTTTGTAGATATAATATTTTTGAAAATTTTTGGGCTTGGAGAACTACTCGGTTGTGTCTGGAGCATATGTTATAGTGAGGAACGCCTTTCGTTTCATGTGAAAAGGTTTCCGACTACCCAAGTTATGACAGTTTAGATCTGGAGGTATAAAGCATCTGTATTGCACTTATATTTGTTAATAGTTCTGCTTATTTCGGTTCCCTCCTTTTATTTTTGGCTTTTAGGTTTTATTTATTTCCTAGATCTATACCCTCCTCTCTGTGTATGCTCTATGCACTGCGTGCGATCTCGGCAAATCAGAAACAGGAAAAAGGGATTTTTTTTTTTGCTACATATGCTCTTTCCCCGCGTCTTTGTGCGATCTTGGGAAATCAGAAATAGTGAAAAAAGTGATAGTCACCAGTAAGGGTAATCAAGAATCTAACATTTTTCCAGAAGGCCATATATTTCACTTTTTTTTTAATCGGTTTTTTTGTTTTTTTTGTGTAGGAAAAGGCACGCACACCGAAGAGTAGAAAAAAAAAAAACAATCCCCCTTCCTCATTTCATACAATAATGTGATCCATAACTTCTTCATCCAGAAACCTTTTTTTGAGTCATTTTTTTTAAACGGCTTAATTTTTTGAGATCTTTCCATTGGAGCAGTTAGTTTCAGCTTTTCTCAGCTTCAGTTTTCTTTTAAAAAACAGAAAGTGCATGCCAGGTTATTCTTAACAACACTAATTATTTTCAATGGCTACCTCACATGGTAGATATACTTAGAAGTAAAGGGCTTTATAGAATAGCCACAGGACAAGAAACTAAACCTTCCGATGATGATAAAGCTGCTAAATGGGAAAATAAAAAAGATCAAGCATGAGGGTTGATAGGAATGTCCATTGCTCAAGATCTTCGATTTCATATCCTTGACATTGACAGCCCCGATGAAGCCCTAGAAAAGCTAAAACTATTTTTGGCATTCAAATTTAAATCAGGGCCCACCATCTTGAAAATTTGTTGCTTACTTTGGACCCCAATAATTTCTCCTTCATTGAAGTTTTTTTGTCCAAATTAAAGACCCTCAAAATTATTTTAGAAGGTTATAAGATCAAAAAGGACGATGGTAGCCTCATCTATTGCATTCTTGCTAAGCTTGGCCCTACATACTCTATTTTTGTTTTTTCTTTCCATTCCACCAGAGAAGCCATCATTTCTTTAGGAACCACCTACAAGAATCCCTCTTTTGATGCCTTTTATGATTCCTTGATAAGAGAAGAAGAAAAAATTCTACACCTTGGTCTTATCACTGCTAGAAACGCTTCTAAGAAAGCCTTAGCAACCCAACAAAAACCATATCAAAAGAATCCCAAGAAGCAGTATCCTAAAAAATATGCTCCTAAACCAAACAAGGGCCCTAAGAAATTTCAACCACAAACTAAAAAATAAAATCACCAAAATAATAAGGCAAATCAAAACAAAGGGAAGAAGACAGATAGACATTGCAACTTTTGCAATCGGGATGGCCATATAGAGTCCAAATCTTTTAAGAAGATGGAAGCCTTAGAAGCAACAATGAAGAAGCACAACATCAATTTATAACACTCTTCACCTTCATCAATTTAGAGCACTCTTCACCTTCATCAATTTAGGGCCTCCGAGGACAAGGTTTCCCCTACAGACCCTGCACCTCCCCCGCCTGCAAAGCCCTATGCTTTGTGCGATGTCGTCGGCCATGCCACCCATAACTGTCCTGAACTGCCCTGTATCAAGCCCATGGTTGAAGTTTCATTCCCTGAGTCTACGGTCCCTGATGCCTTTGTTTCTTCCTCGACAGTAGCCAAGAATCCTAAAACTATTCACACTAACCAACCTTATGCTCTGTGTGATCTCCATGGCCATTATTCTCACCATTGTCCCCGCCTTACTCATTACCGTGCCTCGTTAGAGGTAGTTCGGGAATACGAGATTGAACAAAACCAATCTACCTCCCCTATACTTGCATATTAAGCTACAGGCCAGACTAAGGATTTACCTGCTCCCATTGACATTCCCCCCCCCCTGATGTCGAGATGATGGAGCCTGCGGCCACCATCCTCTACCTTTCATCATCCATGAGACCCTTGGTGGAAGCTCCCTCCGAATCTTCCCCTGTTGTTTCACTTGACCTCCCTTCAGTGATCACCCTGGGCTCAACATCAGTAGATCCCTTATCTACTTGTTCTACCGTCATCCCCCATGATGATGTGTATGTGAACCTTTCTTCTCATGATGATGATTCAGGTAGCTTTGTTGTGTCATGTGGTCTCCCTTCCTCTAGTCACTCCATCTTCTATTGCGATGATGACATCATGGAAGCCATGTCCACCCCTGACTTCATCATTCCCGCCCATAAACAGGATGGCACCATCTGTGCCTATGGTGACTTTCGTGATCTCAGTGCAAGCTACCTCACTGGTAGCTTCCACACTCCACCTCACCATCGGTGTGTGAATAGTAGACATCCTACCCAGATCACTCCCTCCCACAGAGTGTGTACGATTTATACTTTACGCTCAAGTTGCCACCATTGTTCATCATCCTCCCATATATTGTCTTGTGGAACCTTTCATATGGACCTCCCGTCCACACCTTATATCAATTTTGTTGATGGTGCAAGTCGCTACTCCAAGAATCTAGCCTCAGCAATTTGGGCCATTTTTACCCCCTTGCACTCCCTTGTTCTCTCGAACAGGGTATGCATTGGTACTGCTACCAATAATTAGGCCGAATATGATGCCATGTGAGGTTTATTAGTGGATTCCCTTTCACATTGCATCCTCTACTTACATGTTCGTTTAGATTCACTGCTTCTTGTCATGCAATTGAATGGTGTCTATCGTGTGCATAATCCTATCCTTTTAGAAGATATTTATGAGTGATTCTTTTGAAGCATGAATTTGAAATCATTACATTCAGTTATGTACCTAGAGCACAAAATCACTATGTAGATAGCGTTGTAAACCATATTCTAGGTTGGCATTTAGCACATGCATTTAACACAAGACAATAAAATAAATATCAAAATGATGCATATCCATAATATGTGTCATATAAAATGTTTTAGAGTCCATCCACTCTGATACATATGACCTGCCCATAGCATGTTACAAAACTAAAAACTGGGGGCATCACCTGCCCGTACACACTAATCACTATCTAGAGGATCTCGAGCCAATGGCTCTGTTCCCACAGCTCGTAGATCACATATACCCTATCTGGCCATCACCATGCACCGCAGGACCCCTCACCACTTAGAGGGTAGACCAATACATGGCTCTATGTACTGGTCATCTAAGTCCTCCTAGCTGTGCTCTGAAACATTGGTCAAAAACCTCTCACATCTACAACGAATGTCCTCCTGGAGGGCACGCACACCGAAGAGTAAAAAAAAAAAAAGAACCCCTTCTTCCTCTCATACAATAATGTGATCCATAACTTCTTCATCTAGAAGCCTTTTTTCGAGCCGTTTTTTTTTAAACGGCTTAATTTTTCAAGATATTTCCATTGTAGTAGTTATTTTCAGCTTTTCTCAGCTTCAGATTTAAAAAAAAAAATTGGAAAGTGCATGCCCAGTTATTCTTAACAGCACCAATTATTTTCAACGGCTACCTCACATGGTAGATATACTTAGAAGTAAAGGGCTTTATAGAATAGCCACAGTACAAGAAACTAAACCTTATGATGATGATAAAGCTGCTAAATGGGAAAATAAACAATATCAAGCACGAGGTTTGATAGGAATTTCCATTTCTCAAGATATTCGATTTCATATCCTTGACGTTGACACCCCCGATGAAGCCTTGGAAAAGCTAAAACGTTTTTTGGCATTAAAAATAAGATAAGGTCCCACCATCTTGAAAGTTAGTTGCTTACTTTGGACCCCAATAATTTCTCCTCCATTGAAGATTTTTTGTCCAAATTTAAGACCCTCATAATTCTTTTAGAAGGTTGTAAGATCAAAAAGGATGATGGTAGCCTCATCTATTGCATTCTTTCTAAGGTTGGCCCTGCATACTCTTTTTTTGTTTACGCCTTCCATTCCACCAGAGAAACCATCATTTCTTCAGGAACCACCTAGAATAATCCCTCTTTTGATGCCTTTTTCGATTCCTTGATAAGAGAAGAAGAAAAACTTTTACACCTTGGTATTATCACTACTGGAAACGCATCTAAGAAAGCCTTAGCAACCCAACAACAACCATATCAAAATAATTCCAAGAAGAAGTATCCTAAAAAATATGGTCCTAAACCAAACAAGGGCCCTAAGCAATGTCAGCAGCAAACTGAAAAATCAAATCACCAAAATAATAAGGAAAATCAAAACAAAGGGAAAAAGACAGATAGACATTGCAACTTTTGCAATTGGGATGGCCATATAGAGTCCAAAATTTTTAAGAAGATGGAAGCCTTAGAAGTAGCAATGAAGAAGCACAACATCAATTTAGAGCACTCTTCACCTTCACCTTCAGGAATGGCACTTTATTCTTGTGGTTGTCAAGCATCAAGATCTGGTTATGCATTAAATGTATCTTCTTCTTCTCCTTCTCATGAGTGGCTCATTGATTCTAGAGCTTCTTACCACATGACTAAAAATAAATCCATGTTTTCTTCTTTAAATGATTGTAACACCAAACATATTTATGTTGGTGATGATAGATCTCTTAGTGTTGTAGAATTTGGAACCATTCATCTAGATAACGGTCAGTTTAATGATGTACTATGTGTTCCTACCTTGTCATGCAACCTTCTTTCTGTTTATCTGATAACTCATTCATGTGAAGGGAAAATCGTAGAATTCTCACCTCATGATGTTGTAATCAAGGATCTCAAAGATCCTAAATATATTTTACCTACTGGCATTGCTGATGATTCCACAAGGTTGTATAAGTTTGACAACTTTGGGTCATCATGTCTTCCCTCTATTTTTTTTTCTCATAATGATGATGTGAGAAAACTTTGGCATGAGAACTTTGGTCACTTAAACTATCTCTCTCTTCAAACTCTATGTAGGGAAAATATGGTGACAGGCCTTCCTATGGTATCTTTCCGAGATGGTGTTTGCTTCGAATGTGTACTCAGAAAACATCATCAGGATAGTTTTGACAAACGTGCCTCTTGGCACGCTTTAGCCCCTTTGCATCTTATGCATAGTGATTTATGTGGTCCACTTCCTGTTGTTTCTTTCTCTGGTTGCAAGTACTTCTTAACTTTCATTACTGGTTTTTCTAGACACACTTGGGTATATTTCTTAAAACTCAAGAGTGAATTTTTCAACATGTTCTTGGCCTTTAAGGCCTTTGTTAAGAAACAATCTTGACATCAAATTCTTAAGTTAAGATCAGAAAATGGTGGAGAATATGTTAACAACAAATTTATCAACTTCTACACTGAGCATGGCATTTAATTGCAACATACTATTCCATATACTCCACAACAAAATGGTGTAGCTGAAAGGAAGAATCACACCTTAAAAGAAATGGCTAATTGTATGCTTCAATCTAAAGGACTTGGCCTCAATTTTTGGGCAGAAGCCATTAACTGTGCAAATTACATAGTAAATCGCACTCCTACTAAGGTTTTAAAGAATATAACTCCAGCAGAAGCTTGGAACTCAATCAAACCATATGTAAGTCACTTTCGTGTTTTTGGAAGTGATGCTTGGGTCCATATTATAGATGTGAAACATAAAGCCTTAGAACCTAAGAGTGAAAAATGCATTTTTGTTGGATATTATGAAGATGTCAAAGGATATAGACTTCTTCAACCAAAATCCAAAAATATGACCATTAGAAGACATGTAAAATTTGATGAAAATATATCGGCCTACGAGCCTAGTTCGGCAAGTGTGCCACCTTTAGCCTGCGAGCCTAATTTGGCATATGTGCCACCTCTCTCTCTCTCTTCTATTTTTAATATCATTCCTTCTAGTTCAGATGATGACATCGAGGATGAAAATCCTCCTCCACCTCTTGAAATTTTTTCTTATACTCCACCGCATTCAAGATGGGTCCGCTCTACTCGGGATGCAGCAGGTTCTCTTGCAGGTGACCCTATCGATCAACAACGTACACATTCTCAGTTCGAAAGATCTTCTTCCTTATTGGCTCAAGTTCCAAAAAAAATTGATCCAGAAATCTTTGAAGAAGCCTCCGGTCATCTAGATTGGGATGAAGCTATGAATGAAGAGTATCATTCCTTATTGGAAAACAATACTTGGGATCTTGTTCCTCTTCCAAAAGGAAGAAAACTTGTCAGATGCATATGGGTTTACAAATCCAAGTTTGGACCAGATGGAAAAGTGGATAGACATAAAGCTTGTCTTGTTGCTAAAGGATTTTGACAATTTGAAGGCATTTACTATACTGAAACCTTCTCCCCTATTTCCAAAATGAATTCTACTTGCGTTTTTATTTCCCTTGTTGCCTCCTTTAAATGGGAAGTCCATCAGATGGATGTTAAATCCACCTTCTTACATGGATATTTTCATGAAGAAATCTACATGGAACAACCCACTGGCATTTTCCAAAAAGACTCAAGCCTTGTTTGTCACCTTAGGAAGTCTCTTTATGGTCTCAAACAAGCTCCTCGAGCTTGGTATGCCAAAATGGATATATTTCTCTTAGATAATGGCTTTTCTAGGTGTCATTCTAACAACATTGTCTACACCAAGAAAGTGGGTAATTGCTTCACTATCCTTGTTCTTTATATTGATGATCTTATCCTTACTCATAGTGATCCAAACCATATAAACCATGTGAAGTCTAGCCTAAAAAATCAATTTGAAATGAAAGAAATAGGACACTTGCATTATTTCCTTGGTCTTCAAGTCTTGCAATCCAAGGAAGGCATTACCCTCTCTCAGTCCAAGTATGCCTGTGATCTTCTACACCACTTTCACATGGAATAATATAAGCTAGCCCCTTCTCCCTTTCAGTTTGGAGTCAAGATTTCAGTCAACTGTACTACCCCTGAAGTTGATTCTACCTTATATCGTCAACTTGTTGGTAAATTTCTGTATCTAACCCACACCCATCCTGAGCTTTTCTTTCCTATTGGTCTTGTCGCTCGGTTTATGAAATAACCTCATGAAAGTCATTAGAAAGAAGCTAAAAGAATACTTCAATATATTCGAGGTATAGTTTAGTTCAGGATTCATTACAATGCAGGAAAATCTTCGTTATTGATTGGTTTGACTGATTCTGATTGGGTTGGTGACCCTGATGATCGAAATTCTACTGCAGGATATGTATTCACTCTTGGTTTAGGACCTATTACTTGGTCTTGTAAGAAACAAAGTGCCATTTCTCTTCTTCAGCAGAAGCAGAGTATCGTGGTGCAGTTGAAGCCAGCAAGGAAGCCATGTGGCTTTATCAGATTCTGTCTGAATTTGGTCTTCACCAACAGCATCCAACTACACTTTGGTGTGATAATCGGAGTGCCATTAAGCTATGTAAAGATCCAATTCAGCATCAGTGTATGAAACACATTGAAATCCACATACACTTCATCAGAAATCTCATTCATGATCGTGTTCTTGAAGTGCAGTATTGTCCAACCAATGATCAAGCAGTCGATATCTTTACGAAGGCTCTCAGAGAAGCGAAGTTTACCAAACTTCGATCCATGCTTGGAGTTCAAGAAAGTTTTCATTAAGGGGGGATAGGCTCTAATGCCTCCTTCCTTCTCCTATTGTGTCACTTTTGTAAATCCTTCAATCCTATCCCAATTGGTTCTTAAGGGGGGATGTTAGGATATTTCGACACATAGGAAATAGGCTCCTTTTATGTCACCTTTGTAAATCCTTCAATACCATCCCAAGTTGTTCTTAAGGGGGGATGTTAGGATATTCCGGCACATAGAAAAGAGTTAAGAATAACTTTGTTACACCATTTTTTAGTCATATAAGACCGATTTTACCCTAAGTAAAATTGCTTTCACTATGAAAATAACTTATTAAACCACCTTTATTAAGTTGTTTATGGTCTAAACAGGAAACCCCATGGGGAAATATTAAATAAATCTACATTGTTTGATTTTCCTCAAGGAATAATTAGTTAAACAATACTTTAATTAATATTCTTGGTTATATTTAACCCAAAACAAGGAAATTAATTAGATAAATCATTATTTATCTTATTATTTTCTAAGAATAATTATTTAAACCTTATTTAGATAATATTCTTTGTTAAATATGACTAAATCACCCTTAAATAATTAAATAAATCATTATTTATTTGATTATTAATCAACCACATCCTTAAAATGATAAATAAATCATTTATTTATTTATTATTTACAAATAAAGGGATTTGACCCAAGTCAAATTCCTTTTCCCTCCAACAAATATAATAAAATATTACATAAAAGTTGGATCTTTATTTGGTTAATAATATTTTAATTATGCACCAATGTCTAGACTAACTCAATGTTTTCTTATAAATAGAAGGGTTTTCCCATTCATTTACCACCTTTTGTTGCCGAAAGATCACACTGGATCTATACTTTTGGTCTGACTATTGATCCGCCATCATAGTCATATTTTGCTACCATTTTTGTCTGGGTTTTCTACACCATCAAGAGAGAGAAGTTTTAGATCTGAAGTGTTGAGGACTTACAAGAACCGATCCCATTGAGGAGAACTGGTAACACCCTTTTTTGTTTTCCTCCCAGTGCCCATAATACAAAATTCATTAAACATATTGGATGCATGGAGTAAATCTTATTTTTTCTACCGCTTAATGTCTTATAATGCATAGATCTAGATTTTTGAAACATTTATCTTGATCACCTAACTGCAGATCTGAGGATATTAGCAGACATATTTTTTTTTAGGGCTATTGGTTATGCATAGCTAAATTGGTATTTTTTGGTATGCTTGGAATTAAGATTCATACTAACACCTGGTGACTCCACACGGGTTTACGATTATGACCTCTATCGTTTTTCTGATCCTTGAATATCTAGCTTGTTAGGGCCTAAATCTACCTCAGGCTGAGAAAGGCAGAATATAGGGTAACATCAAACCACGCTTAACCTGGTAGCTAGCTCTACCAGGTTGGGAGAGGGCTCTCTCCTTGTCAATCTCAACAAAAAAAAAATGATCAATGAGGCTTGAGATGACTTGATGTGAAGAATGATTTTAGGCTAGTTATGTGTGTAAAAGAGTTTGATTGAATTTAATCACGCTTTTTTGGCTCAAATGGAAAGGCAGATTTGGGTCTGGGGAATGAGACTCAATTTTGCAGAGATCTCTATAGGGCAAGGTAGGAAAATGGTTAAGTACTTCAAATTGAGTGAGATGGAGAGATTTTAGATTGATGAGGAGTTTGAGAGGGCATGAAAGTCTCAGGGATTCTCTTCAAATAGCTGAAAACATAAACAACTAAACAAACCCAAGGTAGAGCACTGCACTTTCAATGTATTCTACCTATAACTTTGTTTGATTTAGTTAAGATGAAATAAAGAGAGATATGGCATACATAAAACACATGTAAAACTTTCAATTACAGAGGGAAACACAATAGCAAATCAATATGCCACAAGAATCCCATAAAGTGTTGCAAACCACTGATCTATTCCTTTGCCAAACTGCGAAGATGAACATACAATAATGCTCAAAGCATTCCCAAAAGTCCAACCATGCTAATGACTGAGAAAAAATAACATATAGGCAAACAAAAACTCATCCTAGCCTCTAGGGGTCGAGCTCATGAGTTTAGAAGCTGTTCCAACACACTCTAAACTGAGAACTAAAAAGTAGGCAATGGAACAACTTGCCTCTAAAAACTAGGGAACTAATTCATTCAGTTGTAAACTACCTTTTCATGGATGAATCTACCTCTATGAGTGAAAATTTAGCATAATTACATCAAAATACATCAATTCACATTAAATTACGTCATGAGATTGACAATTAGAAGGAAAAAATCAAACTGTGAAAAAACTAGGCGAAAAACAGAGTTTTTGACCAAAAATTAGCAAAATTCCTCCAATGCGCCACGCTGATTTCCCTATGCGTAGCGCCTTTTTGCAGGAGACTTTTGGAGGCCTTCCCAGTGTCCAAATTGGGCAAAAGATAGCTTTTTGGAAAGCGTATTTAGTCTAATTTTCAACCCAACTATAATTTTTCAATTTGGAGTTCATTTTCCCTATCAAAAATCAAATCTCCCAAGACTGGTCAAAATGTGCAAAATGAGGCTGCCTAAAGGCAGAGTGCTATTGCAGTCAACTTTTGAAGGTCTTCCTCAACAAAAAATTGAGCTCATGATAGCTCATTGGAAATATATTTGTGTCTAGTTCTCATTTTAATTATTAATAAAGTCATTAGACTTACCAATCTAGGATAAATCTTTATTTTCCCAAGGTCGCTTCAGAGGTGCATCAATTCTCCTGAGGCAACTGTATTTTTGACATTTCTCTAAAAAAATGACACCTGTGTAAAACGTGAAGGATTTTTTTCTTCCTTGGCCTATTTTGGACAAAAACCTCTCTCAGTGTTTCCAAATTCATCTTTTCTTGCTCAGAAACATCATTGGAGTAAAATCTATCCCGATGTGTGGAACGGGCGATTTGTCAAAATGAAGTGAAATGAAGGGGATAAGGAGCTTATAAATCCTTGAGAAAATTTTTGGAAGTAGGGAGGGATTTTCAAAATTAGGGGAAAGTGGAATTTCAAATATTGAGTGAGGGGAAGGGGTCCAAAAGGGAAAAACATAGGCCTAGCCTAGAAAATTGCCAAGTTGTAGCAAGAAACTAGGGTTTGTGCGAAAATGAGGAATTTGGGGGATCTCAGTGATGGGAAGTGTTTAATAAGATACATTAAGGATAGGGGAAGGTGTATGAACATTAGGATACAAGTTTTGCTGATGATTTGACCATCCATGAGAAATTACCTCCAAAACCCTAAGAGAGGGAAATGAACCCTACCTAGGCACAACTGAAGCATGGACAAGGTGTAAAATGACCCATTGGAACCTGACATGATGATGAACACCTCTGAATTATGGTACACTCATCTGAATGGTGACATGGACCGACATTTGGACAACTTTGAAAGGAGTGTTAGCAAACCCTAGACCTAATACCTAGTGACCAAATTTTTCTTGAAGACTCACTGAAATGAAAAAATTTGACCTTGACACCTTAAAATCACCTTGTAAGAGCATGTTTGATCACTGGAGGAAAGATGCAAAGACTGACACTAACATTGGCTCCAATGGGGATGGTAGCTCCTTGGAGGTGCCAAGAACTACAGATCTTTGGAAAGCAGACAGTGCCTTCATCCATTGGGCAATGGAGTCAAAAAACTCAAGCTGAAATGCATGACTGAAAACTGATGACTTGACGACACAAATTGACTCTCACTCAACTAAAAACTGACTCGATACTTAAACACAACCAACAAACTGGAAAATATGCTCAATATGAAGCTTATTCAGTACAACCTACTCCATTTTTTCCATTCATCACCTAATCAAGTGAAATGAAACAACCAATGCAACCAAGTAAGTATTTCAGCTGCTATTTTAATTCTCCGCAAGTGCTCGCTTATGAAAAAAAAAAGAGAACTACTGAAAGGAAACTCCCATGAAAACTTGTGAACAGATCCGTTGAATACCACAGATTCTCTATCCGCCTCCAAAAACACTGCATAAGGATCTTGAAGTTCATGCACACTAGGACTTAGCTCATCCAATGGATTACTTCTCTTCTTCTCATACCATGAATGCAAACTTTGTTTTGAGCTTTGTGATGAGACTCCTACTAAAAATGACAGAGAAATTAGCTGTCGGATCAAGTTTATATCAACACATGTTTCAAGCTCACATGTAGTCAATGGAGAAAGACTTTGGCTGCAGAAATCATCCAACACATCAGATATTGGATCATGAAAAACTTGAAAATACTGTTGCAACCCATTTTCTATTGGTTCCGATGAGATTACATGATTTCCTACAGGCTGCTCATTTGAAGATATATTATGCAATTTACCCTTCAAAAACTGAAATGATTCAAAACAAAATGGTACAAAATCATCTTGTATCATTTGATCATATGTGCCAGATTCCATGTCTTCATCTGCAACTTGACAATCAATGGCATTCGGGGGCTGCAAATATGGATATGAGAAGTCTTGAACAAGGTTTTTATTTCCGTCAAGATGGTCCAAACCAAGACTTGTTGACAGTTGATTTCGGATTGCATGAATTTTGACTCTGATGAACTGAAACGAGGCAAAACAAAAAGGCAAAGATCCTTCACTTACTTCAAAATTTTCTGCACTTTCCTCGTCATTTCCATAGCTGATATGTGATGGATAAACATTGTATTCGAGCTGCTGAAAGTGAACTTCTTCCTCCCAGAAACTAGCTACTAATTTGTCTGCAAGATTAGCTTCTGTTTGGAGAACATAATCGTCATCATATTGGTAAAACTAAGGAAAATCATTAGTATAAAACACATCATCAAGAATGCATGTCATATCAACAAATCTCTCTTCTCCAATATGATCTACAAAACAATCATTATTAGATCTATGAAAACTGGGATAAGAAAGAAGATGTTTTGGATCAGCAACTTGTTCTTCTTCAATTAGTGAGCGATGAGCTTGAAAATTATACTCATTCCTTGTGGTGATCTTTTGCATCATCCCTTCCACTGCACTTACCAAAATGTCAAGCTTTACCTCTATAGATGTCAATTCCTTTGGATCTATGTTTTTCATCTCTTCTCCCTTCAACTTTTCCCTTCGGATCAGTAAATGAGCCTCTACATCTACTGCAATGTTTTGCATGTATTCAAGTGTTGGAAGATTCCTTTCTCTCAGCTGAAACTCCATTTCTGGATCAAAGGCACTCGGGTAGTGCAAGAGAGTGGATCCAAGAAGAGGTCTTATATTAACTGGCATCAAATAATAAACTTGGTTAAATCTGGCAGAAAACTATTGTACTATCTCCCCTGGCAGTCTTTTCAGCTAGTTATACTCTTCTATAATCAAGAAAGGGTTCTTTCTGACCACCCCCTTGTCGAGGAAAACTTTGACGAACTGCTGGAAATCTGAGATGCTCGCATCAGGCAGGGTTTTGAACCAACTCTTGAATTTTCCTTGCAAAGAAAGAGAAAAAAGCCTAATACTGAAATCCTCTTCATCAACTTCAAAAAGGTCAAGAAAAGACTCAAAATTCAGAACATGTCTCTCTGCAGTGATGTTGTCGCGTTCACCATCAAATCTTGGTAGATATAGGTCATGATTTTTAGGGAAAGCATGGGGTATAGGAGATAAAATTAGAGGCTTGTATCGATATGGAATTTTACAAGGTATAGGGGTATGTACAAATGCTACAGAATCAGTCTTGGTCTCTTGAGGTTCACAATCTTCAAAGGGAAGGAATAAAATGCAGGTCGAGGATATTTTCTCAAATAAAATATACTTTGCAAAGCCTTCTTGACATTCTCGGGAAAAGAGAAGTAATAATTTATGACAAAGAACAAAATGTCTTGGATGAAATTCCAACTTGAATACCTGATCTTTCCATATTGTCCTTTAATGTTTCTGCTAGTCAGGTTCATCCTCCAGTGGAGTCCTTGGATCTGATCTCAAAACTGATTTATAGTCGCCAGGTGAATGATTTCAGACTTGCGGTGTATAATCATTATCCACCATCAACAATCAGATCTGAACTTGATTACATTTTACTGAGGAAACCATATGTTCAGTTCATAAACTAGACCAGAGATTGTCTGAAGCAACATTCATCTACTTTTTCTAATGCAAAGCAAGAGTGTTTTTGAAGGCTACTTAGCTAACTTCAGGCTCCGTCTGTAGTTTATAAAGCAAACAAAAAAAATTTCATCTTCCCTAGTATGGTCTCCACTATGTTACGGCCTAAATCTACCTCAGGCTGAGAAAGGCAGAATCTAGGGTAACATCAAACTACGCTTAACCCGGTAGCTAGCCCTACCAGGTCGGGAGAGGGCTCTCTCCTTGTCAATCTCGGCAAAAAAAATGATCATTGAGGCTTGAGATGACTTGATGTGAAGATTGATTTTAGGCTAGGTATGTGTGTAAAAGAGTTTGATTGAATTTAATGATGCTTTGTTGGCTCAAATGGAAAGAGACTCAGTTTTGCAGAGATCTCTATGGGGCAAGGTAGGAAAATGGTTTAGTATTTCAAATTGAGTGAGATGGAGAGATTTTATACTGATGAGGAGTTTGAGAGGGCATGAAAGTCTCAGGGATCCTCTTCAAATAGCTGAAAACATAAACAACAAAACAAACCCAAGGTAGAGCACTGCACTTTCAATGTATTCTACCTATAACTTTGTTTGATTTAGTTAAGATGAAATAAAAAGAGATATGGCATACATAAAACACATGTAAAACTTAAAATTACAGAGGGAAACACAATAGAAAATCAATATGCCACAAGAATCCCATAAAGTGCTGCAAACCATGGGTCTATTCCTTTGCCAAACTGCATAGATGAATGTACAATAATGCTCAAAGCATTCCCAAAAGTCCAACCATGCTAATGACTGAGAAAACATAAGATATAGGCAAACAAAAACTCATCCTAGCCTCTAGGGGTCGAGATCATGAGTTTAGGAGTTTTTCCAACAAATTCTAAACTGAGAACTAAAAAGTAGGCAGTGGAACAGCTTGCCTCTAAAAACTAGGGAACTGATTCATTCAGTTGTAAACTACCTTTTCATGGATGAATCTACCTCTATGAGTGAAAATTTAGCATAATTACATCAAGTTACATTAAATTACATCATTATTTTGACAATTAGAAGGAAAACAGTCAAACTGTGAAAAAACTAGGCGAAAAACAGAGTTTTTGACCAAAAATGAGCAAAATTCCTCCAATGCACTGTGCTGATTTCCCTATGCGCAACGCATTTTTGCTGGACACTTTTGGAGGCCTTTCCAGTGTCCAAATTGAGCACAGGATAACTCGTTGGAAATATTATTGAGTCTACTTTCCAACCCAACTAGAATTTGTCAATTTGGAGTTCATTTGCCCTGTCAAAAATCAAATCTCCAAGACTTTTCAAAATGTGAAAAATGAGGCTGCCTAAAGGCAGAGTGTTGTTACAGTCAACTTTTGAAGGTCTTTCACAACCCCAAATTGATCTCATGATAGCTCTTTGGAAAGATATTTGCGTCTCGTTCTCATTTGAATTATCAAGCAAGTCATTAGGCCAATCAAGCTAGGAGAAATCTTGATTTTCCCAAGGTCACTTCAGAGGTGCATCAATTCTCCTGAGGCAACTGTATTTTTTACATTTCTCTAAAACCATGACACCTGTGTAAAAAGTGAAGGAGGTTTTTTTTCCTTGGCCTATTTTGGAAAAAAAAATCTCTTAGTTTTTCCAAATTCATCTTGTCTTTCTCAGAAACATTATTGGAGTAAAACCTATCCCGATGTGTGGAACAGGGGATTTGTCAAAATGAAATGAAATGAACGGGATAAGGAGCTTCTAAATTCTTGAGAAAATTTTAGGAAGTAGGGAGGGATGTTAGGAATTAGGGGAAATTTTAATTTCAAATATTGAGTGAGGGTAAGGGGGCCAAAAGGGAAAAACACAGGCCTAGCCTAGAAACTTGCCGAGTTGTAGCAAGAAACTAGGGTTTGTGCGAAAATGAGGAATTTGGGGGATCTAGGTGATGGGAAGTGTTTAATAAGGTACATTAAGGATAGGGGAAGGTGTATGAAAATCAGGATACAATTTTTTCTGATGATTTGACCATCCAAGAGAAATTACCTCCAAAACCCTAGGAGAGGGAAATGAACCCTACCTAGGCACAACTGAAGCATGAACAAGGTGTAAAATGACCCATTGGAACCTGACATGATGATGACAACCTCTGAATGATGGTACACTCATATGAATGGTGACATGGACCGAAATTTGGACAACTTTGAAAGGAGTGTTGGAAAACCCTAGACCTAATACCTAGTGACCAAATTTTGCTTGAAGACTCACTGAAATGACAAAATTTGACCTTGACACCTTAAAGTCACCTTGTAAGAGCATGTTTGATCACTAACACAATTGCTTCAAACCCTAGGATTTCCCTTTAGCCTCTTGTTTGCTATTTTCTTGATGTTTTTTTTAACCTATAAAACCCTAAAGCGATAAAAATTCTAACTTCCGTGTGTTTTCGGACCTATAGTGCAGGTGACAGACATTAGTCGCAGCTGAGATGAAATTTTTTCTGAGATCTACCGTAGAGAGTGCCGGAAGTGTAGGTCACACTTTTTGGCCCAAAAATTGCGACCTGGACCCTCAAGACGCACCTTTCAGCCCAAAAATTGCAACCTCTACTGAAAACAGGTCAAGAACTGCGACTTGGACTTTTTGTGTGAATTTTTCTGAAAGTTTTCTGGGTTGGTCTGAGCCTCTGCACAGGGTTGTCTGACTTCTGTCTCCACCCGTTTTAGACCTGTACTTGTTTTTTTTTTCTCAACTAAGTGGGAACTTAACCCCCTAGGGCTTCAGTACCCTCCACTTCTTGTGGAAGTGTTTTTTCTGTTGCAGGTTGTCTGAAATTTCAAAGTCTGCAACCATTTTTTCAGATTCGATACCTCACCTTTAGATCTGCTTTAGATCGGCTTTTTATCCATCCAAATTACCTCATTTAGCTTTTTTTGGTTTTTTCCTCTAGGGTTCACTCCGTTTCCCTCCTCAAGATAGCCTTTTTCCATCTCTTTTTATAGCATTTTTTCCGTTGATCTGTTGTTGTTTCTGCTCCACTTTCGAGCAGATTTTGTCCTTTAGATCCCTGTCCCTCTTGACCTTAGATCTATTGGCTTTTTTCAGTGTGTTTTGATTAGTTTTTTTTTTTTACTCACCTATAGACTAATTTTTGAGAGGCCCGCCTCTTTGGGTTTAGATTATTGCATTATTACTTGTTTATTTTCTGTTTTTGCAGGCTTATATACTGTCATTTGCAGGTTTATTTGCAGCTATACAACACACTTTTTGTTTTTCTCTATAAACGTCTGGGTTTAAAAATTAAAATTTACACACTTCACACACACACCCTAAGCAAAAAATGGCTTGGTTAACACCGCCAAGAAAAGACTCTAAAACATTTAAATCAATTGATCCTGCACCTCTCTGCCCTTGTTTCGACATTGTAATCAGTTGATCCTACACATCCCTGCCATTGTCAGTCTCTTTTTCCTTTGTGCAGTGTTTCTGTCATCATCATTGCGCCAACAAGGCATTTATCCCGAAGACTTATTGGCCTTCATCCTTAGTTTCTGGTAGGAAGACTTACTCCTCCACGTAGGATTCGAGTTAGTCCTCCACCGAGTCTGCACAATGACTCTTCTTCCAGTCCTTTAGGTTCTCCTTCTCGCTCCTCCTTTAGTTCTCCCCCCGACACCTTCACCATGTTTGGTGCAGGACCTAATTCCAGTGGTAACCTCGACCCTCATGCTGGGAATACCACTAGTGGGACCGCAAAGGACATTACACCGGCTGCACCCTTGCTCCCCTTCATGGCAGGCCTCAGCCTCCCCGATTTTGACCAGTTGATAAATGACCCTAAACACCATGATGCTAGTTAGCCTGCTATGCCAACAAAGCTCCCTTCCGACATCCCTAAATTTGAAGGCCTTGCTGGAAAATATCCTACAAATCATGTTCAATCTTTCCACATGCAGTGTTCGTCTAACTCCATTAATGATGACTTTGTCCATCTTCGGTTGTTCCAACATATGCTTATAGGTGAAGCTTCTAAGTGGTATGTTGATCAGGCCCCTTCCTCTCATACCACCTTTGCGACTATTGCCCGGGCTTTTATATCTTACTTCCAACTTCCACTTTGTTATGACACTGGTACCGAAATCTTGACTTATTTTCGTCAATTGTCTGTGACCCGCCTATCCGACCATGTCCAGGGATGGCAAAGAAGAAAGAGCCTATGTCGAGCTCCTACCTTCGAAGACCATGTCTACATGGACTGGATCCTTAGATCCATTTTTCCACCTATTGGGAAAGATGTCGCATCACAATTTCGTCAAACTGAAGAAGCCGCTCTCCAAATTGCGTTAAAATATGACCTAATCTACGCTCAATCAGGTTATGTTTATACCGTTCTAACTAATCTTCCTAGACCCTGTGGTGCCAACGCACTAGGGGAATCTCATGCCACCGACGGTATTGTTGGATCTCTCTCTAATCCAGACGCTCAACCTCCCATAGGCTATGCCTTTCATCATGGGGGGGCCAGCACCTCCTGCACCTTTCCCCCTTCCAGTAGCACATATCCAGGATAAGGCATGCCTCCTATTTTTTCCCAAAATCCTGTTTACCACATTATTACCCAACCTCCTTATTATCCGTATCCATAGACTGGTGCTCCAGCTCCTCTAGCATTAGCACTACTTCCTCCCTTGCCTTCTCAACCCTCGCAACAGTAGCCATTTCCCCCTCAGGGGTAGGCATATGCACAGAAGGGCACGACTAATCGTCCTCCCTCCAAAAAGAAGAGGAAAGGCACTCAAAATCTGTCTGCTCCTGGTAATACTGGACCTAATCCTCAAAATAATGCTCCTAACACTACTAACCAACAACAAGGCACCCAACCCAAGCAGGACAGGCCTGTTCGTATGAATAAGCCTTGTTCTTGTTGTGGTGTTAATGGTCATTACACACTTGATTTTCCTCTTTAACCATAGATGTGGCAATTTTGGGAGCCTCAAGCAACATTTCAAGGACAGCAAGCCTCACCCTCTGTCCCTCCCAGTGCTGCACCTAGTCAACTGGCTATGGTTATTGATCCTTTCCCTCAGTAAGGATTTGTGGCTACCCAACCACCTGAAGGTCAAGTGGCCACTCAAAATATTCCATCTGGTACCTTCGATTACCAGATTATCATGATGAACTCTGATCAACCTCTAACCGTAGACATCAATCTTCAAACTCGGTCCTGTCAGTACAACAAGTCTCTGGCTACGTCTGTCCCCAAGCCACCTCCTTGGTCTCTATAGAGCCTATTTGGACACCTAATGGTCCCTTGCAGATCCCTCAGCCTAAGGTGGAGGTTCATACCAATATCCCTAAGGGACCACTACGCCGAAATGATGCTTTTGGAAAAGCTGCCCATTCGTATTGTATAGTAGATGATTTGGCACAATCTCCTGCTACCGTTTCAACACTGGAAATCCTCCAGTCGTGCCCTTCACAATGAAAATATATACTATCTGCCATGGGCATTGTAGATCCTTCCGATGATCAATTGATTATCTTTAATGTTGACCGATCAGAACACCCTCCTCTCCCTACTTCCGTCGCTTTCCAAATCCCAGTGAAGAACTGGAACGCCAACATTTCTTGGTGCATTATTGATGAGGGGGCATCCACCTGTGTGATGTCCAATTCGGTTTTGGAGCAACTTGGATCACTTGAGTTGGCTCCTTCCATGATCACTCTCCGAGCGTGGGATGGCCATGCCTCCCACCCTATTGGATTATTCCGCAATTGTCCTATTACTCTTCCGGGCAAGACTGTTTTTGTTGATGTAGAAGTCATAGATGCCCCAATATATTACAACATTCTATTGGGTCGTAGCTACACTTATGAAATGTCTGTTGTCCCTTCCATGGTCCAACGTAATATTTCCTTCCATCATAATGGAAAGATAGTCACCATCGACCAGTTGAAATATTACGAACCAAAGTCTCAGACCTCCCCTGAGTCCACTATCTCTTCAGTGGCCAACAAGAAAACTGTCGATCCTTTGTCCAGTGTCTCACTGGGAGTCTAAAAATATTCTTCATTGCTTGGTACATTTCCTGGTCTTCCTCCTCGTGTCTCTGATCCCATCTCATCGAATGTTTGCATGATGCAATCGACTCAGGCTGCTCTCAAGCTTCCTGCCTCGGCTAGTTAGCAGCCTCCTCGCCCTCCGCAGCCTACTCCTAGCCCTTTGATTCAGCCTTCTGGACCTTCTCCTCCTGGCCCTTCAGCTGGTATCCATGAGCCTCTCTACCCTCGTGGAACGGTTCCTCCAGGCCTTAACCATTTAGGAGCCGTCTCGCCTGGCCATTACCCCTCCGGTCAGATACCGTTCCTAGCTCCCCCACTAGGAGTTTATACGGCACCTGTCATGGCCACCATCTCTCTTCCTAACTTGACCCTTGGGATTCCCTTCTCGTAACTTGATCCTGCAGTTTCTACCCTGCCAGGTCAACCCAAACCCTATCTTTCTTTGACCCTAGTTCAACCAGTCCCCATGACTTCTCCCGCTGCAACAATGCCTCAACCACCTCAACAGGAACCACCTATTGTTGCAACCGCTTCGGGTAAGAAGGGAAAAGCTTGCAAGAGGGCCTCCAAGGACAAGGCTGCCCCGACAGACCCCGCACCTCCCCTGCCTACAAATCCCTATTATTTGTAAGGTATCATCGGCCATGCCACCCATAACTTTCCAGGACTACCTCGTATGAAGCCCATGGTTAAAGTTGCATTCCCTGAGTCTATGGTCCCTGAAGCCTCTGTTTCTTCCTCAACTAAAACTAAGAATCCTAAAACTATTCACACTAACCAACCTTGTGCTCTGTGTGATCTCCATGGCCATTATTCTCACCATTGTCCCCGCCTTACGCATTACCACGCCTCGTTAGAGGTAGTTCAGGAGTATGAGATTGAACAAAACCAATCCACCTCTCTTGTACTTGCACAGTATGCTACAGGCCAGAATGAGGATTTACCTGCTCCCATTGACATTCCCCCTTGATGTCGAGATGACGAAGCCTGCGGCCACCATCCTCTACCTTTCATCATCCATGACACCCTTGGTAGAAGCTCCCTCTGAATCTTTCGCTGTTGTTTCGTTTGACCTCCCTTCAATGATCACCCTTGGCTCAACATCAATAGATCCCTTATCTGCTTGTTCTACCATCATCCCCCATGACGATGCACATGTGAACCTTTCTTCTCATAATGATGAGTCAGGTAGCTTTGCCGCATCCTGTGGTATCCCTTCCTCTAGTCACTCCATCTTCTATTGTGATGATGACATCATGGAAGTCATGTCCACCCCTGACTTCATCGTTCCCACCCATAAATGGGATGGCACCATCTATGCCTATGGTGACTTTCGTGATCTCAGTGCAAGCTACACCTCCAGCAGCTCCCACACTCCACCTCACCTTCAGTGTGTGAGTAGTAGACATCCTACCTAGATCACTCCCTCTCGCGAAGTGTGTTCGATTTCCACTTTACACTCAGGTTTCCAGCATTTTTCATCATCCTCCCATGTATTGTCTTGTGGCACCTTTCATATGGACCTCCCGTCCACACCTTATATCGGTTTTGCAGATAGTGCAATTCGCTACTCCAAGAATCTAGCCTCAGCAGGTTGGGCCATTTTTACCCCCTTGCACTCCCTTGTTCTCTCGAATAGGGTATGCATTGGTACTGCTACCAATAATCAGGCCGAATATGATGTTGTACAAGGTCTATTAGTCGATTCCCTTTCACATTGCATCCTCCACCTACATGTTCATTTAGATTCCCTGCTTCTTGTCATGCAATTATATGGTGTCTATCGTGTGCATAATCCTATCCTTTTTAGAAGATATTTACGAGTGAAGCATTTGATGGGTGAATTTGAAATAATTACATTCAGTCATGTACCTATAGCACAAAATCACTATGTAGATAGCATTCCAAACCATATTCTAGATTGGCATTTAGCACACGCATTTAACACAAGACAATAACATAAATACCAAAACGATGCATATCCATAATATGTGTCGTATAAAATGTTTTAGAGTCCATCCACTCTGATACATATGAAATTCCCATAACATGTTACAAAACTAAAAATTGGGGACATCAGCTCCCCCTACACACTAATCACTATCTAGAGGATCTCGAGTCAATGGCTCTACTCCCGCAGCTTGTAGATCACGCATACCTTGTCCATCCATCGCCATGCGCCACATGACCCCTTGACTCAAAGGGTAGACCAATACATGGCTCTATGTACTGGTCATCTAATTCCTCCCAGTCGCGCTCTGAAGCACCTGTCAGAATCCTCTCACATCTACGATGGATGTCCTCTAGGAGGGCTACTGCATACTCATTTTGCTGTGCCCCCGGTCCACTAGGTCCTGCGGTCACCGATACTGCAGGTCGTACATATGTCCGGTCGGTTTTACCGGTGCTGTATCTGCATACCAAAAGTGAAAGAATGAGTACCACATACAATATTCTAGACTTTTACATGCACATAAAATATTAGAAATTTTTCAATTACCATTGGGCCCCCATATTCAACCAGGCAGCAATGGAAAATCTGAGTCCCCACAATAACTCATCCCACTGTAGGGATAGTCGTCTATATACAGTGGCATCTGATCCCATTGAACAAAGAACTCGGGTTAGAACACCCGTCCAACTACCCCACCTCCTCCTCTGCACAATAGTCGCCCCCACCGGTGCATCCTGGGATCTCTCAATCCCCCATCTTGGAGTTGTATGTGATTTCGAAGTGTCAGGATCTTCTCAAATAAGAACGAGCACAAAACTGTACCATATGCACAGTCATGGTTCACTTCCCGCTTGCATAGCGACAATTGTCATTTCAATGATGACAGCATGATATGGGCCCACCCATAGTAGGTCCCACTCAAAACACTCTCCACAAGCATCATCTTCCCTCTAATGATGTGGTGGAGTGCCTGGTTGCCTAGGATCCGCAACACCACTGCGGCCATAGCACGAGTCTCTAACCTCTCCAAATCCCCGATGGGTATTCGAGTCCCCTTGACTTGGAGACCCGGTCGACAATGGCGCTCTACAAAATCTATGATATTCTACCCCCACGGTAATACTGGCCGAGTATTCCCTACCATCCCAAGTGTTGGGAGACCAGTCAGGAAATATATATATCCTGAACCATCAACTCGATCCGGTGCCCCTGCACTATAAATACCTCATGGTCCGGATCCCAATAGCTGAAAATCTGAGCCAATAAGGGCTCTCCAACTCTCATCAAAGGGTTCTCCACAAACTTCAGAACCCCAAACCTAGCCAATGCACTATGGACACCTTGATCCTCACAGATCTCCGATCGTAATGCGCCCAGGTCTCTCTCTCTCTCTCCAGTTGATCCATAAATCTGTCATATCTAAAAAAAACCATCATATTTGTCAGTGTACAGATAGGAAAGACTGTATCTCATCATAAAAACCCAGTGCTCAGCAAAAAAAAAACACAAAAACCCCTCCGTAATAGGTCACACTTTTCAGGCCCAAACCTGGTTCAGGTCGCACTTTTTTGCTCAAAACCTGCTACCCAGGTCACACTTTTTGCCCCAAAAAGTATGACCCGGCCATGAAGAGGAGTAGGGGTCTATTCCTGAGCCTTGGGGACCTAATCTTAGCTTTTAATCCACTGAAAAGAAATATTATGGTTAGGCCTCTTACTTACAACTGACAGATCTCGATTCCAATGGTCAGTTTTTCCGCTACAAACGCCACAAGATTTAGGGCCTTCTCTCCTCTCTACATTCACCACAACTCCACATGCAAATGAGTGAATTTGGAGGGAAAATTCCTTATTGAAAGAGACACCCTTGATTTTTCTTTTTCCTACCGCGACCATACTGTAGCTCAATTTTCCAAACCGTCTCTACTGTTAGAAATCTCTCACCGAGCCCTCAAATGGGTATCTGTTACTTTTTCATGATTTGATACTTCACCAGGACACATTTTGTCCAAGAAGGGTCACTTCTCCACTCCTCAAAATAAAATTTCTTCACTTGAAACACTCATACTGGGGGCACTACATTACCTCCATACTTGTCCATGCCTATGTCGATTTTCGTCGTGAGTTACCATCTTGTACTCATGTTTTTGGGGTCCCCCATTGGACCTTTACTATGTGGCAGCACCATCGATTCGCCCTTGTTTACAACATCCGAGTTGAGTCATCATCACATTAATGGAGTCTATACCGATTCCCTTTGTATCCCGCTATAGTCCTGCATCCTTCGTTTCTTCGTCCCTCTCTCGTGTCGCACATTATGGCCTCTAGTCCCACTGTCCCCTATCCCTCATGATATTGTGTCAGTCGTTGCCAGGTCATATAGGACCTTTATGCTCTAAAAAGGGAATTCATCTGTCCGCTACTCCATACCCCCCATTTCATCATCACCCTTGGTGTCCGTCTATCAGTCGCTCTACTATTTTCTCTTGTGCCTTAGTTGAGGACCTCTTATTGCCTCACCTATGGAGGACCTCCTTCCGTCGACATCAGATCATTTATTATATAAGACATGTCTAGAGGGTGGTGTACCTTGGTTCCATCTTCCACTCTTGTTTGGTGCCTCGAATCAGGCAAAGGGACTCCTTATAGCCCTTTGACTTAATTTTTTCTCAGCTCCAGCTCCTTTCAGCATGATCGAGATCCGTATACTCGATGGTTCAGTGATGCAGCAGATTGGACCGGTGATTCCTGGGTGTGTGTGAGATGTCTCAGCCCTCATGAGGGGATGGCCCTACAGGTAGCTCCTGACATGCCTGGATGACATCGTCATTTCAACCTGCGATGTAGCTCCATAGATTTGATGATGTCGGCCTCAACCACTTACAACGCCTTTTTGATTACATGTATCAGTCAGATTTTCAGAGCCCTTTCCTATTTACAGGGGCATCTGGGTTGTATTTTTATCTCATGTACTCAAATATTATTGTACAATTCCTAGCTGTTATCCCAAGCACAATATGTATGTGGGATTCATTATCATGTTTTTTATTTGGCTCATGTTTATGCCAGCATGTACTATATTGTTCAGTCCCTTGCTTACTGGATGCCTTATTCTTTGTACTTTGTCTCGGCGGGCATAGGTATGCCTTCCCTACTGCCTATAGCATAGGTGCTCACTCCTAAAAGAGACTTGTCGCACCTGTAAGTCTCGCCTCCTCAGGGTCTAGTATTTTCAGCACTTTGGTCTACCTTATACTTCTCTCTCTTTGACTTCCCCTTCAGTGTCTATTGATTGAGTTCTTATAACGTACTTCAGGCACAGGATTAGCTCCTAATGATCACATGCTGGTGGGAAATATGTTACGCCATTTTTTGTTCATCTAACCTATTACCATTAGATGGACCCAAATACACCATGTAAGACCAATTTTACCCTAAGTAAAATTGCTTTCACTATGAAAATAACTTAATAAACCACCTTTAGTAAGTTGTTTATGGTCTAAACAGGAAACGCCATGGGGAAATATGAAATAAATCTACATTTGTTTTATTTTCCTCAAGGAATAATTAGTTAAACAATAGTTTAATTAATATTCCTGGTTATATTTAACCCAAAGCAAGGAAGTTAATTAGATAAAACATTATTTATCTTATTATTTTCTAAGAAGAATTATTTAAACCTTATTTAAATAATATCATGTGTTAAATATGACTAAATCACCCTTAAATAATTAAATAAATCATTATTTATTTGATTATTACTCAACCACATCCTTAAAATTATAAATAAATAATTTATTTATTTATTTATGATTTACAAATAAATGGATTTGACCCAAGTCAAATTCCTTTTCCCTCCAATAAATATAATAAAATATTCCATAAAAGTTGGATCTTGATTTGGTTAATAATATTTTAACTATGCACCAATGTCTAGACTAACTCAATGTTTTATTATAAATAGAAGGGTTTTCCCATTCATTTACCACCTTTTGTTGCCTAAATATCACTCTGGATCTATACTTTTGGTCTAACGATCGATCCACCATCATGTAGGTTTTAACCCTGAACAAAAATTATCTACACACGAATCTTCTAATAGAAAATAAATAATAGAGAGAGCATAAAACATAAAATAGATAAACACAAAATTTTTCCCCTGGACCCCAAATCGGGACGGCCAGCTTGATTTTTCATTATATTCCTTTTAGTGTTACAACACGTATATATACATGCCGAAGAATACATAAACCCCAATCCATTAACCCTGGATTATAACATAACCGTAGTTCCCTTGATCGGATCTACAAAAAATACCTGGGGCCGAAAACCATCGTACCCCAAAACCATGTGCAAAACCATGGACGTGGACTACCCACCGGAAATTAAGGACCAAAAATTTTTGCCGGGGCACTACCCTGGACCTCGACAGGGGGGGCTACCGCCCCCCCTGTGGCCCCCCCGTTGTGCCTAGCGCAAAAGGGGGGCTATCGCCCCCTCTCTTACCCCCCCCCACATGCATTCTTAGTCGTGGAAAGAATATAACACATACCCAACATTCTCCCACTTGTTGTTTTCTTTCCACAGGGGGCCACAGGAGAGCTTAGTCATTGGACCAATTCTTCAACACCCATAGTTTATCTACACCAAGAGAGCTTCTGAGTGCTCACAGACTTCGTCAATGCATCTGCAGCATTCTTCAAAGTGTCCACCTTTACCAACAACACCCTTTTAGCCTCAACCATATCTCTAACAAAGTGATATTGAACATCAATGTGCTTTGTATTTGAATGATAAGTAGGGTTCTTAGCCAAGAAAATTTCACTTTGGCTATCACAGTCTATCCTTATAGCTTGTTGTACCAACCCATACTTGAACACAATCTCTGCAACCAAATTGCTTCCTTGCTTGCATGAGTGGCTGCTATGTATTCTGCCTCTGTAGCTGAAAGAGCCACTACAGACTGTCTTTTACTCATCCAGCTAACTGCGCATCCAAATAGGCTAAACACATACCCACTTGTAGATCTTCTTTGGTATAAATCTCCAGCCCAGTCTGCATCAACAAAACCATGGATGTCCAATATTATTTCCAATCCTGGTCTTCCCTGGTAGCACAAGCCATAATCACTAGTGCCACGTAAATATATGAAAACCCGCTTCACTGTTGTCCAATGCTCCTTCCTTGGGTTTGACATAAACCTGCTCAATACTCCCACTGCATGTGCAATGTCTGGTCTAGTACAGACCATTGCATACATCAGGCTACCCACTGCACTTGCATATGGAACACGGGACATATCCTCCTCTTCTTCTTGTGTCTTGGGACACTTTTCAGCAGACAGCTTTACACCTACAGGAATAGGAACATTCACTGGTTTACTATCCTGCATATTGAACCTCTGCAATATAGTCTCGACATACTTCCTCTGGTTTAACCAGAGCTACCTCTTTGCCCAATCTCTCTTAATTTCCATGCCCAAAATATAGTTTGCAGCACCAAGATCCTTCATGTCGAATTTGGAGAACAACTGGGTCTTCAAATCTTGGATAATTTCTTTGTCATTTCCAATCAACAACATATCATCCACATACAAGACCAAATAAATAACATGGTCAACAATTAATTTAAAATAAACACAGTGATCCTCCTTGCTTCTGGTGAAGCCAAGTCCCCGTATATAGGTATCAAATTTCTGATACCACATCCTTGGTGACCGTTTTAACCCATACAGAGACTTCTTCAACCTGCATACCAGTTCTTTCTTACCCTTCACCATAAAGCCTTCAGGTTGCTTCATGTAGATCTCCTCTTTTAGATCCCCGTGAAGAAATGTTGTCTTCACATCCATCTGTTCTATCTCAAAATCAAATGCAGCAGCAACAGATAAAAGTAATCTAATAGAAGTAACCTTGGCAACAGGAGAAAAAAATATCACCAAAATCAATTCCCGGCACCTGGGAATAACCTTTCGCTACCAATCGAGCTTTGTATTTCTCCACCTTGCCTTCTACATTCATCTTCTTCTTAAACACCCATTTGCTCCCAATGGGCTTCCTTCCAGCCGGCAACTCCACTAGATCCCATGCATCATTTTTGTGCAAGGATGCCATTTCATCAACCATGGCCTCCTTCCAGAGTTTTCCATCCCTTGAATCTACTGCCTCCCTGACAGTTCTGGGTTCATCATCAGTTATAGTTAAGGCAAAACCTGAACAGAAAGCAGATGGACTATACCTTTCTGGTTGCCTTCTTTCCCGAACTGATCTTCTCAAAGCTGGGGTTTGTGGCTCTTCCTCTTTTGAATCTTCTTCTATTGTAGAGTCTGATTCATATTCCTTTAGCTCAAACTCTATCTTCTCAGGTTCCTTTGGTAGGACTTCATGTGCAACAACATCTTTCACCTCTCTAAACACCACATCTCGGCTATACACAACCTTCCTTGTTTCTGGGTTCCAAAGCTTATAACCCTTTAAACCATCCTTATACCCAATAAAGATGCACCTTTCAGATTTATTATCCAACTTGGTCCTTTTCTCCTTTGGAACATGTACATATGCATCACATCCAAATACCTTTAGATGTGAAAGAGAGGGTTTCTTACCAGTCCATACCTCATGTGGAGTCTTATCCTCCAACACTGATGAAGGTGATCTGTTAACTAAGTAACATGCAGTCTCCACTGCCTCTGCCCAGAATTATTGTCCTAACCCAGTACCACTAAGCATGCTTCTTGCCTTTTCCATCAGCGTTCTGTTCATTCTTTCTGCAGCTCCGTTTTGCTGAGGGGTGTATGGAGTAGTCTTATGTCATGCTATACCACACTTCTTATAGAACTCTTCAAATTCCTTCTTGTATAACTCCCCACCATTATTTGTCCTCAACGCCTTTATCTTCTTCTTTGTCTGGTTTTCCACCAGAGCCTTAAATTCTTTAAATTTGTCAAAGACTTCATATTTATTCCTCGAGAAATATATCCATGTATTCCTTGAGAAGTCATCTATGAATGCAACATAGTACATAGACCTTCCCAGTGAAGGAACTGACACAGGTCCAAACACATCACTGTGCACGAGTTCTAATATCTTGTTCGCCCTCTTAGCACCAAAAGGAAAACTCACCCGATTCGGCTTCCCATATACACAATGTTCATAGAAATCAAAATCCAAAGAGAAATTAGACATACCTTCTACCATACCATTTCTATGCAGTATCTGAAGGCCCTTCTCTCCAATATGTCCAAGCCTTTGATGCCATGGCATGGTCTTTTCTCCAAAGACGGCTAGGCTTTCCGCTCCACTTTCAGGAACCATAGAACGGTTACACCCATCAATAACAGTGCTACCTTGTAGCTTGTACAGAGTTCCAGTCCGAACTCCCCGCATTAATACTAGTGCTCCCCGAACCATCTTGCAGGCATCTTTCTCGAACACTATTTTTACACCTACATCATCCATCTTGCTTATAGATATCAGATTTCTAGCCAATGCAGGAATATGCAGAACACCAAGAATTTTTCTAATCCTTCCACCTTGCAGCTTTAGCTTGAATTTTCCATGTCTGACGATTCTTTCCTTCCTATAATCACCTAATAATACATCACTGCCATCATATTTCTCATACTCGCAGAACCACTCCCTATGGGGAGTGAAGTGAAAGGATGCACCCGAGTCAATCAACCATGACTCATGATATACATGTGTATTTGAAGAAGAAGCCAAATACACATCCCCACCTTCATCCGAGGTGGTTTTTGCCTCTCGTATCAGAGTTGTTTGTATCCTTTTCCTTTCTCACAGAGCTTAGATCTCATACCCTTTTGTGTAGTGCCCTTCCTTTCCGCATTTCCAACACACTTACAAACTTTCCGTATTTAGATCTCCCACTCGAAACCTTATTCTTGCTTCTATTTTGGGACCTTCCTTGTACAGATAAGGCATCTCCATTTTGACCCTCCATATTTCTCCGTCTCATTTCTTTCGACAACAAGGCTGAGACAATGCAATCAAAATTCAAGGTAGTTGTGTTGCTACCTATTGCAATAACCAGACTGTCCCACGAGTCTGGTAGAGAACACAACAAACTTCCGATGTGCACTGTCTTCTGATTTTAATATCAACAAATGATGTACCGACTTTTAGAATTAGATGGAAGGCGTTTAGATGCTCTGCCACCGAGTCTCCATCGTTCATCCTCAGGTTATACAGCTTTTTCCTCAGGAACAATTTATTCACTAGAGACTTAGATTGGTACAAATTCCCTAGCTTGTCCCACAAGGTCTTCGCCGTAGCTTCCCCATATACATTCAAAAATACTGAATGTGAGACACACAACCGTATTGTGCTCTTAGCCTTCCGATCCAGTTTCTTCCAGTCTTAATCTGACATTGCTGTTGGTTTAGTACCTGGATCTACCATGATCCACTGATATTTATCCACCAGCAGATCCTCCATCTTGAGCTTTCACAACTCAAAACTCTGACCATTAAATTTCTCGATCTCTATCTTCCCGCCGCTCGCCATCTTCTTTCACCACAAGAATCGATCCCGCAAATCTCCCACTGAATAGGGTCTACCTCACGCCCGAGCAAAAAACCCTCAGCAGAAAAGGCGTCCCCTTGAAGCCGAAATAGCTCTGATACCAAATGTAGGTTTTAAACCTGAACAAAAATTATCTACACATGAATATTCTAACAGAAAATAAACAATAGCGAGAGCATAAAACATAAAACAGATAAACATAGAAATTTTCCCCTGGATCCCAAATCGGGATGGCCAGCTTGATTTGTCGTTATATTCCTTTTAGTGTTACAAAACTTATATATACATGCCTAAGCATACATAAACCCCAATCCATTAACCCTGGATTGGAACATAACCATGGTTCCCTTGACTGGATCTACAAAAAATACCAGGGGCCAAAAACCATCGTACCCCAAAACCATGTGCAAAGCCATGCAAAGAACCATGGACGCGGACTACCCACCAGAAATTAAGGACCAAAAATTTTCGCCGGGAAACTGCCCTGTACCCTGACAGGGGGGGATACTACCCCCCGTTGCGCCCAGCACAAAGGGGGAGCTATCGCCCCCCCGCGCGTGCTTAGTCGTGGAAAGAATATAACACATAACCAACACATCATAGTCATATTTTGCTACCATTTTTGTCTAGGTTTTCTACACCATCAAGAGAGAGAAGTTTTATATCTGAAGTGCTAAGGACTTACAAGAACCCATCCCATTGAGGAGAACTGGTATCACCCTTCTGTGTTTTCCTCCCAGGTGTCGTATAATGAAAAATTCATTAAACATATTCTTGTCTTGTCTATTGGATGCATGGAGTAAATCATGTTTTTTCTACTGCTTAATGTCTTCTAATGCATATATCTATATTTTTGTAGAATTTATCTTGATCACCTAACTACAGATCTGAGGATATTGACAACCATATTTGCTGATAGGGTTGTTGGTTATGCACAACTAAAATGGTCTTTTATCGTACGCTTAGAATTAAGATTCATAATAACAAAATTAGTCTAGTGTAGAGTTAGGCAAAGTGTGTTTCTTTACCATGTACATTTGTAACTTATAATCTGACTGTCACGATTTGTAGTGATTCGACGGTTATCTCTCACCTCGGTATTAACGACACTTGATCCGTGGCTTGACACCTGATTGGTCCATGATCTATATTTAAAGAGCATGGAATTTCATTTTTTCAGTAACCATTTATGAGAGAAACATATGTAACTTTTCTTTTTATATTAATAAATTTCCTGAAGTGGCCGTGTTGGCTCAGGCCATGGACCGTTTCCCTCTTTGATGGTTTTAACCATGTGATTATACTGGTGTACTGATTTGTGATTTGTTTGTGATCGGTGAGCTTTGGTTCTTGATCTACAGAACTTACCCTGTAAATTCTTACAGATACCTCTTATCTATGTTTGTGAGAGGATCTCCTTCTTCTGATGACATATTGGCTTAGATGCACAGGCTGAGCCAAGATTATGCTTTGATACCACTATAATATTCCTAAACAAGAAAAGCAGCAATACTTGAACACAATAATGGAAATAGAAGTGTAAATAAATGGAAAAATACATGAGATGAATATAGAGACATTTTATTAGTCATATCAACAGAAAAAATGTGCAATATAATGAGGCACAAATCATACAACATAACTAAGCAAGCCTCCAATGAATAAACCCTCTCAATAGTGAGATCTTGCCAACACAAAAAATTTCGAAGAGCTGCTATAGCGCAGTCATAATGAGAATAGATACAACAGGAGATAATAAAATGATGTAAAAATAATAATATATGCCTCATAATATACTATACATAAATATTTAGGCACTATATCACCTTTCTAAGACAATCCAAGAGGGTTTCTGTAAAATGCACAATGATACAAATATGAGTTCCAGCCCTACGGCTAAAGGTTTGCAGCAACAAAATAAATGGGAAGATATGGCTGAAGCTGAAGTAGAATTATGTAACTCTTCTCCAATATATCCTCCGGATGAAAGACTATCCCCTCCACTAAATAAATCACTCTCCAAATCATGCACTACAACCACCCCTGCAACTCCTCCCTAAAATAACGCAGTCCAAGGCTAAAACTGTGCTGTAAGGGATAATAATAGCTTGGCCTTGTGCCAAATGATGCAATAAAGCTCAAGTTCCTTCTTTACTAGCCTCATAATGGATGGAAACCTTCCTCTACTAAAGACAAACTCTGAAATGACCCAAATCAACCCTCCATCGCTGCACCCCACAACATAGCACAAACCTCTGTAGAAACCGCACTATAGAAGAAAGATGGAGCTTGGCCTAATGCTAGAATGTGGAAATGTAGCCCAAATACTTCTCTTGAGTGGGAACTCGAAGTCCCTCGAGGATGAAGGTGGGATTACCGCTCGGGAACACCCTTGTGCTAAACAACACTGCAGCCTCTGCTAAACAACTAAAGATAGTAACAAGTCATACAGACCATAGAAAAAATAATAATCAATCATGCCTTCTATGGCTATCATCGCCTTCCTTATATGCTTGGTTATATTCCTCACCTTGGACCCCACTCATTAAATCCACTACTTCCATGCATCGAATCTCCCTCCAAAATTGTGTTGTCCCTCAATGAATGTCCACTCCTCCAAACCAGCATTGTTGATTTGGTAAAACTTGACCTAGTCTACATGCTCCATCCCCTTTTCACACACAAGGGTGCTTAATAAATCTACTAATATGACTCCCATTCATATTAGGAGTGATTTTATTCCCACTAAGGAGATTTATGGGTCTCCATACCCTCTTATTCTTCTAACTAAGAAGAAAAAAAAAAATTTAATATTCCAACTAGCTTAAAGCTAATTGGGAATATTACAAATAACAATAAAAAAATTTCGGTTCATGTCGATTTCCAGTCGCATCGCAATTTATATTTTTTTTAAAATAAAAATTTATTTTATATTCGGCAGTGTTTTGGTTTACCAGAATGCACTGGGGGATTATGTAAAAATAAGCACAACAACCCGGTGCATCTATATTACAGGAACACATAGCATTAAAATACCATTTGAAGCATTAATATTTTGTTCACGCGATGCATTCTATAAACACACCAGGATGTGACGATAAGTTTTGTGGTGCGTCGGTGTCACATGGGTAACCAATGTGTTATGTTTTACTTATCGTACTGACTGTTTTTAAAAAATTGGAAGGCCCTTTAGTTAAAAAATTTCAAATATTTATTTTTATAATTTTTTGTTTGACATGGTGTGTGGGTTTGTTGAAAGGCACCGATTTGCACCGGTGCAATGTTGATAAAACAAAAACATCCAGTGTGTTTCAATTATGTAAACAAACCGCATTGTTGAGAAAATTATTATTTTGGTGTGGTGTGTTGGTCAAACCTATGGGGCATTTTATGTTTGAATACCGCATCGCCAGTAGTAATTTTTGGTGTGTTGAGCTATAATAAATGCCCTAGGGTAGATATGGTTTGCCAATGCACCACCTATAATATTTATTTAATTAATATTTTTTGTTGTCGCGGTGCGTGCCTATTTTTTTTTCACACCATTGATGGTGCATAATCTAGATGTACGCACCATTGCCAATGCATGACTATTTTTTGTGGCCCACCGAAATTTTTATTTTATTTTTTCAATAAAAGCTATATATTTATATTTTTAAATACATTTGTCATTTAATAAAAAAAATATGTTTTATGTATGACGAAGGCTAATGAATTTTATATGTGAATCATTCTGCGACGTCAACGGAGATAAGAGAGACAACAACAACAACATATTGATGACCATTAAACCATGATAGAATAGTGGGAGGCAAGGGAGAGGGAGAGACTTTTGTACCCTTGCCCTATTATGCCACCCATCCAGTTCCTCTTGAGAGATGTAGGCCTCCTTAAGTTCTATGAGGAGGATACCTCCCTAAAGGGCCACAACGACTTATTGGTATATTTAATCTACAGTTGTGATGCCCATCAACAAGATTTTTATGTCAGTCCTCACTAGTGGTACCAGCCCATTGAGGATAACACATATTTTATCATGGGAATATCGAAGAGACGGGAATATTTTACCTAGTTCCCTAATGTTCCCTTTAGTTATTCAATAGAGATTCAATTGGTGTACTCTTAGAGATACATTAGAGATGACATACTTTCTCCAGCATATTTTTCAGTGCCCGGTGGACAACTACGAATTGGTTCTTTTGGTCTATAGGAGGTTAGATATCTCTCACTATTACTGACCACCATTGCACATTATACTAGTGACAGGCTGCGCATTAGTTTCCCTCTTTTGTTTTATGTTGATTCTCTATTCTGTAGGCCACAAATTTTTATATGGTCTTCCATTATTTTGTGGAAATTTTTTATAGCCTTAGATAGATGTCATTATCAGCCACATGAGAGGTTCACCTTCCCTTTTAATTCAGAGATATTTTCTTTATTTTTTGAGAGGTTTCTGAAGATGAGGCCTAATTTTTTCCGTTGGCCTTGTATCTTGATGACAAAGATAAGGATGCACATCTATGGAGAGAGGATGCCCAAGAGGGGCCAGTCGAAGTATCCAGCTAGGATTTCTAGTGATGCACTGGAACTACTAGCCAGTGAGAATGACCACATGTTTGTGATGGTGTCATGTCCTTACGTGGGGTTGGATTGGAAAGGGTGTCCCAAGATCCTCTTCACACAGGATGAGCCACTAGATGATAGAGGTAATATTAGTGTTTTCTTTAAAATAATATATTTTTATTTTACTATCATAGTCAATTATAATAAAATTTATTCTAACATGTTCTTTAACTTGTTTTATTAAATTATTTAATTCCATTGTATAATTATTGTTGTGTATTATATATTTTTTATATATTGGCACGTTCGTTGGCGATATTACTCCAACCCCAACATATGATCATGTAGATGATGAAGAGATAGAGTAGACCGCGGAGGGTGGGAGACCTCCTCACGTGTAGATACCCGCAACAATGCAGTGTAAGGCTAACATACGATTCAGGATGGAGTTGGGCGACCAAATATGTAGACTCTTGGTTGATGAGGGAGTCCGCCCTGCCATGATTACAGGCATCCAGGAATATCGTACACTCATGGATCTCTTAAGGGACATGTCATGTAATATGAGGAGCCTTATGCATAATATTGTCGGAGCTTCTGATCTACTGGAAGTGAGGACAGATAGGCGCCATGGAGATGCGCCACATAGGATCTCGGATGATGATCATGAGGGGAGTGCTCATTCTAGTACTCCACCTCCTCCAACTTCACCTCATGGAGATGAGAAGGTAGCACCTCCTGAGCATGCACCATCTAAGCAGGCACCTCCTGAGAAGACACCATCTGAGCAGGCACCTCCTGACCAAGCACCATCTGAGTAGGCCTCAACTAGTTGTAGTATTGTTCATGTACCACTAGATATTTGACATTTATATGCAATTGTATTATAGTTGTATATTTTTGACATTATATATATATATATATGGTGCATGTTTTACATTCATGTTTATATACTTAATTTACATGTTGGTGTTTGTCATGATGTGTATATTGTTAGGTAATGTTAGATATGTGTATGTTATAGCAGTTACTTGACATGAGATGTAGATTTGATGTTTTTGTTGTGATGATGTTATACAATGCTTTTGTTTTGTTAGATGATCATGGTCATGATGATTAGATGATGTTAGCTATTTTGAATGTGTATTTTAGAATATGATGTTTGTACGATGATTATCATGATCGTGATGTTTATTTTTAATATTAAATCATGATATTTATTAGATATTATGTATTGGTAATTGTAAAATTTTAAAATTGTAATTGTAATCATATGCATCGTGATTGTAATTCAAATTGTATGTAAAATTGTAAAATTTTAACTGTAATTGTAATTGTATTGCGAAATTGTAAAATTGTAATTGTAGTTGTATGTATTGTGATGATTCAACTTTAATAAAATTGTAAAATTTGTAAATTTGTAAATTTTAAAATTGTAAATTCGTAAATCCAAATTTCTAATTGTATGTTTCGTGATGATTCAATTTTATTAAAATTTGAAAATTTGAAAATTTGAAAAATTGCCCAATTTGAACCATAACTACCGTAAAATTGAATCATCCTAAAATTGTAAAATGTATACCGTACATATTGTTAAATTACCATAATTATAAAATTGTAAATTTGTAACTCTGTAAGAATATAAATAATTGTAAAATAATAAATTTATAATAATATTAAATTTTGTAATATAATAAATTTTAGAAAATAATGCAATAAATTCATGTTTAGAATTATAATTATTTTACTATGATCTTACATACCAAAAATAATAGTATACATTAATACATTTTTTTTTAATTTTGAAGATATCATTCATATGTGTGTGTTTGTGTGTAATAGGGTGCATTTATTTAAGTAATGATATAGTGAAAAACCATTTAAAGCAATCAAGTAGTTGTATTATTTTATGAATTGACATGAAAAAAAAGAACTTGATACAATGCATTACTTTCGAGATCAACATAATTGAAAATTATCAAGTGAAATGATTTTAACATTAACACAATGTAAACCAACTAATTCAAAATACATATTATTATGTTTGGAAAAAAAAAGATACTTAGTTATAAGGTTAGGTCCTTTTCTTTAAAAAAATCCATCTTAAACAGTATAAATGATGAAATAACACATGTACCGTATCACTCTCTATTCTCATCACCCTCATTACCTTCATCTCTTGGCATGATAACGCTATTATTCTCCAAAATATGTTTTGATCTAGGGTCATGTCTCAATACAAACGAACAAACCCTATCGAACACATCTGGGTAAAAAAAAACCTAGTTGCGGTGTTTGGGGAAAGCACAAGGCATCTTAGCTTCATCCCACAGCTTTCTAGAGTTGATACATATCAGCCTACTATCTCGATCTTCCTTTATATTATTCCGATCAAATTTGTCCCACCACTTGCACCTAAAAATAACACATTGGAAAGAAGAGAAGTCCACTTCAATGATCTCTTGTATCTTTATGGTGTAACCTAACATCCCCTGTACTAGGTTTTGATCGTGATGGCTAGCTCTACTATATTGATCAAACTCGACTTACACTCCACAATCTTGTGTCATGTTTCCATCATCGACATTTTCTGTGGAAAAATAGTGTCCATGTGCCCACATAGATGGGAACAAATGCACATATAAAAAAATTTAAAAAATCATTGTTTCATGTGTCTAATAACCCAATTTTTACAATATAAAATATAGATGTTACATTTCAAAGGTGCATTATTAAGTTTAAAATGTACATAAATATATTATTACCAAGTTGCTACACCCAATCTTTAAGTTTAGCACATTCTAAAAAAAGTGCAGGTAACGACCGGCTGCAGCATATTCTTCTCTAACTTGGTCAGCAACGCAACTTTTTGGGCATATAATTGGCATACATTCTTTTAAATGATTAGGATAAGACACACTTATACCATTCAACCATCTGATTTTTTTCCTATCACTATCCATTTTCATCCTCTTTTATTCATAAAATGCTATCCATGGTTGTGTCACTTCGGAATTATAAAGAGCGAATTTATTGATTGTTTCAATTTTTTCATTCGCTGATAAAATTAAACCAACATATAGTACATATGAGATAAAAATATACATTATATTGAACTTCAACATGAATATTTACTTTGTGTAAATTTGGAAAATTAGAAGTCGCTTTCTCTTTATCAAGTGCCTTTTTCCATTCATTTGGAGAAGCTCCCCTTCTCTTTTGTCTTCATCCCTTCCAAACTGACCGCACCTAGTGTGTTGTCGATCTGCATGATGTATTCACTGGCATAATAGAAAACTCATATGATATTTACCCCTTTGCTATAGACCCCTAGGGTTTTTCCCTTTGTCGAACAAAACCTTTCAATTTCTTCATGCAACTCCCTAAGAAGAACATCCAACGACAAGTAACCACCCCAACTAATTCAACCTCATCTATTAGGTGGATTAGAATATGAACATACAATTCCATGAAACTCGTCGACAATTCCTTCTCAAAAATAAAAACAATCTCAACTATGTGTTCACGCCACTATTGAATGCTAGCCAAATGACTCTCATTTAACGTGATCCAACGTACAACTGCAGATAATTTAGATATGGTTCATCCTAGGTCTTGGGGGAAGTCATGTTTCACACACCCATGCACGAACAAAGGATACTGACACTCCAAAGTTATAAACACATAAAAAATTAGTTATGTTTTATGATTCCATGGGATAAAAATTATTAATATAACAAATAGTAAAATCATGCTTTTGAGATTATACGTACTCTTAGAAGATTCAAATGGTCATGTTATTTTAACCCTGACAAGTGGTCTTCCATGGTGAAGCAACACATTAGTGAAGAACCATATGAAGATTTCACCCTCACACCTATTATAACATCCTTTTCCAAAGAAAGATCATCTTTTTTTAAAATCCATGGGATATCACCTTATTTGAAAGACCAATTACAGGTACAAGCCTCTCCTGTACTTTCTTGTCTTGGCCAAAGTTTCTTTTTAGTTTTTGAATTAATAAGATATTTTCTAACAGCCAAGGTGTCATTTTGTTTTATGATATGTGCCTCCATAAAGAAGATGAAACATTTTTAAATATATGCATGGTAAGAGAGTAATCTTCAGATGCTCCCAATATGGGACGTTATAAAATATATATTTCCTTTTCATCCTAATGGGAAATTTCTCAACATAGGTGTCGAAGAATTCTGGATCATCGAACATAGGCTCCCTATTTGGCTCGTACATTTCTATGAACTCCTTCTCCTTCTCTCCCTGATATGCTCTAAGCCATTAAATTGGTGTCATTATTGCAGGACTTTGGGTTCTATCTCGTTTACCATTGAAAGTGGCCGCTAAAATTCTATAAGGGTTTTTATCTGGGAGGAATACCCTCAAGCAATAACACACTGGCTTTCGTAGGTAGTTGGACCATCTAGCTTTCGTAGAAGTTCCACAACATTTACATCCATAATACCCTTTTCTTACAAGACCTACACAATTATTGTATACAATATGCATGGCACATTAAAGAATATCATGAAGATAGAAACAATTACAAAGAATTAAATTAATATGTGAAATAATATTATTACATATATAAACAAATCAACTAACACAGGCTGAGCCAACATTATACTCTGATACCACTCTAATATTCCTAAATAGGAAAAGCAACAATACTTGAACACAATAATGGAATTAGCAGTGTAAATAAATGTACAAATATATGACATGAAAATGGAGCCATTTTACTAGTCATATTAGCAGAGAAAATGTGCAATATAGTGAGGCACAAATCATACAACATAAGCAAGCAAGCCCCCAATCAATAAACCCTCTCAAAAGTGAGATGGTGCAAATATACAAAATTTCGGAGAGCTATTATAGCACAGTAATAATGAGCATAGATAGAACCAGAGATAATATAATGATGTAAAAATACTAATATATGCCTCACAATATACTATACATAAATATCTAAGAACTATATCACCTTTCCAAGACAACCTAAGAGGGTTTTTGGAAAATACACAAAGATACAAATGTGAGTTCCAACACTACGACTGAAGGTTTGATACAACAAAATAAATGGGAAGAAATGGCTGAAGCTGATGTAGAAGTATGTATTTTTTCTCTAATAGATCCTCTGGATGAAAGCCTATCCCCTCCACTGAAGGAATCACTCCCCAAATCATGCACTGCAACCACCCCTGCAACGCCTCCCTAAAATAACGCAGACCAAGACTGAAACTGCATTGTAGGGGATAAGAATAGCTTGACCTTGTGCCAAATGATAAAATAAGGCTCAGGGGCCTTCTTTACTGGCCTCACAATGGGAGGAAAACTTCCTCCACTAAAGACAAGCTCTGAAATGACCCAAATCAACCCTCCACTGCTACACCCTACAACACAGTGTTGGGGCTCACAGAGGTGGCTTATTATCGAAAACTCTAGTGCTTTCTCATTTAATTATCAACCAGGGGTAAGTCTTTTTATTTAAAGAGTTTTGGCACAATATATGCGATTCAAGTTGTCTAATAGTTACTCCTTGTCACTTATGAGGAATAATTTGCTAACTTCCTAAGTTCACTTATCCTAACGATGGGTGGCTTGGATTGATTTTTAACCTAAGATTGAGTAACTATATAATTGAATTAAAAAGCAGTCTAACTGAACTGAACAACAATCTAGAGAAATCAAGCATCAATTGAATTGAATTAAACAACAATCTAAATAAACTGAACAATGGAATTGAATGAAATGGAAGTCTAACTAAATTGAACAATAATGGAATTGAATTGAATCAGTAGTCTAGCTAACTGAGCAGTAATGGAACAACAGTATAACTAATTGAGTAGTAATGGAACAACAATATTACTAACTAAGTAATAATGGAATAGAAGTATAATTGAAGCAATTTAAATTAATTGTACAACAATTATTTATGTAATTTTGCAATGGAATTCTCTTTACGAATTAATTAGTCAACATTGATCGATGGTTGAACGTTTCGTTGTGCTAAAAGAGTAATGAAATTCATAAAGACAGAGAACATCGAAATCAGCTTATTCTACAATCTATAACTCGAATGCAATGGTATTAAAAGAATTGGAACTATCTACTGATAATGAAGCGTTGTCATAAGTCGAAAAATACGATTGCTATTATCATAATTAAAGAACACGATTGCTAACTAGATTAAAGCTTATTGGGAATATTACAAATAAAAATAATTTTTTTGCGGTTCGTGTCGATTTTCAGTGGCATCACAATTTATATTTTTTTAAAATAACAATTTATTTTATATTCGGCGGTGCGTTGGTTTACCAAAACGCATCGGGGAATTATGTAAAAATAAACACAACAACCCAGCGCATCTATATCAAGGGAACACATAGCATTAAAATACCATTTGAAGCATTTATATTTGTTTTCACGTTGTGCATTCTATAAACACACCAGGATGTGACGATAAGTTTTGCGATGCGTCATCGTCACATGGCTAACCAATGTGCTATGTTTTACTTATTGCACCGACTATTTTTACAAAATTGGAAGGACCTTTAGTTAAAAAATTTCAAATATTTATTTTTATATCTTTTATTTGGACACAGTGCGTGGGTTTGTTGAAAGGCACCAGTACGCACCAGTGCAATGTTGATAAAACAAAAACACCTAGTGCGTTTCAATTATGTAAATGCACCGCACCGTTGAAAAAAATTATTATTTTGGTGTGGTGTGTTGGTCAAACCTATCAGCCCAGGTCATTTTATGTTTGGATACTGCATCGCGAGTAGTAATTTTTGGTGCGTTGATCTATAATAAATGCCCTAGGGCAGATATGGTTTTTCAATGCATCGCCTATAATATTTATTTAATTAATATTTTTTGTTGTCGCGGTGTGTGACTATTTTTTTTGCACCGTTGATGGTGCATGATATAGATATACGCATCATTGCCAATGCGTGACTGTTTGTTGTGGCCCACCAAATTTTGTATTTTATTTTTTCAATAAAAGCTATATTTATATATTTGTAAATACATTTGTAATTTAATAAAGAAATATATGTTTTACGTATGACAGAGGCTAATGTATTTAATATGTGAATCATTCTGCGACATCAATGGATACAGGAGAGACAACAACACGAGTAGAGGGATGGCCATTAAACCATGATAGAAAAATGAGAGGCAAAGGAGAGGGAGAGAATTTTGTATCCTCGCCTTATTACACCACCCACCCAGTTTCTATTGAGAGATGTAGGCCTCCTTAAGTTCTATGAGGAGGATACTTCCTTAAAGGGCCACAACAGCTTATTGGTATAGTTGATCTATAGATGGGATGCCCACCAAAAATATTTTCGTGTCAGTCCTGACTAGTGGTACTATCCCACTGAGTAGAACACATATTTTATCACTGGCATATCTAGGAGAGGGGAAGATTTTCCCTAGGTCCCTAATGTCCCCTTAGGTTATTCAACAAAGAGTCAGTTGGTGTACTCTCATAGATACATTAGGCATGGCATACTTTCTCTAGCATATTTTTAGGTGTCCATTGGACAACTACATATTGGTTCTTTTGGTTTAAAGGATGTTAGGTGCCTCTCACTATTACTGACCACCATTACACATTATACCAGTGACATGCAACGCATTAGTTTCTCTCTTTTGTTTTATGTTGATTATCTACTCTAGAGGCCACAACTTGTTAGATGGTCTTCCATTATTTTGCGATAGTTTTTTTATAGCCTTAGATAGATTTCATTCTCAGGCATGTGGGAGATTGACCTTCCCTTTTACTTCAGAGTTGTTTTTTTTATTTTTTTTAGAGGTTTCTAGAGATGAGGCCTACTTTTTTCTGTTGGCCTCGTAGGCTGATGACGGAGGTAAGGATGCACATCTGGTGTGATATGATACCCAAGAGGGGCTAGTCGGAGTATCCGGCCATGATTTCTAGTGATGCATTGGAGCTACTAACCAGTGAGAATGACCACATGTTCGTGAAGGTGTCGTGTCCTTACGCGGTGTTGGATTGGAAAGGGTGTCCCAACATCCTCTTCACATAGGATGAGCTAGTAGATGATAGAGGTAATATTAGTGTTTTATTTAAAATAATATATTTTAGTTTTACTGTCTGAATTAATTAGAATAAAATTTATTCTAACACGTTATTTAACTTGTTTTCTTAAATTATTTAATGTATTTGTCTAATTATTGTTGTGTACTATATATTTTTTAGATATTGGCATGTTCGTTGGTGACATGCCTCCACCCCCACCGTATGATCATGTAGATGATGAGGAAATGGAGGAGGCCAGGAAGGGTGAGAGACCTCCTCACGTATAGATACCTGCAGGAATGCAGCGTAAGGCTTACATATGATTCAGGATGGAGTCGGGCGACCGACTATGTAGACTCTTAGTTGATGAGGGAGTCTGCCCTGCCATGATTAGAGACATCCAGGCAGATCATACACTCATGGATCTCTCAAGGGACATGTTATGAAATATGAGGAGCCTTATGCATCATATCGCCAGTGCTTCCAAGCTACTAGAAGTGGGGAGGGATAGGCGCCATGGAGATCTGCCACATAGCATCTCAGATGATGATGATGAGGGGAGTGCTCATTCTAGTACTCCACACCCTCCTCCTTCACCTCGCAGAGATGAGCAGGAAACACCTCCTGAGATTTCACCATCTGAGCATGCACCTCCTGAGCAGACACCATCAGAGCAGGCACCTCCTAAGAAGGCACCATCTGAGTAGGCCTCAACTAGTTGTAGTATTGTTCATGTACCACTAGATATTTGAAATTTATATGCAGTTATATTACAGTTGTATATTTTTGCCATTATATATATATATATATATGGTGCATGTTTTACATTCATGTTTATGTACTTAATTTACATGTTGGTGTTCGTCATGATGTCTATATTTTTTGGTCATGTTATATATGTGTATGTTATAGTCGTTAGTTGGCATGAGATGTAAATTTGATTTTTTTGTTGTGATGATGCTATACAATGTTTTTGTTTTGTTATATGATCATGATCATGATGATTAGATGATGTTAGCGAATTTGAATGCGTATTTTAGAATATGATTTTTTACGATGATTATCATGATTGTGATGTTTATTTTTAATATTAAATCATGATATTTATTAAATATTATGTATTGGTAATTGTAAAATTGTAATTGTAATCGTATGCATCGTGATTGCAATTCTAATTGTATGTAAAATTGTAAAATTGTAATTGTAATTATAATAGTATGTATGGTAATGATTCAATTTTATTAAAATTGTAAAATTTGTGAATTTGTAAATTTTGTAAAATTTTAAAATTGTAAATTAATTGTCAAATTTGAACCATAATTACCATAAAATTGAATCATCTTAAAATTGTTAAATTTCCATACATATTGTTAAATTACCAAAATTGTAAAATTTAAAATTTGTAACTGTAATTATAAGTATCCTGATGATTCAATTTTATTAAAATTGTAAAATTTCTAAATTTGTAAAATTGTCAAATTTTCAAATTTGAACCATAACTACCGTAAAATTGAATCATCATAAAATTGTAAAATTTATACCATACATATTGTTAATTTACCATAACTGTAAAATTGTAAAATTGTAAATTTGTAATTGTAATTGTATGTGTCATGATGATTCAATTTTATTAAAATTTGTAAATTTGTAAATTTGAAAAATTGTCAAATTTTCAAATTTGAACCATAACTACCAAAAAATTGAATCATCATAAAATTGTAAAATTTATACCGTATATATTGTTAAATTACCATAATTGTAAAATTGTAAAATTGTAATTCTAATTGTATGTATCGTGATGATTCAAAATTATTAAAATTGTAAAATTTGTAAACTTGAAAATTTGTCCAATTTGAACCATAACTACCATAAAATTGAATCATCCTAAAATTGTAAAATGTATACTGTTCATATCGTTATATTACCATAATTGTAAATTTGTAAATTTGTAAGTTTGTAAGAACATAAATAATTATAGAATAATAAATCTAGAATAATATTAAATTTTGTAACACAATAAATTTGAGAAAATACTGCAAATAAGTTCATGTTTAAAATTATCATTATTTTATTATGATCTTAAATACCAAAAATAATAGTATACATTAATACATTTTTAAAATTTTGCAGATATCATTCATATGTGTGTGTGTGTGTGTGTGTGTGTGTGTGTGTAATAGGGTGCATTTATTTAAGTAATGATATAGTGAAAACCCATTTGAAGCAATCAAGTAGTTGTATTATTTTATGAATTGACATAACAAAAAAGCACTTGATATAATGCATTACTTTCGAGATCAACATAATTGCAAATTATCGAGTGAAATGATTTTAACATTAACACAATGCAAAGCAATTAATTCAAAATACATATTATAATGTTTGGAAAAAAGAGACTTAATTATAAGGTTAAGTCCTCTTCTTTATAAAAATCCATCTTAAATAGTATAAATGATGAAATAACACATGTACCGTATCACTCTCTATTCTCATCACCCTCATTATCTTCCTCGATTGGCATGATAACACTAATATTCTCCAAAAAATGTTTTGATCTGGGGTCATATCTCAATATAAACAACCAATCCCTATCAAACACATCTAGGTAAAAAAACACCTAGTTGTGGAGTTTGGGGAAAACACAAGGCATCTTAGCTTCATCCCACATTTTTCTAGAGTCGATACATATTAGCCTACTATCTCGTTCTTCCTTTACATTATTCTGATCAAAGGTGTCCCACAACTTGCACCTAAAAATAACACATTGGAAAGAAGAGAATTCCATTTCAATAATCTATTTTATCTTTATGGCGTAACCTAACATCCCTTGTACTAGGTTTTGATCGCGGTGGCTATCTCTACTAGATTGATCAAAATCGACTTACACTCCAAAGTATTGTGTCATGTGTCCATCATCCACATATTATTTGAGAAAATGGTGTCCATATGCCCACACAGATGGGAACAAATGCACATATAAAAAATTTAAAAAATCATACTTTCATGTGTCTAATTACCCAACTGTTAAAATATAAAATATGGATGTTACATTTCAAAGGTGCATTATTAAGTTTAAAATGTACATAAATATATTATTACCAAGTTGTTGCACCCAATCTTTAAATTTAGCGCATCCTCAAGAAAACGCGAGTGACGACCGGCGGCACCGTATTTCTCTTTGACTTGGTCAACAACCCAACATTTTGGGCATATAATTGGCATACTTTCTTTTAAATGATTAGGATAACGCACACTGCTACCATTCAGCCATCTGATTTTTTTCCTATCACTATCCTATTTCATCCTCTTTTATTCGTACAATGTGATCCATGGTTGTGTCACTTCGGAATTGTAAAGAACGAATTTATTGATTGCTTCAAATGTTTCATTCGCTGATGAAATTAAACCGACATATAGTACATATAAGATCAAAATATACATTATACAATACAAGAAAAAAGGACATTGGTGATGGTCATGCTTGTGACGAACCTTTAAGGTTCGTCACCAATGTCACATATGGTGACGGTCCTTAAAAAAGCGGCGATGTAAGTGTATATAGTGATGGTCCTTTAAGGTCCATCACCAAAGCCATTTTCAATGACACTTTTGGTGAGGGTCGTAAAAGGCCCATCACTAATTTTGTCTTTAGTGACACTTCTGTTGACGAACTTTTAATGACCCTCACCAATGCTATTTTTGTTACTTTTGGTGACGGTCAAGAAATGTTCATCACCATTCATCATTCCAATGACTTTTTGATGACGTTATGTTCTTGCAAATATATTTTTTTGTCAAAAGATAATGATTTAATACCATTATTGTGGAGTATTTTTTATAATATTTCCAAGCCCATAGTGGTTAGATTCAATCAATTTTTTAAGAAGTAATTAGTGTGTATCATTTCCCTCAAATAATGACTAGTCGAATAGAGTTTTCCTATGAGTCAACACATTATTCATATCTATTAAGGTTATTATCTAGAAAATTCCCTTTAGATAAATTCCCACTAGTGTGTGTAGGAAATATATTATTTAATACATAATCTGTAATATTCCCAAATTTTCACCTGATATTTGGAATATTAGAGTTCTTAATTTTCTTAATGAATTAAGTAAATTAAAGGGAGGGACCCATAATCCTCAATATGAATAAATATCCACTTTTTGTGTGTGAATGTGGATTCATTAAGCTTAGATCTACATAATGAGGTAGTTGAGAAACTACTAATGTGAATGGAATTGGGGATCATGTCTCAATAAAGAAATAGATCCTAGAGGTTGACACGGTCAACTAAGATCTTGAAGGGATCAAACAAAAGATCATGGATCATTCATGATGAGACGATGGAGGAAGTTGTGCAATTAATGCACACATGATGGAGAGGGTGTACATTGCACCTAGACATGATGGATGACTTGGATAGTCAGCGCAGTCAAACATGGAGGATCTTGTCCACGTGCAAAATGCATTTTAGATGAGGCCCTAGGCATGGGAATGCTCAAACACTATATAAAGGAGATGAAGCTAGGAATGAAGACATGCTTGATATTATTGATGTTGAGTATCTGTTTAGATCTCGAAATGTCATGTGACATTCCATTGCTTTCTTGGGCCGTTTAGGAAAGATTGCAAGTGTTGTTTAGCACAGGGTGTTCCTGGTCGGGAATCCCACCTCTTTATTTGAGTAGCTCTGGAAATATTATTGTACTTCATTCTACATCAGGCATTGGTGCCACTTACATTTTCTTACTTTCTACAGAACATTCATATTTAGAATTTGCATCTTTTTGAAGATCAGTTTGGAAGGTGGAGGTTGTCTTTAGTATTTCATCTAGAGAATTGGTGAAGGTTTATTCCTATCACCTTGGGATTAAATATCATCATTCCAAGAGCTCCATATTAGATCTGGCATCAGGCCAAAATTTATTGACCTCCTAGTAGCAGTAAGCCCTTCAGGAATTATGTTGTCCATTTTTTAAATCCAAAAGGAAGAAGGAAGTTGCTAGAATTTCAACTAGTAATCCTATGAGGGATCATCCCCTCACATTTCCATCAGTATTTCAATCAGCCTAGGGATTCTTACAACATATTTCAGTAGGAATAGAGCCTCTCTTTCCCTTATAGCATATTTTTTATGAACAGTTGTGTTGTAGCAACTGTCATCAACATTAGAGGATTGAGAAGCTAGATCTTGAGCTTCTAGCTTGTAGATCGAAAGGAGGGATCAACCCTTCAAGTATAGATCTGATCTTGTGACATATTTCAGCCATCCGTTTGTCATATCTAGCTTCAGATCTGTAATCCCAGTAGATTAAGGATCAAGCCCTAGGAGCGTGATTTTCCAAAGTTGTAGATCTGGAAAATCCTTTCTGGGTTATCTTGGGAACCCATCACATTGACTAGATCTTGAATATTGGCATCATCAAAGCTCCATATTTCCATAGATATGAATTTTCATTTTCATCTTGTAGTCATATATTCATATTTTTTTGAAGGGAAAGTGCAGTATTTTCTTCTAGAAGCTCTCTAGTTACGCAATGCCTATTGTGGCATGTTTTCAGGGAGATTTTAGGCCATCTCTTTGGCTAGATCTACTCATATTTTGTACATTGTGTAACTAAATCTTCTCCTATATATAAAATGGCTCGGCTTCTCTGTAAATTATGATGTTGTCTTGAGATTTACTATTTAGTTATTTTCATTTCTTATACTATGTTTAAGTATTACTTCATTCTCCCTTTTGGGATATTACAATGGTATTAGAGCATGATATTTGGTTAAGCTTGTGGACACTTCATCTTTTGCATCAAAAGAAGAAGCAGATAGATGAGATCTATCATGAAGGAGGATAATTTTTCCACTCTTCTCTTTAGATCCATGCAAGATCTCTCCAGGGAGGTCTATCAAATGAAGAAGGAAAGGAAAAGGAAGGATCCAAGAAGAATATTTGAAGAGAAAGTTCCAAGAACTTCCTATCAGTAGAAAAGAAGGCCAGAGAATCATAGATCTCCTCATAGATCTACTATGCCCACTTTCTTTGGAGAAGGTGAGAGGTATAGAAATGAAGAAAGAAGAGAACCTGAGACTCATGAGACTCTTATCTTGTATCTTGAAGAGTACAAGGAATAGTCTAAAGCTTTCAAATAAATTCTAACTCTGCAAGAATTCTTTGAACTCAAAGAAGAAAGAAGATCCTATAGCAGTAATAGAAGAAACAGGCACAATAGATTCTATTTTCCAATGTTTGATGGATCTTCCTCAAGTAATGATAAGGCTTGGAGGAAAGAGTTAGATGCATTTTTTAGGCTACATCCTGTTGCTGAAAAAGAGGCTATCCAAATTGTAGCACTTCATCTCCTAGGTGAAGCCAAGGATTAGTAGTTTAGTCACATGGAGCATGCAAAGGTGACTAAATATTCAAATTTATTTCACAATTTGAGGAAGAATTTTGATGTAACAAAGACAGAGATGTGCCACAAAGAGACATTTCCTAAGGAAACAAAGGAGGATGTCAGTCTTGTCACTTTGGACAAGAAATCACTACATTCACCACCAGCTGCAGAAGTACTTGCATCCGAAGAAGAGACACTTGCAACTTTGCAAAATAGTCTTGAGCTCTTAACACATAGAGTCCCATACATGGTTCAAGAGATGCATGGGGAAGAGGATGAAGATCCCAACGCTGGTACATTGGTACAAGAGCAGCCATCTCTCTTACCAGCAGTTGGAGATACCATTGTCCTGGTTGGAGGAAATCTTGTGTTTTGTCAAGAGGTTCCCACACATCAGTTGATCCAAGGTATGCATACACATTCATCACCTATTGTTTCAGTAGATCTTATTGGAACTTATGGGGACATGCCATCAGGGCCAATGCATAACCAAGGGTTAGATCAAGATGCTGGTTTGAAGCAGCAACACATCACAACGTAGAGGACCCTTGATCTAATCAAGGAGGAGAAGAAAATCTATCCTAGTTTCTCATGGATGGACTACATTCAACCTTTTGAGTTGAAGTATAGAGTTTAAGAATAAGGGATGAGCATGATCCTTTGTAAATTGATTGGTTATGAGATCAATATTGTACCTCGCTTTGAGACAATTTATGTATTACATTGTAAATCTACCACGTTGTCACTTAGTAGCAGTGATAATGAAGAGGCCCGATTATTCTTGGAGAATTTTGAAGGTAGATTCACTCATGAAGAAATGGAGGATAAGATGATGAAGGTAGACATCTTGAGATAAGAGATTTTTTCTCCCTTCTAGATGACACTTTCTCAATGAGCATCTCACAACTCAAAGAGAGACTTCTACCTACAGCAGATCCAGAACCTCATTGGTTTTGGAAGGCCATGGATGAGAAGAAGGTATCATTAAGATATCTCATGGGAGGTACACATCAACATTTCATGGAGTACAAATTTCTTCATCAGTTTAAAGGGGTTGGTGTCTTACAATGGGAGGATACCAAGTATTTGGAGAATGAGATCCATCATCCACATTGGGATGAATGACTGATAGTATGGAGAAATGGGTTTCCCAACAACTTGCAAATTTATGACACATGCCAGCAAGAATCATGGTTGTGCTAGTTACTCTTGGGTGAGTATGGCTACCACTCAAGAAGTCATATTTTGCTAATTCATGCCTTATACATCACTGGAAGAATGCATAAGAAAAAGGCATTGATACTTTGGTTATTGATGAGAGAGTTTGGTCATCGCATGTTCTATCTTATGTCCTTATATTTACTCTTGTTCAGGATATGTCTCATGTATTTATATGTATTCCTATTTGAGATGTATCTCATGTTCATGTATTTACTTGGGTTTGGGAGAAAGCATAACTCTTACCCGATGTGGCATAAGGAAGCTTGTTTGTGTTATGTTGATGAGACATCTCACATTTACATTAATTTATTGTTGCTCCATGACTTGCATCATGTTAATGCAAGGAGGCAGCAAGAATCCTTGTTGCCATGGTTACTATTGGGAGAGTATGGGCTGAATTCTTCCCATACATTGCATGACATTATTGGAGGATGGCAACAGGAGGCCTTACAGCATTGGCGTCTGTTGGGTGATTATGGTCATTGTACATGGTATAATGATGATGTGATGGGGCATCAAGATTCCTTATTGAGGTGGATCCTCTTGAGATAATATGGCCACTACATTTGGTACATTGATGATGTGGTCTGGTAGCAAGAGGCATTGCTGAGATGGCTAATTTTGAGAGAGTATGGCTCTCATATTCTCATTGATGATTTGGCATGGCAACAAGAAGCATTTTTGCGGTGGCTTATTTTGAGAGAGTATGGCTCTCTTAGTTTTTTTCATGATGATCTAGCATGGCAGCAGAACGCTTTTATGCATTGGTTGTTATTAGGAGAATATGGTTTGATAATTTTCATGTTTTCCCCTATGTCTCTACTTCTTTTTTATCACTATGTTGATGTGATGTTTGATTCCTACATGGCCAACATGGCTGATGATGAGGGCATTGATGTATGTAATCTACTCTATGTATCATGGGTTGGAGAGATAGTTCGTGATTTGGGACTTTCCACTTTGGGAATGAACTGCTTTATCTTATGTATCTCATGTATATAGGAGAAATTTGGTCATCATATGATTTCCACTTGAAGATTAATTGATGAGGATGGTTATCTAACTCTTCAGTTGGAAGCCATTCTAGACATTATAGAGGGGAAGCTTTGGAGATGGACATGCATGGCACATTGTGACAGATGGGAAGGCCTCCCACATGAGGATGCCATTTGGAGAGATGATGTTTGTTGTAGCATCCACTTTTTTGGTTTCTTGAGGAAAATCAACTTTCTTCCACGAAGGACTGTAATATTCCCAAATTTTCACCTGATATTTGGAATATTAGGTTCTTAATTTTCTTAATGAATTAAGAAAATAAAAGGGTGGAGGGACCCATAATCCTCAATATTAATAAATATCCACTTTTTGTGTGTGAATGTGGATTAATTAAGCTTAGATATACATAATGAGGTAGTTGAGAAACTACTAATATGAATGGAATTAGAGATCATGTCTCATTAATGAGATAGATCATGGAGGTTGACACAGTCAACTAAGATCTTGAAGGGATCAAACTGAATATCATGGAGCATTCATGATGAGATGATAGAGGAATTTGTGAAATTAATGTGCACATGAGGGAGAGGGTGTACATTGCACCTAGACATGATGGATGACTTGGATAGTCAGCGCAGTCAAACATGGAAGATCTTGTCCACATGCACAACACAGTTTACATGAGGGGCCCAGGCATGGGAAGGCTCAGACACTATATAAAGGAGATGAAGGCAAGAATGAAGACATGCTTGAGATTATTGATGTTGAGGATCTGTTTAGATCTGAAATTGTCATGTGACATTCCATTGCTTTCTTGGGCTGTTTAGAAAATATTGCAAGTGTTGTTTAGCACAGGGTGTTCTTAGTCAGGAATCCCACCTCCTCTTTGAGTAGATCTAGAAAGAGTATTTTACTTAATTCTACATTGAGCATTGATGAAACTTATATTTTCCTACTTTCTGCAGAACATTTATATTCATAAATTGCATATTTCTGAAGATCAGTTTGGAAGGTGGAGGTTGTCTTCAGTATTTAAGCTAGAGAACTGGTGAAGGTTTATTCCTATCACCTTGGGCTTAAATATCATCATTCCCAGAGCTCCATATAATATTTGGAATCAGGCCAAAATGTATTGACCTCCTAGCAGCAGTAATCCCTTCAGGAATTACGCTGTCCATTTTGTAGATCCAAAAGGAGGAAGGAAGTTGCTAGCATTTCAACTAGTAATCCTATGAGGGATCATCCCCTCACCTTGCCATCAGTATTTCCATCAGCCTGGGGTTTATTGCAACATATTTCATCATGAATAGAGCCTCTATTTCCCTTACAACACATTTTTTATGAGCATTTGTGATGTGGCAGTTGTCATCAACATTGGAGGATTGAGAAGCTAGATCTAGAGCTTCTAGCTTGTAGATCGGAAGGAGGGATCAACCCTTCAAGTTTAGATCTAATATTGTGATATATTTCAGCCATATATTTGTCAGATCTAGCTTCAAATCTATAATCCCACCAGATTAAGGATCAAGCCCTAGGAGGGTGATGTTCCAAAGTTGTAGATATCGAAAATCCTTTCTGGGTTATCTTGGGAACCCATCACATTGGTCGGATCTTAAATCTTGGCATCATCAAATATCAAGATTTCCGTAGATTTTCATTTTACTTTTCATCCTGCAGTCATATATTCATATTCTGCTGAAGGGACAACACATTATTTTCTTCCAGCATCTCTCCAGTTACGTAGTGCCTATTGCGTCATGTTTTGAGGGAGATTCTAGGTCATCTCTTTGGCTAGATCTACTCATATTTTGTACATTGTGTAACTGAATCATCTCCTATATACTAAAATGGCTCAAATTCTCTATAGATTTTGATGTTGTCATGAGATTTATTTTTTTCTTAGTTTCAGTTCTTATATTGTGTTTAAGTATTACTACATTCTCCCTTTTGGGATATTACAATATCAATCTCTATCAATTCTATTAATGAGAAAGACCACACACTCCTCAACAATATCAACACACCTTAAATTAATTCTTTGGCACACACTAACATCTTTTATAACCTCGCATGTCGTGGAACATCTTTGTACCTAGAAGATCTTGCCATTACACTGACGCCCAAGCACATGGTGGCATGCGCTAGCACAACATAGAACTCTCCTAACATGTGTTGGCATGCATGTAGTCCCTAGCATGCCCTGGAACACCTTTGTTGAATGCATTGACATAAATTAGCACTTGGCACACACTGCCACTTAGCATTTATTGGGACCTATTATTAGTATGGTTAGCATGCCCCTTTTGAAAAGGATAAAGTCCCAACTTATTAAACCTCTTATTGGTTCTTCCTTTTGTTTCCTTAAAACTTCTTGACACATATTGACATACCCTGGCACCCAGCACATCCTTAGCACCTGTCATGTATTGGCACTATTTGGCACATATAATTAGCACACCCTGGAACTCCCAAGCACACTGTTCAGCCCCAAAGATGTTCTTCTCTTTCACCACATTCCTCTTCATTTTCTTTGTCCCTCATCAATTACAGGATTAACTGATCAATAGGATTAATTAAAATTGCTATAATAATTTATATAATGACTAACTTGCTATGTTTTCATGATTTTGTTGGTGTAGTAATTTTGACTAAGACTCGGCTATAGAATACAGGCATTCTGTAGCCAGTCATCTATTCTGCAACCATCCTCATGTTTATGTAGGTTCCAGGTGTCACTGCAAAGGAAAAGGCATATGGGTGAAATCCACAAAACCTCCCCATCATCTCTTTCTCCCCACGAAGTCTGAGTTAAAGTATCAAAGTGGTTATGCACGTAGAAGAGAAGCAGTTTCTTATCAAACCACAGACTCTACAGATGTCTACAGTTAAGCACAAGACTGTTAATAAGAGTTTTAATTTGATTAGAAGTGGAAAAGACGCTTATCCCCATTTTTCTCAAAGAGTAGTTATGTAACTTCATTATAAGTATGACTCGGGAGATCGAGAAACTGTTGGTTAGATTTTGTTTGTTGCTAGATCTTTGAAGGCCGTAAATACTCTGTTTTGAAGAATTTCCCCTTTAATGAAAGAAACATCATTTTATTGCACGAGCTGAGTCAATATTGAGTAGATTTGCGTGCTACTACGGTGGTGGAGGGCCCCTGCTACCTGAGGAGCTTTGTTCATATAATTTAGATAAGTAATTTAGCCTCGTTTCATTCCTAGTTTAATTGACTTTCCGAACTTTGAGTTTTATATTCATTTGCATTAGATGCTACAGTTTAGTCTCGTTCTTACGTACTCTTCCAAAATATCACTAATTTCGAATGAGGTGTGACTGTAGTATTTTATGAGTTAGTTTTACGTTCTTATGCTAAATTACATCAGTTGTACAGCTAGTCATGATCTTATAAACTCTTCCAAAATATCACTAATTTCGGATGGGACATAGCTGTGGTGTTTTAGAGCTTTTTTGTGTTCTGTTGAATTTCATTCTTTCATGTTCATTTACATAACATGTTGCAGCCATTCCCGTTCTACAAACTATTCAAAAATACCACTAATTCTGAATGAGATCGAGCTGAAACATTATAGTAATTAGTTGCATCCTTAGTCTAGTGGTAGCACTCCGGAGGTAGATGTCATTTTAGTTTAATTCTGTCACTATATTTCAATTTTGATAACGGCACTCTAGTTCAGTTTTAATTCACTGCATTTCAAGTTAGATTAGTGGCATTCTAGTTCAACTTTTTTCACTATATTTTAAATTAGGTTAATGGCACTGTAGTTTAGTTGTGGTTATTGTGTTTCAAGTTTGATCAATTGCATTCTCAGTGTTATCCATTGTTATTTAAGTAGTATTTATTGTTAACATCAAATTCCATGGCCTTCATTATTTACAAAACTTCTTTTGTTCGGACTTTCTATTAATACATCATCATCTGGACAGGAGTTAGTAATATCAGTTTAAGGCCTTGATTGTTCTGCAATCCTTTGCAAATTCACAATTAAACCTTTCTTTCCAAAAACTATTTTAGAAAATCTCTAACTTTTGGATGAGGTTTACTAGTGACAAGCTGAGCTGCAGAATGGAGTAATCTTAGCATTACAAGTTAATTTAGAGTAGAAATATTATTGTGCCACAAATAATCTCTTTTCAATTTTGTTCCAATAAACCTCTAGCCATGGATGAGATTCTTTGTAATATTGTAAGATGATTGTGTCCTTAGGAGAACCTTATTTGTATTAAACTTGTTCTTTTCTCAAACTATTCCAACATATTCCTAATGAATGAATTATATGAGTTCATGCTATGAGTTATTGAGTTCATGTTGTGATTTGTTTCCTTACTAGGAGTCATTATCAAGCTTTGCATTTTCTGTTCTTTAGTGTCATACACAATTTAGAGTAGGTTTTGCTTTGTTTTAGTGTAACCATCCACTTCTCTTTACCAACACTTAGTTCTTTTCCTTCTTGACATAAAACCATAAAACCAAAAACATCATAAAAAAATTAAACACAACGTAGTGAGAAATAGATATCTAGGCACATATAGTGCACCACACTTCAGCAATTTACTGACCCTGGTTGATAATTTATGACCTCAATTTAGGAACACTAAGTTGAGCACAACATTCTAGCGCCGTTGTCAGGGAAGTGTAACTAGGTAGCCTTGTTTCTTACCACCCAAAAACAATGATATGCATAGAGAAAGATACTCAAAGGGTAGATTCATAAGAAGAAGAAGCTTGATTCCTAGAACACCACTTGTTTCACCAAGACCTAGAGCTAGCACACCTCTAGCTCAAACCCACATTCAATCCTTTACTAATCCTAGACTTCCAGAGAACTTAAGATCAGATATTCCATTAGAAAGACCTTCCACTTTACCCATTGAACCTATCTTAGAAGGAGATTCAGGAACCCCTGCTAGGGACATAAACTTTTCAACTTCTACAGAAGAATCAACTATGGCAGAAGAAGGGGGAGGAGGAGTTTTTAATGGAGAACACACACTATTTGGAGGGGGTAGAGGTAGTGGTAGAGGAGAAGGAGGCAGAGGAAGAGGTATAAGAGAAATAGGAATCTCTTTTGGCTTTCCTATAGTAGATGAAAAAACCAATACAACTATGAAAAACATTTCACACTCTGTCCTTCCAAACTTTTATGGACTGAAAACTGAAGATCCTGAAACCTTCCTATTTGAATTTGAAGTCCTGTGTAGAACCTATGACTACTTACAAGATGCTCAAAAACTTAAATTATTTCCTTCAACATTGAAAGGAGTAGCATTGAAGTGGTTTATGAGTTTTATCAAAAGTTCTATTACGACATGGGAAGACATGAAACAAGTATTTCTAGAAAGGCATTTGGACTACTGTATGCCAGCCAACCATAAGGAGGAAGTGTTTAAAATTCTACAAAATGAAGATGAAAATCTGGAAGATTTGTTGGAGAGATTTAACTACAACATCAAAAGAGAAAAAATGGAAAACCTAGACCAAGACACTTTGAAAGCTCTCTTGTTGAAGACAATTATGGATGAATGGTTAGATATCCTTAACATGATGGGAAAAGGGGATATATCTCAGCTTACATTACCTGAAATAGCTGAATTATGTATCAACCTTTCAAGAGGGAAATCTAAAACTGTAAAAGGACCAAGAGACCCTGCTCTTGCAAGGGCAAGTAAGCCTGCTTCTGGGACAGTAAGTAGGGCAGAAATAGGACATATGCTTGATGAGTTCAAATCTGATATCTTGGGGAGTCTTAGTGAACAAATAAACACCCTTAAGTTACAAAACAAGCAAAAAGCTGAATCTGATGCCTTAGCAATCTTTTGTCCCAAATGTAGAAAGAAACATGCCTTGAGAGAGTTCCCTTTGGATGCCAAAGTTGTGGAGACTTGTGTAATTTGTTCAGAAGAACATGAGACCAAGAGTTGTCCTTCACTTCCTGGTCTTAAAGCTGTCTTTCAATAATATACTCCTTCAAGTTCCACAGAATCTCTCAATTTTGTCTCTAGAAGGCCTTGGCAAGGACCTCAAACACAAGGATTCCATGATCAAATGTACAATCAACCTCCACCAAATTGGAATTCTTGGCAACAACCTTGGCCCCAATTTCAAAATCAATCACAAAATTGGGCACAAGGAGCATAAAATCCCTATGGAATATACTCTCAGTATTATCAATATCCACCATCCTATCTACCATATCCACATTTCCCTCCTCAACAAAACTTTCAAAAAAATCCTCAAAATACACAACATCAAAATCAACCACTTCCATTACCATTTCCTTAGAAAACAAATCAGTTGCCTTCCCAACCCATACCAAACCCCAACAATAAAAATCCTCAAAACACATACATGATAGAAGGCCAACAATTTCCAACTTATTTGATCACTCCTTTAGACCTTAGTGATGTTCAACTGAGGTTTGGAAGGATACTTGAAAAGAGGAAACCTTCTGTAATCATACAAGAGCAAGACAATTCTGACGAAGATTCTCTATGGGTAAATAAAATTTTTGAAGAGAACACAACTTTCCAAGACCCAAAAATTGAAAAATCAAAACAAAAAGAACCAATAATTTCAACTCCTATATTAGAGCATCCATCAATATCCACTTCTACACCTCCCTTCCCAGAAATATTACAAATTGATAGGGGTGTAGAAAAACAAATTATGGTGCCTAATTATGATTTCCTAGATGAGCTGAAAAATGTTTGTATTAAGATCCCATTATTGCAAGCCATCAAGGAAATTCCAATCTTAGCAAAGACAATAAAGGAGTTGAGCATGAATAAAACAAGAAAAAGAATAAGAGAGATAAAGAAAATTCAACTGGCAGGAAAAATAGCAGATATCATGATGGGTAAGATTGCTATTCCAAAGTATCTAGACCCAGGAAATCTAGTTGTCAAAATTCACATCAATGGAATTGAAATCCAAAACACACTCATTGATTTAGGAGCAGTAATCAATATTATGAGTAGACAAATCATGGATAAACTGAAACTTCCTAATCTTCTTTTTACACCCACATTATTACAATTAGCAAACAGATCTGTGATTAAACCTGATGGGGTAATAGAAGACATTCCAGTGTCCCTAGACTCTTGGGAGTATCCTGTGGATTTTATGATCCTAACTCCTAAGAATAATCTAGGAGGTCATCCTATTATATTAGGAAGACCTTGGTTAGCTATAGCTGATGCTTTCATTAGCTGTAGATCCAGTGATATGTACATCTCTGTTGGTAGTTAAACTAAGAAATTTACCTTGTATCCTCCAGCAAGAACAATTACAGAATTAGATGATACTCAATGGATAGAGGATGAAGAAGACTTACAACCTCTCTTCACAATTTCAGAAATTAGTGAAGATAGCCAGATTCTGAATACCTTGGAAAACTTTGAATCCTATTCGGAATATAAGCATGAACAATTTCAAGAAGAATCCAACATTGAGTTTTTGTCATCAAGGCAGATGTCTCTCTATTCCATGGATAAATTTGGCAGCTCTACAATTGAGATATTTCCAGGCAAAACTTTAAACATAAAAAAGAACCTAGAGAAATCTCAACAAGAAGAGCTAGTCAAGATATTACAGAGACATTCTTTTGCATATGCATGGGAGTACACTGATATGAAAGGGATAAGCCCCAAGACTTGCACTCATCACATCTACATAGAGGAAAATTGTAAACCAATCAGATAACCTCAGAGAAGGATGAATCCAAATCTTAGGGAGATTGTTAAGGAAGAATTGCAGAAATTATTAAATGTTAACTTCATCTATCCCATTTCAGACAGTCAATGGGTTTCTCCTTTGGTAATTGTGCCAAATAAAAATGGCAAATGGAGAGTATGTATTGACTACCGCGAATTAAACAAAGCTACTCTTAAAGATTATTTTCGCTTACCTTTCATAGATCAGGTGTTAGATACATTAGCTGGAAAAAAATACTTCTCATTCCTAGATGGGTTTAGTGGTTATAATCAAATCCAAGTAGCACTGGAAGATCAAGATAAAACCACATTTACCTGTCCTTGGGGTACTGTTGTGGTAAAACACAACCCCCCCATTTTTGACTTGTTCACTTCAAATAATGGGGACCCTTTCTATAAATTTTTGGCTAAACACCTTTTAGGATTTTTATTTATTTGATTATGCTACACAATTGTTAATTTTTCATTTTCTTTGTATATTTGTTTTGATTGCTTTGTTAAAATCGATTTTTAATAAGCTTCCCATTGATGCTTGTTTTACCTCATTTGGTCAACTGGTTTGAAAATGGTACTCCTTTGAAGTCCCATCATTTATCTAGTTTGGATTAAAAATGCTATTTTTATTCTTTTTATTTATTTTCGGAGTGGCTGTAGTTTAGAAAATTTCATAACTAAACTAAACATCATTAAAATAAAACCAAAATTTAAAAAAAAAACTGATATTTAACATTAAATTTTAAGATTAATTAAATTAATTATTATAATAAAATATAATTAATTTAATTAAAATTAAAACTTAATATATAAAAAATAAATAAAAATAAAATAAAATAAAAATAAAAATTTCACATCGCATATTGCAATATCGGATCCATCGCATATCGCAATATCGATCCATCACAATTTTTATAACACGCACATTTAAAAAACCCCGATCCAAAGTTCTTGTGATATGCGATAAGGCCAAATGTGATGTGTTAAAAGACTTTAATATAAAGTTTTTTTACCCCTTATGCCTCCCGCACCTCCACCTCACTCACCCTCGCGTTACCCTCACCTCACACTCCACTCACCATATCCCTCCATAATCTCACGTGGATGAATTAATGGGTTTGGATTGATTTCAATGGTTTGTAAATTAATGTTTATATTTTTATATTATAATAATTATATTATAATTATAATGTTTATTATAATTTTAATATAATATTAATTATATTTAAATTAACTTTTTCAAATCATTTGTATATTAATTTAATTTTGTAACTTAAATAATTTCTAAATTAGATGATAATTAATTAGAATTAATTGTATATATTAGTTAGTTAATAATTAATTTAGAATTAATTATTAGATAATTAGAATCTAATTTAGGATTAAATTTCTAATTAAAAATTCTGATTTTTAGCCCAGCAACAGAATTTCCAGAATTATGCCAGATTTGACTTATCAACTTTGGAAACTTATAGAATGAGTTTTACTTGGCCAAGTGAGGCCCAGAATGGCTCATTGGAAAGATAAAATCAAGGAGAACATTTCTGAGAAGGTTCCACTAATAGATTTGGTCCTTAATTGGGTCAAAAATCATGCAGAAGATCAAGCTCCGAATTTCTAAAACAAAATCAATTTTCTGATTTATTTTCTGCATTTTCATTTGTCCAAGCCTCTTCTAATTGCAGATTCATTCGTCAATAATATCCTTGGCCAATTAAACCATCCCCGGCATCAATAGAAAGCTTATATTTTATTTTCAATTATTTATTTAAATTAAATTTGATTGGGTTTGTTTTAATTCCAGAAATGGTATTTTGATTTTATTCATTGCATCTTAATTTATTTTTATTTCTGTTTGCAGGAAAACAGTAGAAGAGATAAGAGAAAAATGTCTCTATCAATGAGAATGCTCCAGCAATTAAAGATTGGAATTCTAAGCAAATAAAATTGGATTGGACAGATTTCTCTTCAACAAACTTTCCTCTCAAGAATTCCTTTGCAAATATTATAGATAGCAGATTGCAGAATGTAATAGTAGCTGCTCTCCTCTGCAATTCTGGAATTCTAAAAGCACTTTTGTAATAGGGATTTAGAGTTGTAGATGGGAGGAGTAGAATATCAGATCTGGGGTTTATTTAATTTTTTCTTTTACATCCTGAGTTATGTATAATGAACAGAGTTTGCACTATTGTAGCTCTGATTTTGAAAGCAGAAGCTTAGGCATTGTAAAGGACTGTTAGAGACCGGAGTTGGAGAAATGGATTCAATAAATTGGTATTTCGAATACTATTATTTTAAATGCTGGTTTTATTTTATGATAACAGGAATGGTGTCAATTTACTTACATATTTGTGCACTTTTGTCGGTATGGGTAATTTTCTTCTATTTTATGTTGTTATTTATCTCTGCTCTTATGGGCTAAATTCTGATTTCTGAGTAACTATTTACTCATAAATCTATCTTTTAATATTGGATGAATAAATAGTGATATGTTGTGAACTTCTTCCGCATATTATTGTTTAAGAATTCAAGTTACTGATTAAATGATCAAGATTATTCTGAGAACTTCTTCCTGAGAGTTGTTGATTGATTATTTCAGTTAAAATGTCTCAATAGGATGTGTTTTGCTATCCATAATGTCAGTTAATTGAACTATTTCATTAACATGATATTTATTATAAACAAGACATATTTCAATCCCAATATTATAAATACCTGCTCTTGGTTGGGTTAGATCTATATCTGCCTAATTAAGCTAGGATTAAGATAGTTTCTTTTGCTTGTATCTTAGAACATGTTTGCATTTAGATTAATTTCTACATTTTGTTAAGTCCTCTTCCCAAAGAGGAAAACTTTAGTAGTGGATTGGCTGAGCCCTAAATCAGCTTAAGGATCACTTTCTTGCCTGATCAGCAAGAAGGTTGATCTGATGTCTCTTTTCCATTGGTGAATGAAAGTTATATTTTAAAGCCATTAGAGATTGAGAGAAGGTAACTGGACCTAGTTGAACCAGTCGGAACCACCATTCCAAACGGAAAAGGAGCTGCTTTAAGGTCCGGACCGGGTGGTCATCCCCCATGCTATTGCAGCGATTATCGAGGCTTCAACATTTTTGCGCTAGAAGGAGGGCCTGAAACTTGTTGTCTGTTGGAGTCTTTTCAATTTTAACATTTTATTCAATCACGATGGCTCCTCTTAAACTTCCAATTTGGAGTTGTATCCATGGACGTGCATCTTCCAATACTCCACCCGAAGTGGTAAGAATCTTGTCTCAGGTAAAATTCAATGGTAAGAGAAATTCTTCTGCTTTTAATCATGTCCTTCAATTTATTCAAAATGTTTCAAATTATGATTTTCAAGGAATTGATGAAGGCATCTTATGCAGAATTTTTACTCTCACATTTGTGACAGAAGCCAGAAACTAGTGTAGAACTCTTCCGGTTGCCTCAATTCATAGCTGGGATCAATTTGTTACAATTTTCATTTGTAGATTTGACAGCTATAATTATGATCAGGTATATGATGAAATTGAATATCTACAAAAAGAAAATGAATCTGTTAGAGATTTTAATATTCGATTTCATTTGAATTGTTTAAAATTTAATGTCAAAGATAAACCTATGAAAGAGGAATCACTAGATTGGTTTGAACATAATTATTCTCTTCCCCCTAGTCCCGATCCATATGAAATTAGTTCAAGCTTTTTTCTATCCCATTTTAACATAAATGAGAATTCCAATTTGGATGTACAAATAAATTGTGATGAAGAGGTTTCACAAATGTTGGAAAATATTTCTAATCAAATGCAAGAAGACAACAACAACAATTTTGGAGAAAGACCTGCATTAGAATCTGAAAGTTTCTCTGCATTAAATTCAGAAAATCAGATTGCAAATCAGCAAGTGCAAGCAACAATCAAAGTAAATAATAAAATGCAAACTGTTGTACAAATTTCTGAATCTTTTCATGATGAGCAAATGCTGAAATCAGAGCACCAAAGCAGCCTTCTTCAAGAAAGCATGCGCATGCAAAGGAATGATCTGGAATCTGAAATTTACAATGATCACAATGCACAAGAGTTCTCAAACCGAAACATTTTTAAATGCATTATTTCAGATTCACATTTTTCCCTTTATCCTGATATTTTTAATGATGGTAATTTTTTCCCTCTTGGTGTTAATGATATTTCAGAAAATATAGAGGCTGATCTAAATGAATTACCATTAAATTTTTATCAAGATAGAGAAGCAATTAATGATCATTCTTTTGCCATTAATGAACATGAAATTCTTGTTCCTCCGTGTTTGGATATATTGGATAAGATTGAAGGGAATTCTAGAGAATCTTGTGAAGTCATTTATGATAATTACTCTGACATTGAGGATGTTGATTTATATTCTTCTAAAGAGAGTCCTCATGAGAAAATTCAAATAACATCTGAGAATGAGGAACATTTCAATTTAGAAATTATTCCAACTAATCCTCACTCTAAAGCAGATAATCATCTTCATGATTTCACTATTCGAGAAAATATTCCAATTTATGATTCATATCATGATCAAGCTTTCGTTCATGTTCATAATCATAAATCTCTTTCTAATTCACAAGTTGGAATTCGAAATTACTCAAATTCCATAATTCTGGCCAATCCTTGTGAAAAAGAAATTATTTCAAAACGATCCTGATTGTGCTGTAACATTAGTTGTACAAATAGTGATTTCATTTTATTTTTGTTTCCTCACTTATTTTGTATTAAATCGGATTTATTTTCAGATTTTTGATACATCACGTTGGCATATTGAGCACTTTACTATCAAACATTCAATTGATGCATTGCCCTGTTGGAAATTTGAAATTTTATATTATAATCAAAAGCATCAAAAGCTATCTCAATTTTAATTTCAAAAGCTTCCATCTTCTTGAAGACAATATCAACAAGAGAAGGTATTTTTGGAAATCTGCCAGCAATCCAATATAATTAATAATTTTCCATTTCATTTGAAAGATTTCCATCCATTTTTCATTAATTCATTTGAAAAATATTTGGAAAGTTTTCCTTCATGGAAGATTGTCAATAGCTTAACATTTACACATAAGACTAACAGTTTCTTCCAGGCCTTTGAATCTAAAATCTCATATCCACAATCTAGCCTTTCATCTCCTCTTTTTAACATTTTCCAATTATTAATAGAAATCCATCTAGATTTCTATGATCCAATTGGTATTCAATTGGAAAGAAAATTTCATGAGAAGGAGATTTTAGATAAGCTTCTAACAATAGTTGTACATTCTAATTTCAGGTTTAATTTTCTTAGTTCAATTAGATTTGTATTTTTATTAATAACATTTGAAATGTACATACATACAGGGATTAAAATGAGAAAATGGTTACACTGGAAATATGACTATACCTAGTCAACTTCATGTATATGATTAGAATAGGAGTAGAGTTAATGTAGTTAATTTATTTTCAACAGTTATGTAGATTAAAAATAAAACAAAGCAATCAGCCATTTTCATACATGTTCAGTGAAAACATTTTCTCCCAATCAGAAAATTTTAATTCTTTCTTTCCTTTTTAAATTTCTTACAGCAATACCTCTACTCTGTCTATTTTGAATAATGTCTTGATTAAATTCAATTAAGGTTGCACTTGGCATCAATCGCCTCAAAGCCACTTTTCTTAATTTTGGGATTTCCTTCTAAGATTTTCTTTTGAAATTTATATGATAAAGGTTTTGAGGATATAAAAGCTTCATATCTCATTATCCCATGAAATGTATGATTGTCTATGATAAGCTTAATTATGACTCAATCATTATTATTCAGTCTAACCTTTCGTGGTAATGATATGAAGTTCATATTATCTTCCTCGAAATTTGCTAAGCTGATCTTAAGGATGCTGATTTTGCTGTGTGCACACATTCAAATCTGTTTTGACATTTTTCCACAATTAGTGGCTTTATCCCATTCGTACCTTTAGTTTATTATCTGATGTAATACACATCATATTTATTTACTAAAGGCATTATTGAACAATCACTATAACAATACAGATTTTTCTCAAATTAATTCGGAATGAGCAGAGGTAATAAATTGTTGTTTCAATTCAAAAGGGAAGACTATTTTCATATTTATTTTTGGTAAATTTTGTATTTCCTGAACATGAATAAGAAGATTTTATTTAGGCTAATTACTCACTCCGATTTAGAATAAATGATGACATGATTTTGGACAAAGGAAAATTTTTGATAAAACGAAGGAAATATTTGAAGATTCATGAGGTAAAAAAACTACAGAGAATTTTCTTCCAGCTACACATTCACAAGTTCATTCTCATCTATTATTAGTTTCTCTTTTTCTTAGTTTATTTTTTATTTTTGTTTTGTTTTATTTACAGGTTTTCATTTGTTTTTAAAACTTGAAGTAAGCAGCAAACCCATTTCAAATTTGCAACAGGTTCAAGGAAATTTTGTTTTGAGATTCATTAGAATTTGAACATTTTTAACTTTGCTTTCAACCATCAAAAAACCCAATTGAAATTTCAAGCAATATCATAGGATTAAACTTGATTTTCATATTGCTGATACTTCAGTGAAAATGTTTGCAATACTACCATCCCACTTGTCTTCGTCAATAATTTCATTCCGATATCGCGTCATCCACTTCACAACCATTTGTAGTGAAATATTTCATTGGAAGTAGCTTTTAGCATTTTTTGATAACAAATTGTTTATAAAAGACCTCCGATATATTACCTCGCTCATATGTCATATCGCATTTCACATATCGGAGGTTTGCAGTTGAATATACTTCCATTATCATAAATCGCCGATAAACGACTTTACCAATATTACGATGACCACATAATTCCGGACCCGATATGAAATTCAAATCAAGTTTATAAAATATCGCGTCCAACCAATTGTAATAAAAGTAGGAGCATAATTTTAAAGGGTCGATGTCTCAGATCCGATATGTTACTAAATTTTCATCATAAAATTATCGGGTCCATTCTTCATCGCATATCGGCGTATCAAGAATTGTTACATCATGTGTTTAAGATTGCCGATCGCGATCACCGATTAGTCACGTCATTCATCGCATATCGGCATCGCAAGAATCAAATTGTGTTACATCGGGTACCAAAAAGTTCGCCAATTGTCGATTAGCTACGTCATCCATCGCATCGCCAATATTGGAATTTCCAACATGATTATTCTCTGATATTCCGGTACGCCGATATCGCAATCGCTTCATCGCATTTTTATTCATGGCCATACCACTATTCCAAATTTTAGATGTGCAATGTGCAAAGTACAAATCGCGAGATGCGGTGTACGATCTGCAAATTGCAGCATGACTGTCCCCGATTCGCAATATAAAATTTCTTCAATAGTGTGATCGCTACATCTCATCGCACATATTTTTTTTCGCATGATCTCATATCGAAAATTTGCTATTTCAATCACCAATGCGATAAACTCCAACGCATGTCTTTACATGCAATGCGAATCATTTGATAAGGCGATGTGTTATTTTAAAAGCAAGCGTGAGCAACCACTATGGTAAGAAAGCAAATAATGACCAATTTGCAGTATATTTAAATCATTTCGATTTCTCATATATTTCAGTTTTAAATATATAATTCCATAATTAAATATGGAATTCAAGACATCTCTATTTTCATATTTAAATTTTATTATTTTGGATTTGGTCTTGATTCTAGACAATTTATAAAATCATGGAGTTTATATGAAACTTATAATATTTTGAGAAACATTCGTTACTGCAAATTCGCATTCTCATTTCTGATGCATTTCTTTTAATTTCAATTCCCTTGAGCACTAAGCATTCCATTTTTACATTTTACTGCTTGCTTTAGTGTAAATAAAATAAATAATGATTTTGGGTTATAGGATTTTGGTTAGTTTGACTTCTTCATGTTTTTAATGTTAATTAAAATAAGAAGTTAGTTAGTTTGGAGAAACTGATACCTTTCAGATAAGATCAAAAGCAATCATCCAATGGTAAGATTCATATACCCACTTTCATTTATTTCCATTTCGTTACTTTAGTTTCAGTTTTGTTTTTCTGATATATAAATCTGTTTTGCAGCTCTTCATAAAAGCTTCCAATCCTCCGCCAGATCATATTTTCGAAGTCCATACTCTTCTCCTGGCTTAATTTCAAGAAGCAGCAATAATCTTTATCGAAACAGCTACACCAGGAAGTTTCTGAACCTTTAGTTTGTTTCTTTAAGCAATTTTTTTTAGAAAATGATTAAGATGATGCTTTGAAACAAGAAGATTGTTATTAGACAGAAAATTTTCGTTGTGGCTGAAATGATCATCACTGCTATCCAAAAAGCCTAAAAACACTTACAACCCTACAAGGTATGATTTTTCTAAATCTCAACATAAGAAGGACTGATTACACGATTATTTTCTTTTTCTTCATATTGTTGAGACAATGGTATAACCATTCTTGTTAGAGTTTGTATTTCAAAAACTTGGATTTTCCTTTCACTTTTCAATTTCTTCATTTTTGTTTGCTGATTTCTTTCTCATTTTAGCATAAGGATTCTTTTTCCTTTGGTTTTCAGTTTTGATTTTGGTGAATTTGCCATGATTTATATGGAAGGCCTTCTTGTTACCTAACTATGGTTGGCATACACGGAGAAAAAAATTGTTAATAGTCATCTATTAACTTTTTCTTAAATCTCTTAGTAAAGTTTGATTTTCTTATTATAAAGGTAGACATACTTAAGGAAGAGATTACCAATTTAGAGAAGTTGACAAAGTATCATAAAATCTAGAGAAATTTCTTTTTCATCAAAATTGTAATCATTTTGAGATTTTAATATTTTATTAAGATCTTTCAAAGTTCTATTATCAGTCAAGAAAAGTTATTTTTAACCAAGTAAAAACACTTTACAGCAAAGCACCTTTTAACTCTAAAATTGTCATTCTTAACTCTTAAGGAGTCAATGATTCTCCCTGTCCCAAAGAGCCTTATTTTTCTAGAGTATAATCCAGAGATATATTTAAACTTAAAAGATAAGAGGTCTCATCATGAGCCTGCTTACCATGATCATAGGGGAAAAATAGGTTGACATTACCAACACTGCCAAACAAACCAGGGTAATGGCTTATGATTGCAAACAATTATAAGACAAGGGGTCTCATCACGAGCCAGCTTGTTCAGTCCAATTATAACCAGTGAATGGCATTGTCAACTATCTGGCTACCAAACCAGGACAATGGCTTTTAAGATTCATAATAAAAATAAAAAAATAAAAAAGAAACATATATAAATGGATTTATCCCTAGGTCAATAATTCTTAAAGAGATGGGATTCTGAATCATTGGTGATTAAAAGGTAACCCTGTCGAGACTATAGATGTTTGTTGGCAACAGTGGCTCTACCTGTGACAAATGAGTATATTTTAAAAGCTAAGCTGTAAAGTGACCCCTGCTTTATCTCTACAACTAATTAAGGACTGATATAGAGTTTTGAAATATTTTAATTTATGAGGAATTTTAAGAAAAATTACAGTTAGATGATTCTTGCTTTTATTCAGACTAATGAACCTAGTCAAGCATTTCAAGCATAATTCTCTCTTCTTTAATTAGTTTTACTTTGATTTTAGGAAAATCTTATTCATATCAAACAGAGATAACTGGTTCTTCTCCCGTGTGTTGCCATTGTTGTGGTAAAACACAACCCCCCCATTTTTGACTTGTTCACTTTAAATAATGGGGACCCTTTCTATAAATTTTTGGCTAAACACCTTTTAGGATTTTTATTTATTTGATTATCCTATGCAATTGTTAATTTTTTATTTTCTTTGTATACTTGTTTTGATTGCTTTGTTAAAATAGATTTTTAATAAGCTTCCCATTGATGCTTGTTTTACCTCATTTGGTCAACTGGTTTGAAAATGGTGCTCCTTTGAAGTCCCATCATTTATTTAGTCTGGGTTAAAAATCCTATTTTTATTCTTTTTATTTATTTTCGGAGTGGCTGTAGTTTAGAAAATTTTATAACTAAACTAAACATCATTAAAATAAAACCAAAATAAAAAAAACTAATATTTAGCATTAAATTTTAAGATTAATTAAATTAATTATTATAATAAAATATAATTAATTTTATTAAAATTAAAACTTAATATATAAAAAATAAATAAAAATAAAATAAAATAAAAATAAAAATTTCACATCGCATATCGCAATATCAGATCCATCACATATCGCAATATTGATCCATCGCAATTTTTATAACACACACATTTAAAAAACCCCGATCCAAAGTTCTTGTGATATGCGATAAGGCCAAATGTGATGTGTTAAAAGACTTTAATATAAAGTTTTTTCACCCCTTATGCCTCCCGCACCTCCACCTCACTCACCCTCACGTCACCCTCACCTCACACTCCACTCACCATATCCCTCCATAATCTCACGTGGATGAATTAATGGGTTTGGATTGATTTCAATGGTTTGTTTTAAGGTTTGGATTGATTCCAATGGTTTGTAAATTAATGTTTATATTTTTATATTATAATAATTATATTATAATTATAATGTTTATTATAATTTTAATATAATTTGAATTATAATATTAATTATATTTAAATTAATTTTTTCAAATCATTTGTATATTAATTTAATTTTGTAACTTAATTAATTTCTAAATTAGATGATAATTAATTAGAATTAATTGTATATATTAGTTAGTTAATAATTAATTTAGAATTAATTATTAGATAATTAGAATCTAATTTAGGATTAAATTTCTAATTAAAAATTCTGATTTTTAGCCCAACAACAAAATTTCCAGAATTATGCCAGATTTGACTCATCAACTTTGGAAGCTTATGGAATGAGTTTTACTTGTCCAAATGAGGCCCAGAACGGCTCATTGGAAAGATAAAATCAAGGAGAACATTTATGAGGAGGTTCCACTAATAGATTTGGTCATTAATTGGGTCAAAAATCATGCAGAAGATCAATATCCGAATTTTTAAAACAAAATCAGTTTTCTGATTTATTTTCTGCATTTTCATTTGTCCAAGCCTCTTCTAATTGCAGATTCATTCATCAATAATATCCTTGGCCAATTAAACCATCCCAGGCATCAATAGAAAGCTTATATTTTATTTTCAATTACTTATTTAAATTAAATTTGATTGGGTTTGTTTTAATTCCAGAAATGGTCTTTTGATTTTATTCGTTGCATCTTAATTTATTTTGATTTCTGTTTGCAGGAAAACAGTAAAAGAGATAAGGGGAAAATATCTCAATCAATGAGAATGCTCCAACAATTAAAGATTGGAATTCTGAGAAAATAAAATTGGATTGGGCGGATTTATCTTCAACAAACTTTCCTCTCAAGAATCCCTTGGCAAATATTATAAATAGCAGATTGCAGAATGTAATAGTGGCTACTCTCCTCTGCAATTCTGGAATTCTAAAAGCACTTTTGTAATAGGGATTTAGATTTGTAGATGGGAGGAGTAGAATCTCAGATCTGGGGATTATTGAGGTTTTTCTTTTACATCCTGAGTTATGTATAATGAACAGAGTTTGCACTATTGTAGCTCTGATTTTGAAAGCAGAAGCTTAGGCATTGTAAAGGACTGTTAGAGACCGGAGCTGGAGAAATGGATTCAATAAATTGGTATTTCGAATACTATTATTTTAAATGCTGGTTTTATTTTATGATAACAGGAATGGTGTCAATTTACTTACATATTTGTGCACTTTTGTCAGTATGGGTAATTTGCTTCTATTTTATGTTGTTATTTATCTCTACTCTTATGGGCTGAATTCTGATTTTTGAGTAACTATTTACTCATAAATTTGTCTTTTGATATTAGATGAATAAATAGTGATATGTTGTGAACTTCTTCCGCATATTATTGTTTAATAATTCAAGTTACTGATTAAATGATCAAGTTCATTCTGAGAACTTCTTCCTGAGTGTTGTTGATTGATTATTTCAGTTAAAAGGTCTCAATAGGATGTGTTTTGCTATCCATAATGTCAGTTAATTGAACTATTTCAGTAACATAATATTCATTATAAAAAAGACATATTTCAATCTCAATATTATAAATACCTGCTCTTGGTTGGGTTAGATCTATATCTGCCTAATTAAGATAGGATTAAGATAGTTTCTTTTGCTTGTATCTTAGAATAAGTTTGCATTTAGATTAATTTCTACATTCTTTTAAGTCCTCTTCCCAAAGAGGAAAACTTTAGTAGTGGATTGGCTGAGCCCTAAATCAGCTTAAGGATCACTTTCTTGCCTAATCAGCAAGAAGTTTGATCTGATGTCTCTTTTCCATTGGTGAATGAAAGTCATATTTTAAAGCCATTGGAGATTGAGAGAAGGTAACTAGACCTAGTTGAACCAGTCGGAACCACCATTCCAAACGAAAAAGGAGTTGCTTTAAGGTCCGGACCGGGTGGTCATCCCCCATGTTGTTGTAGTGATTTTCGAGGCTTCAACAGGTACCTATGCTTACCGATTATTTCCATTTGGACTATGCAATGCACCCGCAACATTTCAAAGGGCAGTACTAGGAATTTTTTCAGATCTAATACATGATTGTGTAGAGGTATATATGGATGATTTCATAGTTTATGGAAACACATTTGAAGAAGCTTTAGCAAACTTGGAAAAAGTCTTAAAGAGATGTTAAGAAGCAAATCTTTCACTAAGTCATGAAAAGTGTTTTATGATGTTTACTGAAGGAATTGTTTTGGGACATCACATTTCAGGGGATGGGATTAGAGTTGATGAGTCAAAAGTTGAAGTCATCTCTAAATTATCTATTCCAAGTTGTCAAAAATATGTTAGGAGTTTTCTAGGATTTACAGGATATTATCGAAGGTTTTTAGAAAACTTCACCAAGATAGCATCTCCACTTTTCAAATTACTTACCAAAGACTCTGAATTCAAGTGGAATCCCGATTTCCAGTTAGCCTTTGAGACCCTGAAAAAAAAAATCTCTGAAGCACCTATTTTAAGGGGACCTAACTGGAAGCTACCTTTTCATATTTCAACAGATGCCTCAGATACAACTCTAGGAGCAGTATTGGGACAAAAAGACTTGATTCCTTATGCCATCTACTATACCAGTAAAAATTTGACTCCTTCAGTGTTAAACTATACTGTAACTGAAAAAGAGTTTTTAGCTGTTGTTCATGCCATAAACAAATTCAGACACTATATAACAGGCTATGAAACTTTTGTTCACACGGATCATTCTGCAATTAGATACTTAATGAACAAATCAATTACTAATGGCAGAGTTATAAGATGGTTATTGCTTTTACAAGAATTCAACATTACCATTCTAGATAGGCCTAGAAAACAAAACACAGTAGCTAATTTCCTATCTAGACTCCAAAACATCCAAGACAATACCCCAGTTGAAGATCAATTTCCTGATGAATATCTTTTTGCAATTTCTACTCAAACTCCTTGGTTTGTTGACATTGCTAATTATTTAGTTTCAGGGAAATTTCCTTCAATAATGAATGCAAGAGACAAAATAAAGATCATTTATGACAGTGCAAAATATTCATGGGTTGCTAATGAGTTATACAAAACAGGTCCAGATTTTATCATTAGGAGATGTGTTCGGGAAGATGAGATGCGTGAGATCCTCAAGGCATGTCATGATGAACCTTGTGGCAGAAACTTTGTTGATAAAAGGATAGCTTATAAGGTCCTTCATTTAGGATACTATTGGCCATCCCTTTTTAAAGATGCTAAAGAGTATTTCAAAAGGTGTGACAGTTGCCAAAGGGTAGGGAAACCTTCTCCTTCAGGTGAGATGCCATTACAGCCTCAGGTACATATTGAACCTTTTGAAAAATGGGCTTTGGATTTTGTAGGACCTATTAGTCCTCCATCAAGACAAAAGAAATATATATTAGTTTGCACTGATTATGTTACTAAATGGGTAGAGGCCAAACCATTACTTTTTGCTACTGAAGCATCTGTAGTTAATTTTCTTTTTGAGGATATTTTTACTCGTTTTGGTGTCCCAAGGGAAATTGTTACAGATCAAGGAGCTCAATTTACATCAAAGCTAGTGGAACAAATGATGGAGAGGTACAAAATTAGACACAGAAAATCTACTCCCTATCATCCACAAGCAAATGGTCAAGTGGAATCTACTAATAAGGTCATTGAAGGGATCCTAACAAAGATTGTTCATTTGCATAGAAGAGATTGGGCAGATAGGCTTCCTGAAGCCTTGTGGGCCTATAGAACTACATGGAGAAGCACAACAGGCCATACTCCTTATGAACTTGTTTATGGAAAGCAAGTTTTTTTTCCCATAGAGTTCCAGATTCAAACTTTCAAAATGGCAGTTCAGCTAGGACTTGATCTAACAGAGGCACAAAAGCACAGATTGGAGCAGATTAATGAATTGGATGAGATCAGACAAGATGCAGTTCAGAAAACAAGTATAGTCCAACAGCAAAGGACTAGATGGCATGGCAAGTACATCAAGGAAAAGAAGTTCAAAGAAGGTGACTGGGCTCTCTTGTTTGATTCAAAGTTCAAGTATTTTCAAGGTAAATTCCAAACACATTGGCTTGGGCCATATGAAATTATAAGAATTTTTTATAATGGAGCAATAAAAATCAGGACAATAGATGAAGAGAAGGTCACTTTTCTTGTGAATGGTCATAGATTGAAGCTGTATCATAAGCCACTCTCAAGAGAAGAATTTGTCAAGAAATTCCAGGAAAACAGTGATGTGAAGTTAATGAAGAAGAATTTTTCTTCTTCATCAACTTAATTGAATTTTTTGAAGTCAGATAATTGAAAAAATAAAATTAAAAAAAAATAAAAATAAAGTATAAACATGAAAACTAATCTCTGATTAGCATGTTTATATAGAAAAGATAGAGTGAAAATCAGAATCTTTCTGACACTTTAGCTTTTCAAGTTTGTTTTTTTTCTCTGCAAGCAGCTATCATAAAATCATAAGTGATTCACATCCCACTTATGATCCATTTCACTCCATTCATCCATACTCCATTTCATTTCATTCATCCATACTCCATTTCATTTCATACTCCATTTCATTTCATTCATCCATACTTCATTCATTTCATTCCATGGTCCACCTCATTTCCATCTCAGAGTTTTAAGATTGATTTCTTTCTGCAATTGAATAATACAGATCAGAAGTTGTAGGCCACTTTTTCACTCCACTTCATAATTGTGATTCATTTCATCCCATTATTCACTTCACCCATATTCCATTACACCATATTTCATTATCCATTTTTAATTCATTTCATACAATATTCCATCATTCCATTCATGCTTCAAACCATTCCATTCCATGTTTTAAGACTTCTACAGGTACATTCTGCAATCAATCAGACATTCTACAGCCAGATAGACATTCTACAGCCAGAGACCCTAAAGGAACTATCCAGTAAATATTTGATTTAGCAGCAAATTGATCTTGCATATTCAAAACAACAAGAAAAATAAAAAATTTATGAGGAAATGAAGATCAATGATTGAGGACAAGGCATATCGAAACCACAAAGAAAATCAAAGGAAAGGCAAAGGTATGAAATTATTATGGTGACAAATCATGAAAATTTTAGCATAGTTAAGTCATATATGATTCAAAAAGGTTATTTTAATTAGTCGTGTTGATCATGCCTATCAACCATATCATAAAAACTTTGAACAAAAAAAAAACCCTTCCATCTTGCCATATCCGATTATCATTTAAAACTTAACGGTTAAAGTACTGAAGTGATTTGATCAGTCACGTCATTAGGCCGAAGTATTTAATGATGATTTTGAATTGCTTAACGAAATATCTCCGCGGTCTTTTCTTCCGTGTTAGCTTTCAACTCATATGAACCACCTCACCGCATTATACTCGTTTCAAAACCACTCCATATCATTCATTTCCGCAGCCAATACTTAGCCATTCCGCTCTGTAAAACGGAGGAAACATCTTTGGGGCAGAAATATCTCTTTAACAGCCATTTTCACCGTGAGCAGAGGAGCAGTAAACTGAAGGTTGGAAGAAAAGCTATGGGTCTAATAGTGAGGACTGAACCGGTTGGAGCCAAGTACTTGGAGGGATATCCACAAATCAGAGAAATGTTACAGCAAGCAGGTTGGTTGCAATTTTTGGAGAAATTTAGTGGTTTTCACAAAGAGGTGACTAAAACATTTGCAAGGTCCTTCAATGGAGCCGAGGTCGAAATAGGAGACATTAAATTCACTGTTACAGAAGCTTTCATTGCAGAGGCAATGGAACTACCTAGACAAGGAGAAAGGTGGTTCAAAAATAGGGAATTCCATAACGAAGCATGGAGGCAAATGCTTAAGACTCCAGGTATGGATGTTTCCATTTTTAAAAGGGGTATTCCTAGCTCGGCATTAAATAATAAGTGGAGGAACATGTTACTCATTTTGCAAAAAATTATCACTTGTGAAGGTAGATTTGGTAATCTCTATGTCTACCATATTCGGTTAATGATGCATTTCTTATATGAGGAAATTAATTTTCCCTTTTTCCTACTTCATAGTCTGAAAAGAATGGCCTCAAACGTTCAAAAAAGGGTTCAATTTCTAGAAACAACTTTGTATCACCATGGTTTAGTCAAAATCTTAATCAAACATCATTTGAGGAAAATGGGAGATAATTGGGAAGAATTTCTAGTGAGGAACCATTTTGAGGAACCCAAAGAATCTCCACCTGAAAGCAAACCTACAAGAAGAAGCAGGAGAAGGGAAACTTCCAAAGCTATTGAAGTTGAAACTGGTAAATCAATTCAAGAGGACAGTGAAGAGATGATTTCTGAGAAGTTGGCTCAAATAAAGAAGCAACTTAAGAAGGAGAGGATAATAAAAAGATATGCCAAAGAAAGAGGTGAAGGGCCATCTCAACCAAGACGGAGCCACAGACTTAGAGGTATACTAAAGAAAACAAAGGTTAGAAAAACAGGGATCATAAACATTGAGGATGAAGAAACTCCAGAAATTGACCCAGCACAGCAACAAGTTTACAATTATATTGAGTCATTAGAGAGGAGAGCTTCAGAAAGTAGAGACAGAACTCCTAGCCCACCAAAATTTGAAATTGATGTGCTAAGAAGAGATAAGTATGAGTTAGAAGTACTCAATAGGCACATCAAGAATGAGAATGACATCTTGAGGGAGCAGGTGAAACTAAAAAGTGATATGAATTCAACTCTGTCTTTACAAATGGAGAAATTGTACAAGGCCAGTGAAAAATTGAAGAAGAAAAACAAAAAGCTAATCAAGGCACTTACAAATTTAAGATTCAAGTTAGTCATAAGGAAGCCCAGAAGACCATTGACTGTCAGGCAAAGCAGAAGAAGAGGGTTGGATGTCCTAGCAGAGGTCTCAGAGTACATGGAGTAGTTGCATGAGGACATGCAAAAACCTTGCAGTGGGGGTATGTTGAGCCCCAAATATGTTCTTCTCTTTCACCACATTCCACTTCATTTTCTTTGTCCCTCATCAATTACAGGCTTAACTGATCAATAGGATTAATTAAAATTGCTTTAAGAATTTATATAATGACTAACTTGCTATGTTTTCATGATTTTGTTGGTGTAGTAATTTTGACTAAGACTCAGCTACAGAATACAGGCATTCCGTAGCCAGTCGTCTGTTCTGCAGCCATCCTCATGTTTATGTAGGTTCCAGGTGTCACTGCAAAGAAAAAGGCATATGGGTGAAATCCACAACACCTCCCCATCATCTCTTGCTCCCCACGAAGTTTGAGTTAAAGTATCAAAGCGGTTATGCACGTAGAAGAGAAGCAGTTTCCTATCAAAACACGGACTCTACAGATGTCCGCAGTAAAGCACAAGACTGTTAATAAGAGTTTTAATTTGATTAGAAGTGGGAAAGACACTTATCCCCGTTTTTCTCAAAGAGTAGTTATGTAACTTCATTATAAGTATGACTCGGGAGACCGAGAAACTGTTGGTTAGATTTTGTTTTGTTGCTAGATCTTTGAAGGCCATAAATACTCTGTTTTGAAGAATTTCCCCTTTAATGAAAGAAACATCATTTTATTGCACGAGCTGAGTCAATCTTGAGTAGATTTGTATGCTACTCCGGTGGTAGAGGGCCCCTGCTACCTGAGGAGTTTTTTTCATATAATTTAGATAAGTAATTTAGCCTCGTTTCATTCCTAGTTTAATTGACTTTCTGAACTTTGAGTTTTATATTCATTTGCATTAGATGCTACAGTTTAGTCTCGTTCTTACGTACTCTTCCAAAATATCACTAATGTCGAATGAGGTGTGACTGTAGTATTTTAGGAGTTAGTTTTACGTTCTTATGCTCAATTACATCAGTTGTACAGCTAGTCATGATCTTATAAACTCTTCCAAAATATCACTAATTTCGGATGGGACATAGCTATGGTGTTTTAGAGCTTTGTTGTGTTCTGTTGAATTTTATGCTTTCATGTTCATTTACATAACATGTTGCAGCCAGTCCTATTCTACAAACTATTCCAAAATACCACTAATTCTGAATGAGATAGAGCTGAAACATTCCAGTAATTAGTTGCATCCTTAGTCTAGTGGTAGCACTCCGGAGGTAGATGTCATTTTAGTTTAATTCTGTCACTATATTTCAAGTTTGATAATGGCACTCTAGTTCAGTTTTAATTCACTGCATTTCAAGTTAGATTAGTGGCATTCTAGTTCAAATTTGTTCACTATATTTCAAATTAGGTTAATGGCACTGTAGTTTAGTTGTGGTTACTATGTTTCAAGTTTGATCAATTGCATTCTCAGTGTTATCCATTATTCTTTAAGTAGTATTAATTGTTAACATCAGATTCCACGGCCTTCATTATTTACAAAACTTCTTTTGTTATGAATTTCTATTAATACATCATCATCTGGACAGGAGTTAGTAATATCAGTTTAAGGCCTTGATTATTCTGCAATCCTTTGCAAATTCACAATTAAACCTTTCTTTCCAAAAACTATTTTAGAAAATCTCTAACTTTTGGATGAGGTTTACTAGTGACAAGTTGAGCTGCAGAATGGAGTAATCTTAGCATTACAAGTTAATTTAGAGTAGAAATCTTATTGTGCTACAAATAATCTCTTTTCAATTGTGTTCCAATAAACCTCTAGCCATGGATGAGATTCTTTGTAATATTGTAAGATGATTGTGTCCTTAGGAGTACCTCATTTGTATTAAACTTGTTCTTTTCTCAAACTATTCCAACATATTCCTAATGAATGAATTGGATGAGTTCATGCTATGAGTTATTGAGTTCATGTTGTGATTTGTTTCTGTACTAGGAGTCATTATCAAGCTTTGCATTTTCTGTTCTTTAGTGTCATACACAGTTTAGAGTAGGTTTTGCTTTGTTTTAGTGTAACCATCCACTTCTCTTTACCAACACTTATTTCTTTTCCTTCTTGACATAAAACCATAAAACCAAAAACATCATAAAAACACTAAACACAACGTAGTGAGAAATAGATACCTAGGCACATATAGTGCACCACACTTCAGCAGTTTACTGACCCTGGTTGATAATTTATGACCTTAATTTAGGAACACTAAGTTGAGCACAACACACACATTGAGACTTCTTTACATGTCTTGATATTCCCTAGCATGCCTTACCAATCATTATCATACCTTGTCACTCCTTCCTTGGCAGACAACTAGCACTCATTAACACTAGTCCCTAGCACACATTCCTCATATTCACTAATCTCCATGAATTTTCACCTAGTGCTCCCTTAATGTTTTGTATTAGTACTCCTTAACACTCCTCAACATGCATTATTACTCTCTAGAAAACCTTATCACTCTTCAACATGCCCTTCCACTTCATAGCATGCATAACACTATATGACACATATTAGCACTTGGCACATGTTGGTGCTTAGAAAGTCTCAGCATGTATGGAATACATTGACATGCCTTGGTATAATTTGGCATGGTTTAATATTAAATTTGTTTGAGATCAACTGTTGGAAAGTAGATGAGAAGCAACAAAGGAAGACTTGGCACTTAGAATGCACTAAGACTTTGCACTTGGCACCTATTGGTGCCTAGTGTTGGTGTGCCTAGCTGTCCCCTCTTGGAAAAGGTAAATTGATAATTTATTAACCTTCTTATTTGTTCATTTCCTTGTAGTTTAACTTGTTTCTCCCTTTTTTTGCCTTGAATGTCCCTGGCACGCATTGATACACCCTTGCACATCTTGGCATGCCTTATCACTTGGCACATCTTAGCATGTTTGACATGCCTTCGCACTATTTGATACATATTATCATTCCCTAGCACGCCTTGGCACTCATGTCCTCACATCTAGCCTTTACATTCTTTCACGACTTGGGAACCCAATCAATTCCTTAGCTACTAAATTTCATGCAATAATATTGGCTTGCTTCAATCGCAACAACTTGACCAATTGCACCAAGTACAAGTAGAATGTGCCTTGTACACCTTAGAACTACCTATAACTCATATTATGCCACTCATGTCCAAGCTCAACTTGTCCCACTTGACTAGTTACCAATATAAGGATCACATGATCTAGCCATGGCCATAAAACAACTAAGCAACATAGCTTACATAGGAAATATTTCACATGTATGTTTAGTTGGTATAAATAGTAGAACATTAATTAAGAGTTTGCAAGAATCACAAGATACACAAGGAATACAAGATATAAGACGACACAATTTGAGTGCCCAAAAAATTATACACAACAATGTACAATATGAAATTATCTAGAATAGTTTAAAACATGAGCATGTAGCCAAAGTGTGCCACATCTCATATAAAAAAATAGCTAAAGGAAAAACAATGTTGTGCCTAGCACAAATTGATCTCCCTTTATCTAAAACTACTATGTTGAGCCCCATATAACAACCATAGGCTTGCCTCCTATAAATCCTATTCTAAAATTATCCTAACACACTTTGTCCTTAGCACACTTTAATTCTCTCACACTCCCTGTCACACACTCTTATTCATTCCTTTCCATGCATTTTGACCGATTTATCCCTTGATATGCCCCGACACTCCCTAAAACTCTTCAGCATGCATTGACATTTTCCAACATGTGTTAGAATGCCTTTTCATTCTTAATGTGCATGCCCTGACCCTCCCTAGCTATCATGCCCTCACAAATACCCTTACTTAATTTGAAACTTAGGAATCCAACCAAGCCCTCGCTTGACTACAAGATCTTGACCAAGTTATTCTTACTACAACTAGATGATGTTTTTGAATTGTGTAGCTTGGGAGGTAATCCACAAGCCTAGTGAGATGGGTTTGTGTTAGTTTGGTCACAAAATTATTTGTGGGCAAAGAAGCCAAGAAAAGGGATTTTAGACCCAAGATGGGGTTTAACATCTAAAAGAAAACTAAAAAGGAAATTGAATCTTTCCTAATGTATAACTGGATAAAACCAATAAGTGCTAGAGGGTTCCTAAGAGGTCTAGGAAAAAATATTTAAGGAGGCCTTAGGGTGAAGGAAAGAACATCAAGTGAGAAGGATCTCATTTGATCAAGGGGGTGAAGACAGATGTATTCCTAAAGTAGGTCAAGTAAGGGTTTCTAAAGGGAGGCCATGATCATCCTCCAAGAACAATATCATCATGTGAGGGTTCACAAGAATGTTGCATACCTTAATGGTCAGTTCAAGCTAGGAAGTAGGATGGAATATTGTTAGTTCTCTTATAGCTGATCGAGCTTAAGAGAGGTTGATCATGAGAATCTGAGCATGTGATTTCAATGGTGTCTTTCTGTGAAGGCCGCATCAAATTATGAAATGTTGAAATTTGCAACAAGAAACATTGAAATTGGAAATCGGAAAGGAAAAAAAATGCACCCACACTAGTGAGGAATTTTGATGCACTGAGAGTGAGGAATGTGGGGCATCTAATTTATTTTTCCCTTAAATAAATTGGACAATAAATTAAATTTCATATCATAACAACTTGTGTCAGTTAACTAAATCATGATGACTGAGTTAATTCAACAAATTTGAGTTGAGGGTATAAGATGAGGCATGCAGAGGTATTAATCTAATATTTTTGGAGTCCAGTTGCAGTTGATGTATTAGTGGGGTGTAGGTGTGAATTAGTTAACTCAATTAAATGAGTTAAAATCAATTTAAATAGTTCTAACTAATTGATGAGCTGGAGAGAGGTCGACCAGTGAATTAAATTAGATTTAATTCACAATGAGTGATCAATTAGATAATTGATAATTCACTATTAATAGTGGCATGCATATCAGTTCTGAGGAAGCCCCAGTTGAGACAGAGGTTACATGAAACATCACTATCAGTCGTATTTATACTAAATTTCCCATGTGCAATTATAAAGTCAATGGGATGCCACGATGGATTGTGCAATCAAGGAAGATTGACTTTCCTAATTAATAGGGAGCTAATTCCCTAGGAATTGCATGAGTAAGGCAGGCTGAGAATTTTCTAAGTACTAAATCGAGTGTGCCTAGATTAGCGAGAGGCAATTGGGAGAGTGTTGGAGAATCTCATGGGAGATTAATCGTTGTATTGTTGCATGATTCCTTGAATTAATACACAATAGAGATAGAGGGGTTTTGAGAAATTGCTTTCCCTAGATACATCTTGTGTTGTGCAATTGATAATTTATTTCTCTTACTTATATGTGATTGTGTGATCATGTTTTGTTTCCAAAAATTGTAGGAAGGATTCAACATCTTGTTTTAGTACATTACATGATTATATTGAATCCCGTTGGTTAGATTTTATACATGGTATCAAAGAAGGAATTTTTTAGGTGGCATGTTTGCAGAGAATATTTGAATTTTTTGGTGTAAATTAAAAAAAAATCATATAATTCAGATTCCTTGTGAAAAACTACCCAAATGGAAAATCAATTTGGAGCTCGGATGAGGGAGATATCGTCGATTTTAAATCAACTATTTTTTAGAAACTTTTGTAATGGCAGGACAATTACAATGTGTGTGAGTCAATAACCTATATGCACTTGAGGTACTAGGTGCATGAAAAGCTTTAAGGAGAAAAGCAGATGTTAGAGACTCGGATGTTGAGAGGGAGTACAAATTACCTCTGAACATGCAGCCTTAGAGGAATTTTCTGAATGTTGTGGACCAGCCACAATTGGAGAAGTATAGAGGAGATTTATTGGAATCGTCCACTCAAGTAGAGACCTCTATGAGGGGGGAATTTCGATCCAGATGGGCAGAGGGAGCAGATGCAACCATACCTCCATGTGAAAGGTGGGGTGATGTGTAGACATAATCCCAAGATAAGAAATTTGGGCAAGGTCCATTGAGATGGTGTGCCTCATGGATCAAACCTAGATATTAGGAGTCCATAGTACAACAATAGAAGGAAGGTTCAGCTAGATGGATGCAGTCAGATGTCAAGAAGACAAAAATCAGAGTGACAGATGTTAGATACAGGAGCACAGATCAAATTTTTCAATAGTGCAAAGGGCATGGATGTAGATGCTAGCAGCAGTGCGGAGGGTCTAGTAGACAGGTGCAGTAGCTAGTAGAAATCAGAAGACTCTAATGTCAAATGCATTATATTGATTCATTTTTTCGGAGGCTATTCAGTTTTAGGATTTATAGGTGAAAACAACACTAGATAAGTGTTGCATGCAAAATTCCAAAGGTACCGGATGGGATAAATTGAATTCATTTCTTGTTGAGAGGGAGCGTTGATATTTGCAACAAGAAACAGTGAAATTTGCAACCATAAAGGACAAAAAAAGATGTAGCCACACTGGTGAGGAATTTTGATGTACCAGGAGTGAGGAATGTGAGGCATCTAATTTATTTTTCTCTTAAACAAATTGGACAATAAATTGTAATTTCATCTCATAACAACTTGGGTCAGTTAACTAAGTCATGATGATTGAGTTAGCTCAAGAAATTTGAGTTCAGGTGATCGAGGTGGATATTGGTGGCCACCTGCCTATTCCACTTGGGCCCTCACCATTGTCTCTTTCAGTTTTTTAGTTTCCTTAATTATAGCATAGTTTACTATTTTTGTTAGTTTTTCAGGTCTTGAACTTCCGCCACAGTTTTCAAGCCCCAAACAACATTTTTTGGTCATGAAATTTTTAGTGATTTCTTAGAAATCACATTAGTATATGTAGTGCTCAAAGATATCTTTATGACGAGGTATCATATGCGTCAAATGGAGATCATATGACCTAGTTACGACCCACGAAATCGGTTGCCCAACTACCCTCAACGGGGTCCATAAACTCTTGGTGTTACATCTCCTCAGGTTAGGGTTTTCTCTTATTTTTCAATAATAAAAAGGCCCTTGAGCCTTATTGTAACACATTTCAAAGGCATGTAGCCACCACATCTCTTCTCAAAGATAAGCTACTATTGCTAAAGCTAGTTTTTTTTCCATTATGTCTGTAAGAATTTTTCAGTATTTGATATTAATGAAATGAAGTGTTATTCTTACTACATCTCTGCGTTTATGTTTATTTTTGTATTTTATTGTGTTCATGCATATTTTTGGATCATGAGGGTCTAAGATAAGGAATGTAGATGGATTCTAATATTTTTGGGTCCAGTTGCAGTTGATGCATTACTGGGGTATAGGTGTGAATTAGTTAACTGAATTAATTGAGTTAAAATCAGTTTAACTAGTTGTAACTCAGTGATGAGATAGTGAGAGGTCCATTGAATTAAATTAGAATTAATTCACAATGAGTGATCAATTAGATAACTGATAATTCACTATTAATAGTTGCATGCATATCTATTCTGAGGAAGACCTGGTTGAGACAGAGGTTGAAGGGAACATAACTATCAGCTGTATTTATACAAAATTGTCCATGTGAAATTATAAAGTCATTTGGATACCATGATGGATTGCACAATGAAGGAAAGTTGATTTTCCTAATTAATAGGGAGCTAATTCCCTAGGAATTTTGGGAGCGAGGCAAGCTGAAGGAAGGTTGAGAATTGGCTAAGTACTACACGGATTTTCCCTAAATTAGTAGGAGATAATTGGTAGAGTGTTAGAGAATATCATGATATATTAAGAATTGTATTGTTTCGTAATTCCTTGACTTAATACATAATAGAGATAGAGGGGTTTTGAGCAGTTGCTTTCCCCAGATACATCTTTTGTTGTGCGGTTGATAATTTCTTTCTCTTACTTATATGTGATTGTGCGATCATGTTTTTTTCCACAAATTGTAGGAAGGATTCAATATCTTGTTTTAGTACATTGCAATATCATATTGAATCCCGTTGGTTAGATTTTCTACATGAAATAGAAGAGAGGGTTGATATTATCTTCTCTTGCGGTGGTTATAAAGACAAACATAAATGGGGGAGGGCTTGCACTGTAATTTACAACCAGAACAAAAGTAGATGTAGGCATAATATTGACTGAGCTAACCCTAGTTTGAGGGCTGACATTGAGATCTGAAGTTAATGTCAAGATTAATTCAAAGAAATGCCAAAAATATATGGATCCATATGAGCTACGTCAAGTCTCTTGTGGAGGCAAGAGTTATAGTTTTTTCTATGGGTGGATAGGGTTTGTTTTACAACAATTAGAAGTACATAAGTATAGTGCCCTAGTTAGGACCCTTAAAGCGAGGTTTATTTCTGAAATATAGACCACAGATCTGGAAGATGGTTTACAGATTTAGTATGTGTGGAGATATCAGATCCAAAGGACAGTGGAACTTGAGCAAAATATTGAGCATGCAGAAGAAATGTGCCATGTGAAGAATGTATTGACATGTAGAGGAGTTGATTTGGTGAACTATCCATGGAATTTTAGACATATATCTGAAGAAACCTATAAAAAAATTATTCAATGGACTATTAGTGGTTGATTTGTGACCCTAGTTCAGTCATCTACAGATTGTTATAAGGATGATAAGAGGAGTAGTTCATATTTATTCATAGATTGGACAACAAAGATAAAATTGTTGATACATAAGAACAATTATTTTGAGAGGACTCAAAACATTGTTAGGTGGAAAATTTTAAGAGCCCTAGATGAAGACAATATTGTGAGCCCTAGATCAGTAAAAATAATTGACTGTGGTTAGGCAGATTTATGGTAGTCCAAGTACAGTTGGAGGGTTCTTAGGTGACTGTCGAATGAGAGCCATAACTCTTGTACTTGTGAAGGACAACAAGATTGGTAGAAGGGTAGGTGTATAGGGCATAAGGATGTGCAGACTTTGAAGGACTAAAGTAGCAGTCAAGTGGGCCAACCAACTAGCCCTAGTTCACTATATTGTAGAGGATTTATTCAATGAGAAGAAGGGAAACCTCCATAGCCCTAGACTTGTCATATTGGAGCCGTAGTATGGAAAAAGTGGGCATACCAAATAGTTGTTCACAAATGGAGTTGTGAACAACTTGTTAGCACTCAAACTAGTAGTGGACCTAAAAGGGGTTCCTAAGAGGGCAACATCTAGGACAAGGGAAATGGTGGAGGCTTAGCCCAGTGTCACCATAGCTAAGGCTCCTTGCTTTTCATGAAATTTCACCGATGGGAGGAGTCCTAGTACTTAAGGAAGTCACTTGTTTATTATAGGTCAATGAATAGCTGGGAAGCGACCCTAGAATCCCTTTCCCTAAGATAGAATAAAGAGTGGGACATGCTTTCCTTTTAAGCAAGGGGCTTGATCTTCTAGGGAGAGGGGAGGGAGAATGAAGGGTTGAGGGAGAATAATAAGACTTATGAAGGAATTTATCAATCCCTAAAATCCTTTGGGAACTTGGATTTCCAAATGGTCCTTGATCAAAGGCCTTTGACACCAAATGGGACCACACGGGGCCAAGTGGAACCAAACCAGGTCCGGGGACAGAATTTAAAAACCAATGATGTTCCTATCTTGGACAATGTGAGGGGAAAGGATCAGGCAAGATTTTTTACTTCAATGTGTCAAATTGATCCTACTAGGTTGTAGCCTTGGGAACACCTATACAAAACTTGATCCTAGAGCTAGGGCTTGAGTTATACGAAGATTCCATTGTCATAATTGGCCCAAATTATGAGGAGAATGATGGGACCCACCAATTCAGTTGCCTCTAGGAGATCAAAGTTTTCCTCTGGCTATATTCTTGGGAAATTGATGCCCTAGGTGACCTAATGGGGCTAGACCTAGGGAAAAATAGAAAATTGTGAGAAAATGGGGGGAAATCATCACCATTTTTGAGGTACTAGTGCATAATTCACTTGGGTATTTGGAGTCAGGGATGATAATGAACAATAATTTAGTTTCTTGATCAAGGAGGCCCAGAAAGTCAACTGCATCCAATGTTAGAGGAAAACGAAAAGTAACCTTCAAGCATTTATACTTCATACAAGTGGTGCAATTTTATTGAGATAAAATGATCTCTAAGACATTTCATTCATCCAACTATGTCCCATACATTAAATAATCTAAATAGACACATAATTCCACATTTCTATCATGCAACAATTGGCCCTAGTTATAGCGAAATTCAATAGTATGCAACAACAAGAAGAATGGCGTTAAATTTTCACTCACAATGTTAGAGAGTATATCCAACCAACTTCAAATTTGCAAAAAAAAATCTCCAAGAGAAAAATAGCCCAAATCCATACATAAAAATACATCCATAATCCAGAATAGTCCTCCAAGGAAAAATGTGAAGTTCTCTAAAGATAGAGAGATCCCAAGTCAAGTGATGATAGAAATTAATCCAACTAACTCTTATTTATACATTGATTAGGAGATGATCGAATTAGATTATGGGCCTACATTATCCCCTAAACATAAAATAATATGCAAGTAACCCTAAAGTTTGGTGACATTCCCACCAAACTATCTCATACATGGAATAATAAGCCTCATAAGAGGCCAATTGATGTCTTAGGGCCTTCTAGGAGGAATATTAGGGTCCATGAGTGCCATAAGGATGCATGGGACCCATCAAAAGTGTTGGAAAAGGGGGTGGACCCTTGTTCTCCAAACATTAAACCTGTGGTGCTCTCATTAAACTTGTGGAATGAAAGGGTTGTGTGTGGCCACCATCAACAAGTAGGTCAAGTGTTGTCTTGTTCATGATAGATTGGTTTTCAAAGGATTAACACCAATTCCTAGTTGTATTACTTGTATCAGTGTGATTGTAAAGGGTTGCGATCCATGGTACAAGAGCTCTAGGCTGTTGTATTGTAGTTTGTAATATAATATTGAAGAAGGGTTTGCACACTAACACTCCTTAACATGCCTTGGCACTCTAGAATACCTTGGAATTTCCTAACATGTAACCTTGCTACTCCCTCCTTATCACACCTGAAATTCACTGACACTCCCTATCAAAAACTCTTATTCGTTCATTACCATGCATTTTGAACTAGTTCTCCCTTGTGTTTCCATGGCACTCCCTAGCACGCATTGGCACACCCTAGCATTTGGCACATCCTAGCATGTCACCCTGGAACTCTAGCATTCCTTGGCACTGATTTTAATACCTTTAAGCTCCCTTCTTAGCACACATAAAACTAGTTGATACTCCCTATCACACACTCTTATTCATTCATTTCCATGCATTGACACTAGTGCTCCCTTGTTTTTCCTTGGCACTCCCAAACACTCTGCCCTGGCATGCATTGGCACACCCTGGCACTTGGCACATCTTGGAATGTTACCCTAGCCTCTAGCATGCCTTAACACTGCCTAGCATACCTTGAAGTCACTCCCTCCTTAGCACACCTGAAACTCACTGACACTTCCTTTCACAAACTGTTATTCATTCATTTTTAAATATAGTTTATATGTTCTGTTATGATGAACTGTCTAGTGGAATATCCATTATAGTTTACGAATCACCCCAACATATATCCTTTATGCAAGTCATATGATGATATTTCTTCACACTTATTTATCTCTAGTTGTCCCAACATAGTGCAGGTCATCACCACCACCCTTGCAAAATTGAACATGATAGGCTCGTGGTCCTATCTAAGCTTGGAAGAAAAATTCAAAACTTAGTTACACAACATGATGGAAGATTATTATAAATTTTTCCCATCATTTGTAATCAACAATATCTAGTGGGATTGGAAGAACAACACATTTTTTTCACGATAAATATCCATGATAGTTTACGAATCACCCTAGCATATATCCTTTATGCAAGTCATATGATGATATTTCTTCACATTTATTTATATCTTGTCCCAACACAGTGCAGGTCATCACCACCACCCTTGAAAAATTGAACATGATAGGCTTGTCGTCCTATCTAAGCTTGGAAGAAAATTTCAAAACTTAGTTACACAACATCATGGAAGATTATTAAAAGGTTTTCCCATGCATTCTAATCAGTAATATCTGGTGGGATTGGAATAGCAACACATTTTTTCACGAGAAATATCAATGATAGTTTATGAATCACCCCAACATCTATCCTTTATGCCAGTCATATTGTGATATTTATTCACACTTATTTATCTTTTGTCCCAACACAATGGAGGTCATCACCACCACCCTTGCAAAATTGAACATGATAGGCTCGTGGTCCTATCTAAGCTTGTAAGAAAATTTCAAAACTTAGTTACACAACATCATGGAAGATTATTTAAAAGGTTTCCCATGCATTCTAATCAACAATATCTAGTGGGATTGGAACAACAACACATTTTTTTCACGAGAAATATCCATGATATTTTACAAATCATCCCAACATCTATCCTTTAGGCAAGTCATATGATGATATTTCTTCTCACTTATTTATCTCCTCTCCTAACATAGTGCAGGTCATGATCACCACCACCCTTACAAAATTGAACATGATGGGCTCATGGTCCTATATAAACTTGGAAGAAAATTTAAAAACTTAGTTACTCAATATCATGGAAGATTATTATAAAGGTTTCCCATGCATTCTAATCAGAAATGTATGGCGGGATTGGAACAACAACACATTTCTTTCACAAGAAATTCTAACAAAGATCACAATTGAATTGATAAAAAACAGTGTTTGGAAGATAAGATTCATCCTAAGCAACAAAAATAATGGATTCTGGTAATTTCTCCACTCCTTCTTTGATTCCCTTGTGAATTATTTGATGGTGTTGCACAAGTTATCCCACCTAGCTGCAAAGTGGGTGTAGTACTTGTTAGCACCCTGTAATTAGCAAGATTGGCAAAAGTCCAACTGCAGGGAGAACATCAAACCGCTTTGGGATTCAAGGATCTAGCCCTCCTGAATCCAGAGAGGGATCTATCTATGAATGAGTTTAAAGATGTGATCTTTAACAGCTGAAATTGTGATATTAGGCTAGGTACGAAGAGCATGGGTTTTGTTTGTTTATTTTTGGTTGGGAAAAGACATGAAGAAGGTGAAGGGATTTCAAAATAAAGGGTGAAGATGTCTGCAAATGAAAGAATGATTCGGCTGACAGAAAAGGTAAAGACATTTTAACCCATTGGGCTATGGAGTCATAGGAGGATTTTAATTAGACAACAAGGTTCAAGAAGGATCCATGGGGCAAGTCACTTATGTCAAAGGATCTCTTAAGGTGATTTATGGAATGAAACAGATGGGAAATGGGGAATAAAACAAATGAAGAATAGTGAAAAACCTAAGATCAAGTAAATTCTTTAAAACTATCCTTCTTTGGCATGTTCATAGAGAAAAAAAAACTTAAAAGTATTCTAGGATAAGGTTAGTGCTTTCAAACTACCCTGCATTGAAGTACTTTCAGTTAAAAACATTTTTAAAACAATTTGGAATAGCTTAAGATCAGGTAAGTGCTTCTGAACTATCCTGCTTTCAGCATATTCAATAAGAAAAACATAGATAACAGTCACAAAGAGAAATTTAGATCAGGCAGGTGCTTTTAAACCAATCTGCTTTAATATATTCTAAAGGAAAACACAGAAAATACTTGTTTTAAAGAGCAATCTAGATCAGGCTAATACTTTGAAACCAACCTGCTTTAATATACTCAGTACAGAGGACTTTCAAATGAAGAAAACATAGAAAATAAAGATTTTAGTAAGAGTAGGGTACTTAAAGAGTAAGTCCTAGCTCTATGTTTTCTACTCCTTATCAGAGAAAGTGAACAGAGTGAAAACATTAAAGAAATTAACAATTGACAGTGAGGAAGACATCACCATTAACACAAATCAGGATCCGATGAATCAACAGCTTGTATTTGATGTTCGAATCAGTTACAATCAACAAGCCCGGTGGGTCTCTACAACTTCAAACTTCTCATATCAGTTTACTTATCTTCAAATTTGCACACAGGGCATCAGTAGCTTCAGAGAACTATTACATGCATTCAGAAGTCCAGAGACCAACGTTTGTTCACCTTCTACAAAAGTATTTATAGAAGAATGAAGAGGTGGGATATGAATAAAGATCTCCAGGGTTAATTAATACAGATTGATGACTCTTTGGCTTTTGAAGGCCTCGATGAAGAAATTTACAGGTGTTTATCAAGATTAATTGATTTATACTTAGGATTAAGCTCGGTGGGAGATTTTGTTGACTTTGGAGGCTCAATGTCATGTTGAAGTAACTCTGTTGTTGTTCTTTAACCTTTAAAATAGTTTTGCAGACAATTTAAAGATAAGATCCTTGATTAGTATTAATTTTTCAGCTATCTTTGATTTCTGTGAGGCTACAGGTGCCTTAAGGAGCTGGAGAGGGTTCGATTAGCCTCTGCTTAAGGCGGTGGAAGCTTTTATTAAATCAACATATGTCTTCATTTCTTCCCAAAAACACTTTTAAATCACTTGAGATCTGTGTTTTAGGTCTGATCTGGCTCATCTTGTGTCTTCCGGTCTTTATGATGCTTTTATCCGTGGATTTAGGCTTTGATTTGGTGAGTACGTGCCTTAATCCTTCAAACTGTGCTGGGAAATCTTCAAACATTGATACTCTTTGTTTCTTCAATGTATTTCTGTGTCTTGTTGATGTGAAGGCCGCGCAGGGGAAATATGGATCCCAAACCCTGCAATCAACTTTCCTTTGATAAAGCAATGGTATGGGAATCGTCATTCCCAGCCCTCAGCCCTTTCTTTCAACATAATGGAAAACCTTCATTACCTGCAAAATTCAACAAATATATCATAAAATCCTACGTTTTTTGGGTTTACTACTTTAGAGGTGTAGGATGAGAGCAAAGCCATTGGATGAAACATCCAACGGTGGAGATTAGCCGAAAGGAGATTTTAGAAAGAGCGGGAGGGAGAATAGAACATAACCGTTGATCGTGCGATGATCCATGGTGGAGATTAGTTTGAAAACCCTTTGGTAGAGGCGGAGGGTGATGGAATAATGTGGGAGAAGATTTGGGCCGTCCGATCTGGACACATGGATGGTCCAGATCTAATCGGAGGATCGCAATCGGTGGGATGAAACAAAAGGTGCGATGGAAAATTTGCGATGCGATTGAGCGATGATCGTCGATCTGAGGGCCAGATCAATGGGGGGGAATGAATCGGAGGGATGGGCGATCAGGGGGACAAAAAAAAGAACGCGATTGAAACTTTGCAATTTTGCGCGGGCCGCTTGATTGGCTCTAGATCAGCGGTCAATATCCTTTGATTTTTTTCCACTGGCGGAACCCTTATACTTTATGAAAAACCCACAAATTTTAATAAAAACCAAGGTTTGAATGGATCAGGGCGAAATATATATATATATATATATATATGAAATGGTCGGGCGCTCGACTGCGGGGCCCTTTGGTTATATGGAATACAATGGGCCCGGTGCTCTTACATAACAAAGACCCAATCGCATCAGAACTTTGGATGCGGGTCTTTCAATCAACCCATTGTGTTTTTCTCCAATTGCGATTGCGTGATTGGTCTTTCAATCTACCCATTTAAATATTCAACACGTGACTTTGGTTTTTTAGTTTAAACTTTGGGAAAGTGGGTTTTAAGACTTCACAAAGAAAAAGAACGATCGGGAATGAAATATTTATAATGTTTTAAGCGCTGAGACGGGCCCATGTTTTAATATAAAAAAAGACAATTTGATCGGGGTTTTAAACACAAAAAGGCTAATCGCATCGGAACTTTTGGATGATGGCAAAATACTTGCGCACTTTGAAATTGTGCGATGCGATAAGCGTCGGGACTATAACTCTTGTTTTTTTGCAAAGGAAGCATGAGAGCCAGAGTTTATAACAAAGGGGGCTGATCGCATCGGAACTTCAGAGTAAAGCTTTTCAATCAAACCATTTGGATTTTCTCCGATGCGATTGCGCATCGGTCTTTTTGATCTAACCATTTTATATATAAAAACACATTATGGGCATGGTTTAGACCAAAACTTTGGAAAAATGGGTTTTTGATTTTACAAAGAGAAATGTTGATCGGATATGGTTTATTCAATGGTATTAGCACCCGATTGTGGGCCCATGGTTTGTATAGAATGACAACATAATCGAGGGCTGCGATACACAGGGCCAATCGCATCGAAACTTTTTGTCAACATAATGAAAACAAACTTGCGCGCTTTGAAATTTTGCGATGCGATAAGCACCGTGAGGGGCTTGGCACCTGGTTCCAACATGTGGGCATGTGGGGGAAGTGGTTTTGAAACTCAGCCCAAGGGGCTTAAACCCTTAATACAAAATGGGTTTTTACATAGATTTTCAATGGTTTTTAAAGGGTTTTAGGGATTTTGATAGAGTTCAAAAAGGAGTTTTAAACTCTGCAAAGGAATTTTTATGAAGGAGAGATGAGGAAAAAGGAAAAAAAAGGAAAATGATGGGAAAAAAGAGAGTAAAAATGAAGGTTTAGCTTCTGAGTGGAGGAAGGGGAGAAAGGGGATTTTGCAGCAGTTCTCTCATGGAATTTTCAGCAGAATTTCTGAGTTCCGAAGGGAAAAAGCAGTGAAGATTTTTAGACATGGGTGTGAGATGTTGCAGAGGCTTCAAGAGATAACACTTGTGCATAAAAATTGTTTCTTGAAGGCTCCAACAATGTTTTGGCCACCTTTTGTTAGACCAAATTTTATAGGTGGCCAATAGTGGCTCCACTTGGGGATGGTGCCTTCTTGAAGGCATCAAGAACTTCAGACCTATATTTCTCTGGGAGGCTTACCTATGCCTGATCCATTGGGCTGCCCTTCCTTTGCTGGGATGATCTTACTTTGCTCTATAAACATGTTAACAACTATGAAAAATAATGGATCTTCATTCAACAAGCTTTCTACCTACCCAATCCTACGGATCTAACATTTTTTCTTCCTTTAGAGTGCATTTGGATTGGAAAACTTTTTTACAATATTTATTTATTTTGAAAAAAGGAAATCTAATCTAATTCTACTCCTTATTCCTCCATGAAATCAGGTTAAATAGTTGAGTTCATATGTTTCTCTACCTAATCTACTATCTGTTGGGATTAAACTGTCCAACAGATTTTATTCTCTACATTCTAGAACAGAAAATTTAAAAACAGTCAAGTCAAGATTGAATTGTTTGACTTGTTGTGATCTATGGCATGGAAAACAAGCTGCACATAGATATTTATTTTTCAGAAAATTTGAAAACAAAAATGCGAAGGCTTAAGATCTGAAAGTTTCAAACACTTCCTTCACCTTTTTACAACTCTGTTTTTTCCTCTTTTTGAGTTGTCTGTCCTTTTTCAACTGGTTCAGATTTTGAGCTAATTAGAACTAGATGTACCTCTGTTTTGACTCAGAATTAAACATAGATTGGAGTCAATTCTTGCTTGGAAACTTAGGTTCCGGTTTCGAGCATTTTTGAACCTTTAATTTCTATCCTAATCTAACTACTGATAAGCCAAGTTTAAACAGTTTGGCAAATCAAATTCATTATCCTATCAGCAGTAAATTTAAAACTAATTAGTCAAGATTAGGATGTTTGACTAACTAGAGATGTGTTTTTCAGGAGTGGCATTTAAGCTTGCACACTTTCAAATTTATTTCTCTTTTTTGGTATGGGGTTGTACCTTTATTGTTTTTTTTACAATCTGCCCTCTTTTCTTTTTCTTTTTATTTTTTTGTATTTTTTCTTTTGTGAGACTAAACAAAGCAAATGGTATTTACAATGGGAATGAAAGCTTTAAAATTGAACTTAGCAGTAATAATGCTTAAGGACCCTGCCATTGACAGGACCCCCAAACAGATCTGTGTCATCTAATTCTTGCAGAAAAAAGGCATTAGGACCAATGGTGGACTGAATGATGTAAGGACCTTGCCACAAACTGTCAAATTTTCCATGTTTACCCTTATCTTCTCTTCTGGAGTCCCACTTGAGAACTTTGTCTCCAATATTGAACTCACAATCCTTTTCTCTCTTGTCAAACAACTTCTTTATGTTCTCTTGCACCATCTGAGCCCTATTGTAAACCTCTTCCCTTGTCTGCTGGAGATGTATTGTCTAACTGACCTTCCTAATCATGTTGTCCTCTTCTGACTGTATTTCTTGGATTAATTTTATTACTAGTACACCTAGGCTGGTAGGAAACACTGCATTTTCTCCATAAACAAGCTGGTAAGGGGACATTCCAATGGAATTTTTTGTGGTCAATCTATCTGCCCACAGAGCATGCACCAACTTGTTGTGCCATGATTTTTTGTTCTCTTCAAGCAGCTTCTTGATGATGGTCACCAAACTTTTATTTGATGATTCTGCTAGCCCATTACCTTGAGGGTAGTAAGCACTAGAATGACCAAGTGTAATTTGATACTTGTGACAAAAAATCAATCATATTTTTGGAACAAAAAGCAGCAGCATTATCAGTAATAATCTTCCTAGGGCATCCGAATCTAGACAAGATATGGTCTTCAAGGAATTTTATAATGACTGAATCTGTGGCATTCCTAGAAGGGATGGCTTCAATCCATTTCGTGAAGTAATCAGTGGCTGTGAGAATCCATTTTTGTTGGGCAGACGAAGCAGGATGGATTTCCCCTATGAAATCTAGGCCCCACAGTTGAAAATGAGCTTCAACAGTGATAGGTTGTAATGGTAAAGGAAGAAGTTTTCTTTTGCCTTCAAAAATTTGGCATTTGTGACAGGAAACTATCATTTTATGGACATCCTGGAAGAGGGTGAGCCAGTAATTTCCAACTCTAAGGATTTTATTGGCTGTGGTTTTCCAGTAAAGATGAGCTCCACACTCTCCTTCATGGAATTCATGTTTGATCCTTTCTGCATCAACTTCAGGCAAACATTTAAGCAATAAACCATCAGCATTTTTCCAATATAAACATCCATTTAAAATGAAATATTTCCTAGATTTCAACTTTAAAAACCTTGCCTTTTTTTTGATAAATCAGGAGGACCATTAAGATTTGCAAGCACATACAAGATATCAGTGTACCAAGGTGAGTTTTGAAACTACTCTTCGACAGTGGGAGCAAGTAATTCTTCTTGTTCATCCAAGGCACCTACCATGTTAATTTCAAGGGCTTGTAGATTAGATTCAGCCATTAATTGAGCTAAGCCCTGACCTTTAATAATTTTGGTTGGTCTGATTTCCAAATCATACTCTAATATAGCAGCAATCCATTTGCCTCTCTTTCCATTTGGGTCTTGTGACAAGATGTCTTTTACCACTATATTAGGTACATAGGAAATGATGTGGGAATGTAGAATATACACCCTGAAGTCCTTTAAGGCCTTTACCAAAGCATAGGCCTATTTTTCCATTATGTTATATTTCAAGGGTGCATCCCTTAAAGCCTTGCTAAAAAAGGCAATGGGCTGTTCCTGTCCCACTGGGTTTTTCTGCAACAAGACTGCAGCCACAGTATGCTCTGAGGCAAAGGAGAAAATAAGGAACTCTTTTGAAAAGTCTGGGCTGATTAGGACTGGTGCTCGGGTGAGTGCATGTTTTACCAATTCGAAGGATTTTTTGGTTTCTACAGTCCACTTCACTCCTACTTCTTTCTTGAGCATATTAGTCATGTTTCTAAGGAGCTCTGCTAAGTTGGGAATAAACCTCCTCAAGAAGTTAATCTTTCCAATAAAGGACTGCAATTCTTTTATGTTCCTTGGTTGGCTAATCTATAGTATTCCCTCAACTCTATTTGGATCTATTTTAATCCCTTCTTCTGATATGATATGGCCAAGGAGTTTACCTTCCTCAAGGCCAAACACTGTCTTTTTGGGATTTAAAGATAAGCCAAACCTTCTGCACTTTTCAATGACCTTTCTTAAATGTTTCATGTGCTCTTCATCAGATTTGGAATAAACTGTTATGTCATCAATTTAAATTACAATGAAGTGCCTTATATCCTCTGAAAATGCAATGTCCATGGCCCTTTGGAAAGTGGCCACAACATTCATTAATCCAAAAGGCATTTTCACATACATGAAAGTGCCCCAAGGAGTGGTGAAAGCTGTCTTGAGTTGGTCTTCTGGGAGTACTAAAACCTGGTTATACCCTGAAAAACCATCTAACAGAGAAATCCTCTTCGAACCGACCACCCTTTGTAGAATGTGTTCCATTTTGAGTAAAGGGTAATTATCTTTTAGGGAGGCTCTGTTAAGGTTTCTGAAATCAATGCACAATCTAATTTCTCCTGTCTTTTTCCTCATGGCTACAAGGTTAGAAACCTGGTCTAAAAACCTCACAGGCACAATGATTCCTGCCTCATACATTTTCTTCATTTCCTTTTCTACTAGAGGCAGTTGTATTGGATTAATTCTACGCAGCTTTTGCTTAAAGGGTTTTTGGTTTTCTTTCAAAGGGATCTTGTGCTGGATGATTTCTGTATCATAGGCTTTCAAGTCTTCATAGCTCCAGGCAAACACATCGACAAACTCTTTAAACAGGTCAACGTATTTCCTTTTCATGTCTGCTGGCAAGGACCTAGCTAATTTAATCATTTTAGGCTGATCCTTGGTGCCTATGTTGCATTCCTCGACCTCAGACTCTGTGTATTCTACAATGGGCTTCTTTGCTACGTCGTTAAAATAAAAGAGGTTTTCTAACGGTGCTAGCCCCCTAGGTATGTTCTTGTCCTTTGGCGATAATACCTCAATGTCTTCGTTTTATGTGTCCTTGTATTCTTCAGTATGAGTTTCAAGTTTTTTATTTAACATGTTGATTTCTACGGGACCAGATGGTTTTTCTTTTTTAGGGGACTTTTTGTTTAGGAAATTTTCATCGGATTTAGAATCTGAATCAGATAACTCAAATTCGTTCCTGCCCAACAGAAAATCCTCTATCTGTTTGTCACCCTCAAAGACCTGCCAATATTTTTCATTATCTGGCACAGCTGGTCTAAACTTAATTTGAGTTGTACAGTCTTTGGTTTCAAATGGCTTTAAGCATGTTCTAGCCGCAAAAGCTAAATTTTGTGCAGCAATATTTATTTTTCTTGGAACAAAAATCAATTTGGGATCCTAAAAAGTTTTTAAAAGGTCCATGACATTGTTTCGGTAAGCTCTAAGTCTGGGATGATTTGCGTTATATTCCCCATTGACTTGCTTGATGACTAGTTTTGAATCCCCATACACATTAATTCTCGCAGCTCCTAACTTTTTTAATAGATGTAAGCCTAAGAGAAGGGATTCATATTTTGCTATGTTATTGGAACACTGAAATTTTAATTTGCAGGAAATGCTTTCTGTGTGTTTGTTTTCAGTGTTGGTAATCCAGACACCTACACCAGCATTGTTCTTAGTGCATGACCCATCAAAATACATACTCCATAGAGGAATATTTTTGGTTTTATCTTGGTTATTGTCTTCTTCAACCAACGTGCTCAAGGTTTGTTGTGAAATCTCGACACTTAGTTGTATTTGTTTCACCTTCTCAGGTTTTTCGCTGTGTTGAAGGTTGTTCTATTGATTTTCAAGTTTTAAGAGCAACGGACACATGACTCATAGCTCAAAACCTTTGTTTGGTTTGCTAATGTATTCAAATGCAACAAACTGTTTTGACACTTCTGAGTTGTGTTTCTCTTCCTCCCTATCGGCCATTAATCCTGTTAAAGTGACTTGTTCACTAAGTGTTTCATCATTATGTTCTATTCTGAAATCCACAACATGTTTTGCTGGGTCTTGTTCCTCAGGATTTTCATGGAGCTGAGCGTGAGGGGGAGTCTGTTGTTTGCCATCTTGGCTTTGTTCACTTTGACCCATTGTTTCAACGCGTTGTTGCAAAATTTCTCCGTTGTTTTCTTCCATATCTAGAACTACATTTATTTCTAGATTTGGGGTCTCTAACTGTTTATCTGAGTCACTGTGTTCTGGCTCTGACTGTTTTGTGGATTCATTATTGTAAAAGATAAATGAATGCAGGTCAGTATGGACAGAATAAATGGGAGAATTTTTAGGCTTTTCTGGGCTACTGACCATGAATTTCATGTGTGAATCTTTGTACAGTCTTCTGAGCTGGCTAAAAACAGGGATAGTGGCATATGTCCCATCCATTTGTATGGTACCTTGCAGCTTGGCACCCCATGATCTTGACAACAACATGCCATACTTAGGAGGCACATCAGCCACCACAACATCCATCACCATGCACTTGGCTGGGATTTTGGTCAAACTCACACAAAGGTCTTTGATCAGGCCAAGGCACTTCACTCTGTTAGAATCAAAAGAATATAAATCATTGTAAGGGCTGGTTATTTCTAATCCTAGCCTTTCCATTATCAACTTTGGCATAAGGTTGTGTGAGGTTCAAGAGTCATGCATAGCATTATGCAGGATCTTGTCATGAACATTTAAACTCACATAAAAGGGAGGTACAGGTCCCTCTTGATATATACCTTCAATCTTAGGACCAAAAATGAGCTTTGGCTGGTCATCATTAAGATTGAATGTGTCATTATTATCCTAAATATTTAAAGCCTTCAAAATTTGGGTCCTATATACATTCTGGGAAGCTAACTCAGTCAGGGGAACAGAGATTCTGATCTTTGAAATTTCCTGCTCTAGGCTGAAAAGAATTTGGTTCTTCGATGAACTTGTCTCAGCCTTACTAGCTGCTAGTCTATCAACAACATCAGCTTGCTGATTTGTTCTACTCGTTTTTGACAAAATGGTCTTAACAGGAGTACTAGCTGAAGTGGTAGTACTACTAATGTCCGCACTCTGTTTTTCATTGTTTTGAGTGCCTTTCTCTCTATCTCTATCAGAATTCACAGCTATTGTTTTATTCTTTTGTTTGACAATTTTAGGCTTGGTTGTAGTGTTGTTTTGTGAAGATTTGTCAGAGGTTTTGGTGTTGGGAGTTTGTTGACTAGTTTTTCTTCTAAGGTCATATTCTTTTTGAGGCTCTATGATGACATTTTCCATGTCTTGAAAATAACTTTCATTATCATCTTTGTTGTCATCATAAGGGGTATGAAAACCTTGTTCCCTATCAAAATGAATCTCAAAGTCATCATTATCTACTCCCAACATGTTGATATCATCTTCCTCTATTATCTCATCTGTTTCCTCAACGTCACTTATATAGTTTTGATGAAAGGGAGGAGTGATCTGTTGATCATCTTCCCTAGGTCTGTTTGGAGGTTGGTTCCTTCTAAAATTCTGATTCTGGTTTTGGTTTTTGTTTTGAGGAGTAGTTTGGTTTTGGCTTGCTTGTGCTCTCTCAAGGATGCTCATTTTCTTCATCATCTCCTCCATCATTCTTTCCATATTTTAGTTGGAAGTAGAAGGGGCATTTTCCTCTCTAAAGGACACTCTCTTTTCAATTTTAATTCTTTCTCTCTTCTCCATCAAGTTGACTTCCACAGAAAGAGCACCCTTTTGCATATCTTCAAGAGTTGCAAAATCTCTCTCTCTCAGCTGATAGGCCATCTCAGGGTCAAACCCTTCAGGAAAATTATTTAAAGCTGAGCCTTGTGGAGGTTTTAGTTCTGGGGAAAGTGCATTATACACACTATTGAATCTAGTGCAATAAGCTTGCACACTTTCCCCAGTGTCTCTATGGAGATTCTTATAGTCAGAAAGGACTTGGAGAGGGTTTTTCTTTACTTCCCATTTGTTTAAGAATGTTTGATGGAAGGCTTGTAGATCATGGATACTATGGGGGGTTAAACCTTTGAACCATTTCCTCACTTCTCCCCCTAAGCTCTGAGCAAATAACCTAAGCTTGACCGAATCATCATCAATTTCATTTTTTTCAAAGTAGTCATTCATCTTATCCACATGTTGTGATGCAGTTGTAGCATTGCTAGCATCATATAATGGAATTTTGGACTAATAGTCCTGTGGAAGATTGACTAATGGTGCAGGAAGGACTAAGGGAGCATACCATGTTGCCATGATATGTGGTGGAGGTGGATTTACAAGAGGTGTATTAAAAAAAGGGAAAGTGGGCTGAAGTGGAGTGATTTGAACAGTGGATGTAGGGTGAGCAAAATTGGATGGATCAGGAATAGACTGTTGAGTTGATCTTGGATGAGAGATGCCTAAGTTGTGAAGAAAATGCAAATTAGGAGGTGTTGTTTCTCTGCTACCAAGAGGTTCACTTGTTTCCGGGGATGATAGTGAAGACTCAGAATCTAACTGATCTAAATCACCAAGAGACCTAGTTCTAAATGGATTTACTAAGTCAACTTGAAATTTTTGTAGAGATGAAAGATTTTCAGGGACTGAATTAGCTCTCAAGGGTGATCTGAAAACAATTGATAAATTAATCTTAGGAGACTTCCTAAGGATACTTTCTGGGTTATCAACTATCTTAGGTGGATCAGGGTCAGGATAGGCTCTAGTGTGAATCTTTCTAGAAGCCACTATGCTATTTTTTTCAGATCCAAATAAACAAGATAAGTTCAACCATGTATGACAATCTTTAAGAGGTTAACTAGTCTGATTTGGAAAAATTTTAATCCTACAGTCTTGTGACTGAGTTTGAAAGATATTACAATGATAAGGGTTCTTCCCAGTGGAGTCTTAAGGTCTGTTCAGGATTGTGGAGTCGCCAAGTGGAAGTTTTTAGCTCTTTTTAGAGGTAAAAGGTCTTATGGTCGACCACCATGTTTATTTGAATACCAATCTGAAATAATTTTAGGTTTTTCTGAGTTGAGTGGTTGTATGGAAAACTAGAGAGTCTATAAAAGCTGGCCAAGAAACTATGAACTCAAAAATGTTCCCCAGTGAGTCGCCAGTATGTTAGAACCCTGTAATTAGCAAGATTTGTAAAAGTCCAAATGTAGGGAGAACATCAAACTGCTTTGGGATTCAAGGATCTAGCCCTCCTGAATCCAGAGAGGGATCTCTCTATGAATGAGTTTAAAGATGTGATCTTTAACAGCTGAAATTGTGATATTAGGCTAGGTACGAAGATCATGGGTTTTGTTTGTTTGTTTTTGGTTGGGCAAAGACATGACGAAGGTGAAGGGAGTTCAAAATAAAGGGTGAATATTTCTGCAAATGAAGGAATGATTCGGCTGACAGAAAGGGTAAAGACAATTTTACCCATTGGGCTATGGAGTCATAGGAGGATTTTAATTAGACAACAAGGTTCAAGAAGGATCCATGGGGCAAGTCACTTATGTCAAAGGATCTCATAAGCTGATTTATGGAATGAAACAGATGGGAAATGGGGAATAAAACAAATGAAGAACAGTGAACAGCCTAAGATCAAGTAAATTCTTTAAAACTATCCTGCTTTGGCATGTTCATAGAGAAAACAAAACTTAAAAGTATTCTAAGATCAGGTTAGTGCTTTTAAACTACCCTGCATTGAAGTACTTTCAGTTAAAAACATTTTTAAAACAATTTGGAATAGCTTAAGATCAAGTAAGTGCTTCTGAACTATCCTGATTTCAGCATATTCAATAAGAAAAACACAGATAACAGTCACAAAGAGAAATTTAGATCAGGCGGGTGTTTTTAAACCAATCTGATTTAATATACTCTAAAGGAAAACACAAAAAATACTCGTTTTAAAGAGAAATCTAGATCAGGCTAATACTTTGAAACCAGCCTGATTTAATATACTCAGTAAAGAGGACTTTCAAATGAAGAAAAAATAGAAAATAAAGCTTTCAGTAAGAGTAGGGTACTTAGAGAGTAAGTCCTAGCTCTATGTTTGCTGCTCCTTATTAGAGAAAGTGAACAGAGTGAAAACATTAAAGAAATTAACAATTGACAGTGAGGAAGACATCACCATTAACAAAAATCAGGATCCCATGAATCAACAGCTTGTATTTGATGTTCGAACCACTTACAATCAGCAAGCCCGGTGGGTCTCTACAACTTCAAAATTCTCATATCAGCTTACTTATCTTCAAATTTGCACACAAGGCATCAGTAGCTTCAGAGAACTATTACATGCATTTAGATGTCTAGAGACCAACATTTGTTCAGCATCTACAAAAGTATTTATAGAAGAATGAGGAGGTGGGATCTAAATAAATATCTCCAGGGTTAATTAATACAGATTGATGACTCTTCGGCCTTTGAAGGCCTCGATGAAGAAACTTACAGGTGTTTATCAGCATTAATTTATTTATACTTAGGATTAAGCTCGGTGGGAGATTTTGTGACTTTGGAGGCTCGGTGTCACGTTGAAGTAACTCTGTTGTTGTTCTTTAATCTTTAAAATAGTTTTGCCGATAATTTAAAGATAAGATCCTTGATTAGTATTAATTGTTCGGATATCTTTGATTTCTGTGAGGCTGCAGGTGCCTTAAGGAGCTGGAGAGGGTTCTATTAGCCTCTGCTTAAGGCAGTGGAAGCTTTTCTTAAATCGACAGATGTCTTCATTTCTTCCCAAAAACACTTTTAAATCACTTGAGATCTGTCTTTTAGGTCTGATCCGGCTCATCTTGTGTCTTCCGGTCTTTATGATGCTTTTATCCGTGGATTTAAGCTTTGATCTGGTGAATACGTGCCTTAATCCTTCAAACTATGCTGGGAAGTCTTCAAACACTGATACTCTTTGTTTCTTCAATGTATTGCTGTGTCTTGCTGATGTGCAGGCCACGCAGGGGAAATATGGATCCCGAACCATGTGATCAACTTTCCTTTGATAAAGCAATGGTATGGGAATCGTCATTCCCATCCCTCGGCCCTTTCTTTCAACATAATGGAAAACCTTCATTACCTGCAAAATTCAACAAATATATCATAAAATCCTGCATTTTTTGGGTTTACTACTTTAGAGGCGCAGGATGAGAGCAGAGCCGTCGGATGGCAACATCCAACGGTGGAGATTAGCCGAAAGGAGGTTTTAAAAAGAGCGAGAGGGAGAATAGAACAGAAGCATTGATCGTGTGATGATCCACGGTGGAGATTAGCTTGAAAACCCTTTGGTAGAGGCAGAGGGCGATGGAGTAATGCGAGAGAAGATTTGGGTCGTCCGATCTGGACACGTGGACGGTCCAGATCTAATCGGAGGATCGCAATCGGCGGGACGAAACAAAGGGTGCGATGGAAAATTTGCGATGCAATTGAGCGATGACCGTCGATCTGAGGGCCAGATCAACGGCGGGGACAGAATCAGAGGGATGGGTGATCGGGGGGACAAACAAAAGAACGTGATTGAAACTTTGCGATTGAAACTTTGCGATTTTGCACGGGCCATTTGATCGGCTCTAGATCAACGGTCAATATCTTTTGATTTTTTTGCACTGGTGAAACCCTTATAGTTTATGAAAAAACCACAAATTTTAATAAAAACCAAGGTTTGAGTGGATCAGGGTGGAATATATATATATATATATATATATATGAAATGGTCGGGCGCTCAACTATGGGGCCCTTTGGTTATATGGAATACAATGGGCCCGGGGCTCTTACATAATAAAGACCCAATCGCATCGGAACTTTGGATGTGGGTATTTCAATCAACCCATTGTGTTTTTCTCTGATTGCGATTGCGCAATCGGTCTTTCAATCTACCCATTTAAATATTCAACATGTGAATTTGGTTTTTTAGTTTAAACTTTGGGAAAGTGGGTTTTAAGACTTCACAAAGAAAAATAATGATCGGGAATGAAATATTTATAAGGTTTTAAGCACCGAGACGGGCCCACGTTTTAATATAAAAAATGACAATGTGATCGGGGTTTTAAACACAAAAAGGCTAATCACCTTGGAACTTTTGGATGATGGCAAAATACTTGCGCACTTTGAAATTGTGCGATGCAATAAGCGCTGGGACTATAACTCTTGGTTTTTTGCAAAGGAAGCACGAGAGCCAGAGTTTATAACAAAGGGGGCTGATCGCATCGGAACTTCGGAGTAAAGCTTTTCAATCAACCCATTCGAATTTTCTCCGATGCGATTGCGCATCGGTATTTTTGATCTAACCATTTTATATATAAAAACACATTATGGACGCAGCTTAGACAAAAACTTTTGAAAAAGGGGTTTTTGATTTTACAAAGAGAAATGTTAATCGGATATGGTTTATTCAATGGTCTTAGCGCCCGATTTCGGGCCCACGGTTTGTATGGAATGACAACATAATCGAGGGCTGCGACACACAGGGCCAATCGCATTGGAACTTTTTGTCAACATAATGAAAACAGACTTGCGCGCTTTGAAATTTTGCGATGTGATAAGCGTCGTGAGGGGCTTTGCACCTGGTTCCAACATGTGGGCATGTCGGGGAAGTGGTTTTGAAACTCAGCCCAAGGGGCTTAAACCCTTAATACAAAATGGGTTTTTACATAGATTTTCAATGGTTTTTAAAGGGTTTTAGGGGTTTCGATAGAGTTCAAAAAGGGGTTTTAAATTTTGCAAAGGAATTTTTATGAAGGAGATACGAGGAAAAAGGAAAATAGAGGAAAATGATCGGGAAAAATAGAGTAAAAATGAAGGTTTAGCTTCTGAGTGGAGGAAGGGGAGAAAGGGGATTTTGCAGCAGTTCTCTCATGGAATTTTCAGCAGAATTTCTGAGTTCCGAAGGGAAAAAGCAGTGAATATTTTTAGACATGGGTGTGAGATGCTGCGGAGGCTTCAAGAGATAACACTTGTGCATAATAATTGTTTCTTGAAGGCTCCAAAAATGTTTTGGCCACCTTTTGGTAGAACAAATTTTAAAGGTGGCCAACAGTACTCTTCCTCTCCTAGTCTTATAGAGAGAAAGTAAGGTATACCGAAAGGTAAGGCTCCAATAACTGAGTTGATTCCATTTCTCTTTGTACACTTTTGGAAATTGAATCCATCAAAAGATTCAAATCCCTATAGATAATGGGGGATTAAAAAATCATGATCAATTGGATCAATAATTCATGATATAAAACATCTACCTACATCCCATCATACAGGATATCATAGATCCCCCCAACTGTTTGGACTAGCTATCTTTTCAACACATTCTCAAGGAGATAAATACCACAAAACATAATCTTTCAAAAGAATATCTCAAAATTCCCATCGATACATTTGTGATACTAGATTCTATCGATAGTATGGAGTATGACCAAATGATTATTCATGTCTAAGCTCGAAAAACAAGCCAATGTAGATTGATGCATGCACATTCCAATCATGAAAATCAATTTATACATCTTCTCAAAATAGAAAACAAGTAAATTTTTTCTCTGTTCACTTTACAACATAAACACCAATTTCACCAATAATGTTAAGATAAGTTGAATGATATGATCGAAAATTTGGGAGGAGTATTTTGTGGTGTATTGAACAGGACTAGGGGGCATACATGTAGCATGGATGGGTAGAAGTGGGATGTTCAAGCATGGTTTAATAAGATCTATAATCCATGCATTAGAGGATGAGAAGGGGGATTATGACCTAATTTCATAGGGGCTAGGGGGGCTGGAGGGAAGGTAACAAGAGGAATTGAAAGAGGAACCCCCAATAGTGGTGATAAGGGGATTAGGGGCCCCATTATCACAACCAATAAGCCATTAACCCATAACCACTAAATTCCCTATCCCTTAACCCTGAAGCCATAATATCTTAACCCTACACTCATAACTCATAAGCCATCAACCCCTTGATGCATTAAACCTTAAGCCATTAACTCCTAAACTAGAATCCTTGAACCCCATAAGAACTAACCCCTTATTCTCTTAGCTCGTGACCCTTAAACCTTAATCCATAACCCCTAAACACCTTAAATCCAAACCCCTTAACCCCTAACACCTAAATCCATTAATTATTAAGCCCTTAACCCCTAAATCCCTTTCCCCCCAAGCCCTTGGCCCTTAAATCTTAACCCTTGAAGCCCTTCATCACTTATTATCTAAGGAAAAAAACAATGCATCAAACCAAAAAAATAACCTCCTAGTAGAATCGTTCACCTCTAACTAAGAATATTTGTACCATTTGATTTTTAGAGAACTAGGTATTGATCTCGAGGGTGTGTGTTTGTGGGTAATGCCCGTATTAACATGTATACCAAATTTAGAACAACTAGATAATTTGGAAAACCTAAATAAGAATTGCTCACAATATCCACACTTCATGTTGACATGGAGCTTGTAGTTCTCTCCCACATAAAGAGTTGGCAATGAATAGATCACTCATAATGACGCAACCTCTTCAACCCTAATGAACAAGGAGCTAACCCTTGATACAAATATTTTGTTTGCTAAAAAAAACACAATTGTGTCAATGTAGAATACTATACACAAGATAAAATAAAATGATATTATCCATATCAATGCTTGAAATGGCCTCATATCTGTCATGAGTGGTGAGCCAAGGGGTGAATGTAGGGCACTATTAAAGTTACGTCATGTTTAAATTTATTTTACATTATGAGATTTTTCTCCATTAGGGTTGATTCATCATCACAAGGGAGCATGACACCTTTCTATGGGGGATCAATTAAATTTGTAACATGATTCAAGTGACATACACCTCCAATGTAAATTACATCATTATATTTCTGTGTCAAGTTGTTAAAGAGGTTATTTATAAACAATAAATTTAGTACTCGAACTTCATCTTTTTATGGCTTTGACTCTAATATGGATTTGTACTAGGAACACTTCATGCAAATAAGAGGGGGCCTTAATTTTTAACCCTCATACACACTAGAGCACTAGATGTTTCCCTTAAGATCCCCCTTGGTGGTTTCAAAGTGGGTTTACATTAGTGTCTAGTTGGAACTAATGAAATCATGATATTCCTCTTCTCAATAACATATTCTAGCTTTTCCATATAGAGGATCACCTCACATGTAGATGCTCCATTTATTATGGGATTCAAGGGATGCTCTATTTTCTTTGATCAATATTTAGATGGTCATTATCTACTTTCTTTCAATACATGTATAATTTTTTTTATGAGGGAGGTCCTTGGATTTATATCTTCATATAAGACCTTATGTGGCCTTCCCCTTTTGAAATTTTCCAAGGGTGTCACCTCCTTCCATGTTGCCTTGCCTACTTAAGGCCAAAATTGACAAGACAATATTCAAACTTCTTCAACTATCAAATTGGTGGGGCCTCATACCTCTTATTGAACCCCTTAATGAGACATTGTTTCTCCAAATATACTCTTGAGGATTTCCCATTGAAAATCACAGGTTGGATGTCATAGGACCTGTTACTCCACTTTCTATATGAGTTTTTAGAGGATAATTCTAAATTTTGATTGAAATATCAAACCTTGTGATTCTTGTGACATTAATAATTTTCCAATTGAGATATACGAATGACTGTATAATTGGTTTGAGGACACCTTGCCTTGGCCATCTAGGACACTAGGTGTAGGAAGATGATTCTTTAGTGATCACTTTAACTTGATATATATGATCCATGTATATATCTCTAATGTGTATCATTTTTATTTTGATCACTTAAAAACTCTATTCTAACTCTTAAATGTTTTGGCCATAAATCCTATGCTAAATTATTCCATGATATTTTATAATTTAACTCATAAAAATGTGTCACCTTAATAGTTTAAATATATAATGGTGCTTTGAGTAATTACTACACATCCTATCATATTATACCCTTATTTCCCTTGGTCAAATTTTATCCCACATAATTTCATAGCATATTCATTCATTTTAATCACGATGTCCCACCCTATGATTCCCACTAGTAGGAAATCAATTATTTGATTCATAAAACTAACTATCTAAACTACTATGTTTCAATTTTATCACTGTGCTTTCATGTCAGGTTTTTGATCTATCAGTTGTGCAATTTTTTTGGCTCAAGTGGTCCTGACCCAAGTTCGGAGGTTAATTTTTTCCAACAAACCCCTATACTACTGGCCCTTTCGGCAGTGACCTACTTACACAGGCCAAAGTCTCACCCACAACAGTATGTGAGGGTGTTGGAACCAGGTTTCCATACCCTGAGAGAGAGTAGGTAAGTCAAGTAGATCCACGTTCGCACCCTATTAGGTTGGCACTAGATAGAGCTATTCGCAGGGTTGTTAATGTTGATCAACGGTTGTCATTGATGTCAACCCAAGCAGCACTAGGGGCTAACCCAATATTGCATGGAAATTTTGACCGACCAAATTAATATATTCTGGGTCAATAATTCTTTTGATGGTTTCTACTTGTCGAGATGTTTCCATTGATATATGGCACGCCATGTAATTCTTCACAGTTTCAGAGATATTCATGTTTGAAGTTTGTACCCCCAGTTAGTGGGCTAAAACCCCATGGGGTTGGGGCATGGGTCATTGAAAAGTCATAATTAATATTTTCTGAGCTCCTAAAATCCCTCCCATGTTCACTTGTTGAATCCCCTCTCAACCTAAGAATTTATATAAATTGTGATCCTCATTTCCTCCTTATGCAAGGGATTTCGCCATCTGAAACATGTCATCATGGAATTTTCACTCTAAAGTTTTTTATATGAAGGTTAAAAAGCTGAAATTTTTATGAGGTGAAGCTGAAATCCTGAGGAAGCTGCTGTAAAAAATTAAGATCAAGGTACGCAATATGTTTCGAGATATGATCTGTGGAAGTCAGGGTTTTTGCAGGCTCCTGAAATTAATCTCAAAGAAGTGACCTTGGTAAAATAATCATAACTCTCTGTCTAAGTATCGGATTGGAATTTTGTAAAATGTGACAGATAGTGCACAAAATGTAGTTTTTTTTCTATCAATTTTATATCCGAATGAAGAAACAGTGACACATGGCATGTCGTACAAGTTCGCTCTACAGAAACAGTCCATAATTAGGACATTCTGAGAGATTGGGTATAACTCTCTCTTGAAGAATCCAAATTGCATCAGACCTGTGGAAATGGAAAGAAGACTCAGAGGAATACTGTAGGAATGAAAATCAGATATTGAGGATTTGAAATAATAGAGTTACACCAGATTCAATATTGAGCTCCTAGAAGGCAAGAAAAAGCTAGATCATGTGTTGTCAAGGGTTGCAAAGGACCAGAATTTCTATGTCAGCGAAGCAAAGGAAGGTGCAGTAGAAGGTATCATGACAAGAGTAGCAACCAAGGTGCATAACAGTAGTAAGAAGTTCATCATATGAAGTCTTCAAGTGGGCAGCACTACATATAATCATTGTAAAGGTAGCGTTGTACTAAGTCATTGTAAATACATTATTGTAAAAATTGTACTAGTGTCTATCTGCCAAGGGTTGAAGAGGCAGTGTTGGGAGGTCTAGGATCATCATTAGGTGTTTGTGTGAAAGTTAGGGTTATGGTCTAATATATCTTCTTCTTCTACATCATTCTATATCATTGTAAAGTGGACCATTTTCCCTGGTACGAGAGTCCATTCTTCTTTTATTCTTCTATAGGGTGGTAGGGTGGTGCTAGGGTGAGTTGTAGCTCATTGGGTGTTGGGGCATCCATTCAGTTGACTACTGAAGAATCTCGGGCGTTGGAGCATCCATCCAGTGGGAGCTGGAGAAGAATGCTTTTCTAGATTCTAGGAAGTTGGAGCTTTATTTTCAATTGGAGTTGAATACTAAAGAATTATTAGAAAAGCATTAGGTGGTTTTTGTCCCGGAGTGGGTTTTCACCTTAAAATCTATGTGCATTTTTGTTCCACTTGTTTGATAATATCATTGTACAAACACTGATAATAATTGAAGATTAACTAATGCTCTAATTGAAAGAAATACTGATTCACCCCCCTCTCATTATTTCCAACAATTGGTATCAAAGCTTGGTTCCTTCAATGAAAATAATTATGCACTCTAGAAAGGAAGAATGGAGGTCTATCTCTTGGCGTAAGGTTACGAAGTATGGGATGCTATTGAAAATGGATATACATCAACTACGGATGAACAAGGTAAGAAGAATTTGGTAAATGACGTAAAAGAAAATAATATTATTATTATTAGACTTATTTAATCTACTTATCATAAGGTGTTGGGTTGTAAAATTGCCAAAAATGTATGGGACAAGCTTGAGAATATATATGTAGGTGACTCACATGTCAAAGAAGAAAATCTTCAAATCTATAGAGAAAAATTTGAGCAACTCAAAATGAAAGAAGATTGCAACATTGTTGCATACTTCCAATACGTTGATGAAATAACCAATACTCTGGAAGGATTGGGAGAGCCAGTTGATGAGAAGACTATCATATGGAAGATTCTTAGAACGTTACCAGGGAGATTCAACCCAAAGGTATAGATCTTAGAATACAGTGCAAATCTAGACAAACTCAGAAAAGAGGAATTACATGGAGTTCTCATAGCATATGAAATGAGACTTGATGAAGAAGAGGGTACTTTGCATCCAGAAGCTGCGTTCGTTGCATCTAAGAAAACCAATAAGGACAAACAACCTTCAATTGAAAATACATGCACTTGAAAGTGTGAAAAAAAGTGATATGATGAAGGTGGTCTTTCAGATGAAGAATATGATTACTTCATGAGAAAACTAAAAATTGGTAAGGGACAATTCAAAGGTAAAATTCCATTGATATGTTTCAGCGGTAATGAGGTTGGGCATTTTGCAGCAAAATGTTCAAATAGAAGTAATGGAAACTCAAAAGGAAAGAAAGGCTTTAAGAAATTCAACAATCAAGGATCCAAAAGAAACTTTCTCTCTAAAGAAGATAGCTCATCATCCGATGAAGACAATGATAGTGAAGAAGAAGCCAATGAGAGAGTATTGTTTATGGCCAAGCACAATAAACAGGAGGTATCAAACAACAAAGAAGAAGGATGGACCATATAAGAATTTTATGAGGAAGCATTCAAGCTTATAAAAGATCTCAAGGCGGAGAAGATCCGTTCCAATACTCTTGAAGAACAAGTTCAAGGTATCAAAATTGAAGTTGAAGAACACAAATGCATTGAAGAGTCACTTCAAAAGAAGTTGGAAGAAATAAACCAAGAAAGGGAAGAATTAGAAGCCAAAGTAGTCTCGCTGCGTGAGGAAGTGAAGAAAGGAAAACTATCCAAAACTATGCCAATAGCTCAAGGGAATTGCAAAAGCTCATCAACAATCAACGATATTACAATGACAAAACTGGCATCGGTTACAAAGAAGAAGAAGCAGGACCTTCTACAACAAAATACAATGAACCTATGAGATCTGACATGCATGTAGACTTCATTGGACAAGATTCGCAAGAACAGCCTTGGAAGAAAATTCCTCGACGAAAATTTCCATCTAGGTACCAGCATATTTTTTATGGCTATTGTTATTCATGTGAAAATTTTGGTCATAAAGTTGTAGAATGTCGCACGTACCCTAGGAAAAAATACAATTCTAGGAGATCTGTAAAATATGAACCTCCCAGAGCTCAGCGAAACATCAATATATTTGAACATTTAAGAAATAATATTGAATGTTACAAATGTTGAAACTTTGGACACATAGCCAAAGACTGCAGACTTGAAAATCCTCCAGAAGAATCTTTGAAGCCACAGAACAAATGAACATGGAAGAAGAAGAAGAATGATATTTTTTCTCTCGCTTTCAAGGCTCAAAAGAACAAATATGTGTGGTATGTTGATATCGGTTGCTCAACGCATATGACTGGAGATAGAAATAAATTTCTATCTCTGAAAGAGAAGAAGGATGGAACCGTGTCCTTCGGAAATGATGGATCTTCAAATGTTATAGGATCAGGTACTGTCACTCTCGGAAGGAAATATTCTCTAGCCAAGAATGTTCTATTGGTTGAAAACATGAATCACAATCTGCTCAGTGTTAGACAAATGTGTGATCAAGGACACACAATACTATTCAACTCCACAAAATGTGAAATCAGGAAATACGTGTATGGTGAAATTGTGGCTGCAGCAAGTCAAGCTCCAAACGACATATATGTTCTGGATGAAGCAACTAAAGCATGTCTAATAGCTAAAGAGGATGTTACAATAATGGGTAGCAATGAAGATTGACTAAGTAAGAAGTTAGCTACAAAGGTGCAAAGTGATTTCGAGATGTCTTTACTTGGTGAGCTAATATACTTCTTAGGGCTTCAAATATCTCAGCAAGAGAAAGGAATATTTATATGTCAAGCCAAGTACATCAAGGAAATGCTCAAGAAATTTAAAATGGAAGATTGCAAACCCATCATTACTCCAATGGTAACAGGTTGCAAATTGAGCATAGACGACTCATCTAAGGATGTGGATCAAAGGTTGTACAGATCTATGATTAGTAGTCTTCTATATGTAACAGCCTCTCGACCAGATGTTTTGCAAGCAGTTGGACAAGTAGAAAGATTCCAAGTAGCACCAAAAGAATCACATATTAAATATTCGCCAACATTGGAATATCTTCACCAGAAGCTTGGGATTCTCCCAAGTTCTCATTAGATTTTTCCTTTTTCAAAATATAGAGGGGGAGTAGAAGTATATTACAGGTCTGCAGGATGGTTGTGTGTCAGGGGGAGTGGAAGTCTGTACAGGTCTGCAGGATGGTTTTGTTTCAGGGGGAGTTACCCTTTTCCATTGATTTCAAAGGGGGAGAGAATATTGTAGGAAGAGGTGTCATGATCACAGGGGGAGTACTTGTGTTGCCATCAACACCAAAGGGAGAGATTGTTGATCAGCGGTTGTCATTGATGTCAACCCAAGTAGCACCAGGGGCTGACCCAATATTGCATAGGAATTCTGACCTACGAAATTAATATATTTTGGGTCAATAATGCTTTTGATGGTTTCTACTTGTCGAGATGTTTCCATTGATATATGGGACGCTATGTAATTCTTCACTGTTTGAGAGATATTCATGTTTGAAGTTCTTACCCCCAGTTAGTGGGCTAAAACCCCTTGGGGTTAGGGCATGGGTCATTGAAAATTCATAATTAATATTTTTTAAGCTCCTAAAATCCATCCCACGTTCACTTGTTGAAGCCCCTCTCAACCTAAGAATTTATATAAATTGTGATCCTCATTTCCTCCTTATGCAAGGGATTTCGCCATCTGAAACATGTCATCGTGGAATTTTCACTCTAACTTATTTTCTACGAAGGTTCAGAAGCTGAAATTTATATGAGGTGAAGCCAAAATCCTGAGGAAGCTGCCGTAAAAATTTCAGATCAAGATGCATAATATTTTTGGAGATATGATCTGTGGAATTCAAGGTTTTTGTAGGCTCCTGAAATTAATATCAAAGAAGTGACCTTGGTAAAATCATCATAACTCTCTCTTTGAGTATCGGATTGGAATTCTGTAAAAGGTGACAAATAGTGCACAGACTGTAGCTTTTTCTCTATCAATTTTTGTGCCGAATGAAGAAACAGTGACACGTGGCATGCCATACAAGTTCGCTCTGCTGAAACAGTCCATAATTAGGACATTGTGAGAGATTGGGTATAACTCTCTCTCAAAGAATCCAAATTGGGTCAGACCTGTGGAATTGGAAAGATGACTCAGAGGAATACTACATGAATGAAAAATAAATATTGAGGATTTGAAATAACAGAGTTACACCAGATTCAGTATCGAGCTCCTAGAAGGAAAGAAAAAGCTAGATAATGTGTTTTCAAGGGTTGCAAAGGACCAGACCTTCTATGGAAGCAAAGCAAAGAAAGGTGCAGCAGAAGGTAGCATGACAAGAGAAGCAACCAAGGTGCATACCAGTAGCAAGAAGTTCATCATATGAAGTCTTCAAGTGGGTAGCACTGCATACAATCATTGTAAAGGTGTCATTGTACTAAGTCATTGTAAATACATTATTGTAAAAATTGTACTAGTGTCTATCTGCCAAGGGTTGAAGAGGCATTGTTGGGACGTCTAGGATCATCATTAGGTGTTTGTGTCAGAGTTGGTGTTATGGTCTAATATATCTTCTTCTTCTACATCATTCTATATCATTGTAAAGTGGACAATTTTCCCTGGTACGAGAGCCCATTCTTCTTTTATTCTTCTATAGGGTGGTAGGGTGGTGCTAGGGTGAGTTGTAGCTCTTTGGGTGTTGGGCATCCGTTCAGTTGACTACTGAAGAATCTTGGGCATTGGAGCATCCAACCAGTGGGAGCTGGAGAAGAATTCTTTTCTAGATTCTAGGAATTTGGAGCTTTATTTTCAATTGGAGTTGAATATTAAAGAATTAATAGATTTTCATTAGGTGGTTTTTGTCCCTGAGTGGGTTTCCACCTTAAAAAATGTGTGCATTTTTGTTCCTCTTGTTTGCTGCTATCATTGTACAAAAATTGATAATAATTGAAATAAATACTGATTCACCCTCGCCCCCTCTTAGTATTTCCAACAGTTAACAATATAATCACAATATACAGGGCTATTATCGTGCGCAAATCTAGTTAATAACTCTGCATCCATGTGTGTGTCAGCAGTTATTAGCACACATTACCCTAACACGTCATCAAAATATTACAGTTATACCATAACACAGACAGATTCACAGCATAAATAGATAACACAAAAGTAATTGCAACAGATCCGAACAGTTCACATCAACAGTAATACATTGATCAGTTAACGCGAAAATACTTTAACCATATCCACATATATTAGCATCCAAAACCCAATACAATCTAACACAGCCTGCTCACACAGCCATCAGGGTCTATGCACAACAATACTGAGGATATCCACGCACACAGCCAGCAGGAATCCTTACCCAAACGTGACCCAAACAACCCAACAACAGATCTAACAATTCGCACATAGCATCATACCTAATTCTTTCCTACCTTAAGACTCAAAATGTTCATCTATTTATATCGATTTAGTATACGCTTCCACTGGTCCGCAAACCGTGGTTTGTAGACTCTTGTTCTACCCTTGACCCATTACAATGCATTTGGGGCTTTGACCTACCCCAAAACCCCTGCATTAGACTAATTAATACCAAAAATATACAAAATTGTACAAATTTCACAGCTTTAGGGGACCTTGTTCCAATAAAGTTCATTGAACGAGCTTCAAGCTCTTTTTCTGCACAAGCTTAATCCAACTAGCACAAGCACAAGCTCAACTCGACCCTAACATAAAATGACAAGAAAAATAAATTACATGTATGATGAATCACTTGGAAAGCAGATTACGTGGTCATGATATGGTGGCCCACCGTTGATGACACTCTCAGTATCACCCATCTGGATGATTTTTTGAAGGGGGCTCGCAATTTTTTCTATGGGGGGTTTTTTATTCTTCCATGGATTTGGTTCCTCAATTTCTTTTACTTTTGGCCTCTCCTCAGACATTTCTCTTGTTGCCTTAAAGTTTGACCATGTATGTACACACTTTCTCTAAATCCCCCTGAATGAAAATGTAATTCGATTTTTTAGGGTATATGAAATTGAAATTATTTCTCTGTCCTACTCTTCAAAAAATAATATTAATTAATGTCGTATAAACTCAATATTTTGATATTTACTATTTATTAAGGTATCTCTAATAACAACGGTATAACTGTTCCAAAGAGCCATGAAATTTTTCTCCAAGCAGTTCTTCAAGATTGAAAGATTCAAATGTGTTGTAGTTTCTTTTGCCATAGAATCCTTGTTGCTTCTTCTTAGACTGACATGGTATCGTGCATATTGCACAATGGAAAGTAGACCATAGAAGTGCCATAGAGGATCTTATATAACCAGGCATCTCTGCTGTGCAAACTTATATTTCGAATCTTTCAAACTTCCAAGTTCGTTACCTTCGAGAGACCGAGGACTTCTATGACTGAAATGACTCCATCTGAACCTTTGCTCTGAACGAAGATTAATTATGTTAAAAAAAATGAAAACATCTCCACAGTTTGATGCCAGAAGCTATATATCTTACAAATGTAACCCAAAAAATCGATACTAAGTGTGTCCCCACTGTAACTAAAAGAAAATTTAACAGGTTGACTAAGAAGCGTATGAGCCGATGTGGATTGAGCAAATCAAGGGTCTCATACAACGACATATATTCTGTATAGATGCATTTTTATGCTATTATCCACAATAATGATGAGCCTTGATGATTCATTTTCCTATGACTCCTTTGCTAGCCTCCTTTTGTATGGATAAGATTATCAACATATAATCTATGGCCATGAATTTTCCACCACTTAGATTGTGAGAAAGCCTTATCATCAGAACTTCCAAAAGCTTTGACAGAATGCCATGAATGATTTGAACAACAATGGATATCTCAATTCTTCTTTCAAGGTTGACTGGATGTATATATATTAATAATGGTCTTCCTGAAAATATGATCTCATGCCAATTGAAAACTATATTGAAGAGGGATAGGAGGACACACTTACTACAGAATATATGATTACTCAGAGTCATAACAGGAGTAGATATAGATCAGCTTACATGCCTGGATGATGTTTATAATATTCCTAACCTATACCTTAATTGCCATAACTTGTACATATATATGGTGCAGCCATACTTTTCACGTTTTGAGAACTTGAGATTGCAAAGGGAGAACCATACAATATGTTCACATAGATTGTGGGGTTGTTTAAATTGAGAGTAAAATAGTAGGAACCGAGATATAAGAGATTGAGAAATGCCTTCTTCAGAGGAATCGGGCTAACTGAGTGATACCATATATGATAATGCTCTAGGACAGACATTTCCTAGTCATAGTGATAATTCTTAGAGGATGAGATCCATTCAAGGATCATAGAGAAACACGGCCTATTTATGATATGATTTTTCCAAACAATTACATTAACCCTTCAAGCAAGGAACCATAGCGGCAAGACCTTATCACCGAGTATTTCTATATTCAAAACGAGGTATTCTTAAAGGCACACTAAAAGAGTCAAACTAAAGGGACTACTTAATTGATGATACAAACAGTGATCATAGTGATCATGCCTAGAAGACCTAGGATTTGGTATCCATGTGTTATGCCAAGGAATGTGATCTTATGCTCGAGAAATGCTGCTTCAAATATAATGAAGATACAGTCTAAATGGCACTGATAAATAGTCCTTGGAAAATATATTAGTGGAGCATACAATCATGACTTTAAAATTTTTCTCATGATATTTGAGTTGCTCTTGGATTGGAGCCCATGTCCACTGATTAGGGCTAGTAGAAGGCCTTAAGAAAATACCACAGATTTGACATTCTTGATCCCTAACATAGAGGGATAGAGATACCAATGAAATTCTTCAGATGCTTCTGAGTGATTGCAATCTCTTTGAGCTTGCGATTGTCCTCTCTTGTGCTCTGATTCCATGTTAATTTTGGAAAGATGTCATTTTATTAGGATAGTTACATCATTCAATCATGAGCCCATTAATCCATTATCAATTACATTAAACAATATATTAATTTAACTAACAAAAGAACATTAATGATAAATGTTGAAGACAAGCCAAGACAAAAGAACAAGAGATTATGGCACAAGTAAGGGAAAAACCCCAATATGGGGAAAACCCTTGAACAATTCTTCTTATTATTCAAATAAAATGTACAACAGAGAAAGAGAGAGAGAGAGAGAGAGTTGATAGAAACATTATTGACTTTCCAAGGTGACAATTAGTATCATTGTCCAAATTCCAAAGACATGATTCAAAATTCTGCCTTTAAACATTTGCAATCATATTATGTCCAAATTAGTGGTCAAATGTAGTCAAAGATTTCCCTCAGTGCTGATCTACTTTAGATATGAACTGAGTTCTAGTTAGGGTTTTTTTTCATATGATAGAAAACCCTTTTCACTCCTCTAAACATTATTACAAGGTTGTGCCTCCCCCTTTTAAGTCACTTTCCACAATCTAAGGCTGGTTAGGGCTATAGTTACAACATCCCACAAATGCTTAGGGCTAGATGCAACCCTCTACAGCTTCTTGGTGGTAGTGGCGTAACTGTGACCCTAGATCTGGCCTGTATAGGGTTGCGGTCTAATTGAAACAACTTCCTTGGAGTTACAGCAATCCTTCTCTAGAGGATTCACACACTAGGCGGCTCTAAACTATCCATAGGTCTACAACTAACTTGATGATGGATCTTGGTCGGTGGGAGAGGGTTAATAATGCCCAGATTCAGCATCATCTAACCCAAATATTCTCAAAATCCTTTCTAAGGAGCTCAGTCTATATGGAGGAGGGAAATCATGTAACAAAACCCCAATACATCTACTGAGATTGTCCTAAAACCAACAACAGTCTACCCATAGCTTCCTCGACACTGCAACAAGTAAATAGACTCACTCAAAACAAACCCAACCTTTCTGTTTAGCCATTATCCTCACTTGATTGCCTCAAATGGGTTGGGAGAGAATTATTATATACAATTTAGAAGACAAGTCAACTTTGATATTTTGGAGGAAAATTCAAAATTCGTATTTTCAATTTTCTCGCCTAAATAAAACCATGATTTATAGAATTTCTTCTTGAGCAAACAAATATTTTCCTTATCCAAAATTGATGATATTTATATCTATTTTTTTCCTCTCGAAAAGAGGAATTAAATGGGATTATAATCTCCATCAATTGAGCATACCAAAGTGGAATTTTTCCCTAGTTGCCAACTTTAACAAAATAGAATGAGAAACAACTTAAAATAATCAAGAAAAATTGTTAAATTGCTTCTACCTCTTCTTTCTTAAAAAAAAAATGCAACTATTTTCCACTTGAAAATATTTTTTGGACAAGAGGTCTTCCTGTTGATTCCATTATCTCAAGATGTGCTGGAAGAACAAATTTTGAAAGAAACCTTTGAGATTTTGAATGCATTCCATCCCATGCTTCAGTGAGAGGACCCTCAGATGGCCCTTTCCAAACAACCAATACACCACACACTTTGAATCGACAAAAACATGCATAATGGATATATTCAATGATGCTACAAAAACTAATAGTGCTCAAGAATCCACCACTTCTGCTTTAGTATTTGTCCCTGCACTTGCAGTCAACCAGATGTAAAAGGAAACATTGTCAGGAAGGAAAATGGTGGCTCCCCCTCTATAAACCTCGTCTTGATACGCTCCATCAAAGAAGCCAACATTTTCAAATAGAGAACTAGGTAGAAGGCAGAAGGATTGACTTCTGGGAAGCTTCCAAGGCTTGACATAATCCGAAAAGAATCCCAAAATTTGGCCCATGATTGCAATGATATCTTTGGGTCTGCTTTAAAAGATGAGATTATTTCAGGATTTCCAAACACCCCATGCAATGAAAATGTATAGTTATTTATAATTTCCCCCATTTTTATCACACCAAAGAAGGAAATGGTCCAGTGGTGACATCTAGCCATTGACCTATAATTGTAATACCCCTAAGATATATGACCAGAGGGACCTAGAAAAGGTACAATTAAAAAATAAATGATTGACATTTTCTAAATCTTTTTTGTAGAGAACACATACATTTGTCCCATGAAAACTTTTCCGCAATAGTCCCAAGTTTGAATACAATTCCCTAAGGCAAGTGAGATAAAAAATTTTAGTTTAGGGGAAATAGGATAATCCCATAATTTTGAATGCCACCAACTACCCTTTGCAAAGGGTAGCTTTACGATATAACACAATAGGCATGGCGAGATATGACATGCCTGGACGAGGAGCTCCAAGCCCATTCAAAAGAATCATCCTCCTCAGATAATGTAAAACCATTGACAATTAGGGATTTGGTGAAACTGCCCCACTCCACAACAAAATAACCTCGCAGGCCCAAATCATGGGTGCTTTTCCATCTTCCAACTGTGAACAACTCTGAACGGAACACATAAACCCAATGAATTTTAGTAACACCTTGAGCACAAATATGGTTGGAAAGCTTAGGGGAGCATCAATGAGAGCACAAAAACACTTGTTCATGCATTTCATTTAAGTTAAAGATTTCATGGATATCTTTCTTTCAAATATCAAAATTGTTCATTTCTCTCATTTATGCATTTAATTTAACTTGAAGATTTCATGGATATCTCTCTTTCAACTATCAAAGTTGTTGATTTCCCTCATTTATTACCCTCACGTTGCAAGGTGTGTGTCTCGGGAAGGAAAATTGCAGCCATTCCATCATAGGTATGATCTGATACATTTGGTTGAATCAAGAGATTGGATTCTCGGTTCCTCCAATCTTGGCGATTCCATTCTACAGAGGGAATTTGGACAAGGTTCACCACATTCCTAGGTGATGGCCCATCCCCAAGCCTCCATCTCTCTTTTCCACTTCAAAATATTTCTAGACAAGAAAAAATAGGTGTTCAATAGGCTATATGTTCAAGATTCCATGGGGGAATATTAATCTGAAGGCATGGGAAATAATGGTTTCACCAAAGAAGACCTAGACATGTGTCTTTCCAATTAAAAAATTAGCGAAGAAGTAGATAAGAGAGCAAGAATACATTTATTGTGACAAGGAAATCAAATCTCCTAGGATCATAGGTGGTCACCAACCAGATTCTCTAGCACATATGGATTGTGATGATCCAATCATCCCTAAAAATTCCAAAGACCCAAAACGGGCCTAGGATTTTCCTCAAAAAGGGCCTAGGATTTTCCCTGACCCATATTCCCAAGGGTCTCAAAGCAAAGAAATTGGATCCTAAAGAGATGACTGTGCACTCAGATGAGTAGGATTAAGGCTCTGTTCTAGAGGAGAAGCTTCCAGAGGCTGTTAAATCCACTCAAGAGGTATCTAAAAACATTTTATTTTTATTTTTTAATTATAGGAATTGTTGCAAGAAACATTCCCATGACGGACTTCTATTGGCCTAGGTGACGGGTCTGAATGGTAAATATTCTGCCAAAATGGCTTAGGGATTTCATGTTATACCATTTGGGTGGCACGGACCATAGTGACAATGAAACCTAGTGGTTGGGTTAAACTCTTCTAACCTCACTAGTGAACCAATCTTACCTTGGGTGTCCTAGGTTGATAAATTAGGCTTAATAGCATTCTCATTTGCTCACTATTTTAAATGTTTCTTTGTTTTCAATCCTTCTTTATTTTCCTTTTCTCATAAGTGTAATTCCTTTCTGCCCTATTAAAATTTTATGGTTACTAGTGGAGTGTATTTTTTCTTTTGTTGTCATTAATCTAGGATGTTGTAAACACATCTTTCTTTTCATATGTGAATTTTATTTAACATGAAACAAGTGGAAAATAAACATTAAAATGGCTTGTGCCCTGTGTGGCTTGAACTTTCATGCATGGGAAAAGTAGATAAAGGATTAAATTGACTATAGTTGATGTTGTTTTTGTGATTGATGATCTCAAGTTGAATGAAATGTAGAGATTGAAAGATGGCATCATAGATGAAATGAAAATGGGATCTCAAAAGCTAAAAGAAAAATTGACAGGCTCAACCTAGAAAGTGGAGCAATCAAGCAAGAGTGTAATATTTTGACCAAGATTCAGTTAAAGATATGAAAAATTGTGTTAATAGTGAATTCACCAAGGTTTTTTCTCCAAACGTAGGATCATGCTTGAGATAGAACTACCATAGGAGTGTTCTTATGAATCCATTCTTGAAATTTTCTTAACTTTCTTGTACTCACACCATAGAGAATTCTAGGATGATGTTCCTTCCATGGAGCACTCTTTGATTCTCCATAGACATAAAATGATGCCACACTTAGGTTCTTTCCTAGCCATCTCGGTCAAATCTTTGTCATATTCGCCCAAAACAACATACTTGCCCTCAGGGCCTCGATCAATAATTTTTTTTTGAGACTTATGAGTTTCTTGTATAACACTTATGAGATTCTTCAAAGAAACTTCAAGGTTATTAAATGAATATTGTGGAAACCATTTATCTCACGTGAATGCAAGAATTAAATTTTCCATAGACCCAGAGGAATCTACATATTCTTTCATCAAATGCTCTTTCTCAACTATTTGATGTTTACTCTCTTTTTCCACTTCTAGAGCTAATACCACTGCACCCTAAGCCATTTTTATTTTTCATTTGGGAAATTGACACTATTGTTTCTTATTTCTAAAATAATAAACTGTGTTTTCAACTCCTTCTACACTTTTGGTTGCTCTTTTTTTGCAGTCCTGAATGCATGTCCAAATTATGAGCCTTTCTATAGTTTCAAATTCTCATCCAAAGGAAATTCTAGATTATTTGCAGCTTATTGATGCACCTTCCCTATTTGTCTCCACTCCATCTCATTCATCCTTCAACATCAATAGGGTAAGTTCATAACCCATTGAGATCATGCAATGCTTCCTCACCATAAGCATGTTCAACATATCTAGTAGTCATTGTATTTCAGGAAAATTCCTTCTGTTCAAACATATTATCAAAGACTAAGCATGCCTCTTCTATGCTGCCACATTTGGCATATAGGTCAACAATAGAATTTGGCATACAGGTCAACAAGAGAATTCTCCACAAAGATATTTGAGTCCAGCCTAAATTTAATGATGATTATATGGAATTGCATCCTAAACTAGTGCATGCTGCAAAAGTAGTCGAAAAGGTGAAAATATCCACTTTCATCCCATTTTGTTGCATCTAATTGAACAATTTTAGTGACTCCTCACAAAGACCATTATGAGCAACAATTTCAGCGACTCCTCACAAAGACCATTGTGTGCATATTCTTCGTCATGGAGAATACTTTAATAGGTTGGTCCTTAAACATAGCTAACATTTCTATATCCAACCTCCGAGAAACATAGCTCTAAGATGACATTTCTATATCCAACCTCCCAACATCAAATTAGTTAACTCTTGACAATTCCCTAGTGTTAACCCTATGCCAAAGTAGGGGGTAACACAAGCTCCAACTCAGAGATGTTCTCTTTTCGGGAGTGCATGAGAGTCTTACAATTTTTTCATGTATATATGATAATGGCCTCCCCTTTTAGTAATAGCACCACACAATTTTGTCTTTTACAAAGAAAAAGACAAGTCCTCTATTTATGACAACATGAAATCAAATTTAGCAATCAAGGCAGCTTATTCATGGCACACTATTTCTCAAAGGATTTTATTCCTTTCCTACCCTACTGTAACATGTGAAAAATGAGGGTGCTACTTGAAATCATTGATCTAATGCAATGACCTTCAAACTTCACCAATAAAATGTTTTCTTTCCCTATGCTTAGTTATCATGAAAAATAATGAAACTTCAAAATTCCAACATTCATAGGCTGGGTTTTCTATCATTGATGGGTTGAAAAAGAATTTGGGTACCTGCAAATTAGCGGTACCTTCAAAGTTCAAACACATGTAAGTGTTGACATAAGCTACTAGAGGATCTATCCATCGAAGGTTGCATAGTACTGTAATAATCATTTCTCATTAACTTTGCATGATAAACTGTTTGATGAATTATATGCATTCCTAGAGTTTCAATTTGAAGGAAATCTGCATGTTAGCCAATTTTCTCCATATGAGAAACATCATTGTACAGAGATGGATAGATAATTTTTTCTCGAGAGTTATCATTCTGAAATTTAGGTATTCAATTCCCTGTCTATTAATAAGATTTATACACCTACGATTAAATATTTTATTAAAATTTTGGATAATTATTCTTTCCACACTTTTATATGCTTTGAAACTCAGAACATGTTCGAAATTCCCCTGCTTCCATGATAAAAACACATACATTTCATTAACTATTATGTTTTGTTGGCATGCATTTCATTTATTTCTGGTTGTTTTGTTGTTTTCAAGGTTTTCTTTTCATGTCTTTGGGTTTGATTTGGAATTCTCTAGAAAAAAAAGAATTATGAAAAACCCAGTGACTAAATCTCTCCTAAATTTTTGCAATATGGCTCTGCTTTTAAAGCTCACCCTTGCTAGATTCAACATAGGTGTTCGGGGGAAGTTAAAATAAACAAAGAATATGCTAATTCTGAAAACATTTTCTTTTCTTAGGATAGTTACTTCATTCAATCATGAGCCCATTAATCCATTATCAATTACATTAAAAAATATATGACAGTAACTAAGGAAATAACATAAATGAGAAATACTGAAGACAAGCCAAGACAGAAGAACAAGAGAATATGGCACAAGCTAGGGAAAAACCCTTGAACAATTCTTCTTATCATTCAAACGAAATGTACAGAGGAGAGAGAGAGAGAACTAATAGAAACATTATTGACTTGCCAAGGTGACGACTAGTATCACTGTCCAAATTCCAAAGACATGATCCAAAATTATGCCTTTAAACATCAAAAATCATATTTTTTTTCAGATTAGTGGTGAAATGTAGTCAAAGCTTTTCCTCAGTGCTGACCTGCTTTAGATATGAACTGAGTTCTGATTAGGGTTTGTTGTCCTATGAAAACAAACCATTTTCACTCCTCTAAACATTATTACAAGGCTATTTCTTTCCCTTTTAAGTCATTGTCCACAATCTAAGGCTGGTTAGAGCTATAGTTATAGCCTTCCACAACTGGTTAGGGCTAGATGCAACCCTCCACATATTCTTGATGGTAGCGACATAACCGTGACCCCATATCTAGCCTATATAGGGTTGCGAATTGATTGAAACAACTTCCTTAGAGTTGGAACAATCCTTCTCTAGAGAATTCGCACAATAAGCAGCTCTAATCTATCCACAGGTCTATGATTGACTTGATGATGGATCTTGGTCTGTGGGAGAGGGTTAATAATGCCCAGATTAAGCATCATCTAACCCAGATATTTTCAGCATATTTTCTAAGGAGATCGATCTATATCAAGGAGGGAAATCATGTAACGAAACCCCAATGCATCTACTGAGATTAATCCTGAAACTAGCAGCAGTCTATCCATAGCTTCCTCAACACTACAACAAGAAAATAGACTCACTCAAAATTGACCCAACCTTTGCATTTAGCCATTATCCCCACTAGGCTGCCTTGGAGATGCAAGAGATATTTTTGATGCCTCAAATGGGTTGGGAGAGAATCATTATATAAAATTTAGAAGAGAAGTGGACTCTGCTATTTTGGAGGAAAATTCAAAATTTGAATTTTCAAATTTCCTGCCTAAATAAAATCATGATTTATAGAATTTATGTTTGAATAAACAAATATTTTCCTGATCTAAATTTGAAAATATTTAGATCGAAAAGAGGAATTCAATGGGATTATAATCTCCATCAACTGAGCAGACCAAAGTGGAATTTGGCTCCAGTTGCCACTTTTAACACTCGCTCTCAACTAGGGAGAATTCCACCTGCCCATCCATCTGCTGCCATAGGTCATCATGCCATCTTGAACCATATTTTCTTTGCTCTACTCTGCTATGCTGAACAAATATGTGATTAATAAATAAGAATTGATTGAAAGTGAGTCACAAGACCTTGCCACTCTCCATTGACAGAAGTCAGTCTGAAGGTAAAACCTAAATTGATCCCAAATCAAGTAGATAAACACCATGCATCCTAGCATAGGGAGTACGATAGTATGCGATGTGTCCATAGGTAGTGCTATGGTCCCTAACCACTTTTCCCAAATCATCGGCCATATGAGAGGTACTTCCCATGTGTACCGAATTACATGGGTAGGATGTTGTGGGAATAACAGTAGGGAAAGAATATATCACATCCTACACGCAATCACACATAGGGAAAGGAGAATCCACATCCTACAAACACACATCACAATCATATATAGGGAAATGATGAACCACATACTACAAACACATATCAAAACCATATCTAGGGAAAGGATGAACCACCTCCTACATGGATGAGAAGCACCAAGTGTAGGGAAAGGACAAACCACCTCCTACACGCATGAAAAAACATCGAGTGCATGCAAAATAACAATAGTAGGAAGAAATCCACACGTGGGGAAAGGATGAACCACATCTCACCGACATGTCAACTATCAATCATAGGGAATGAGCATCCTACATGTGGGGAAATGATGAACCACGTCCTATCGACATGTAAAAAAATTCCTATATGCATCTCTCAATGCAGTATCCACAGGAGAAGGTGAACCAATCATCCTGCTCATATGCCATAGGAGAAGGTGAACCACTCATTCTATGCATATGTCACCAGCAGTAGGGGAAGGTAAACCACCCACCCTACACACATGTAAACCATCATGGGGTATCACAGGGGAAGGTGAACCACTCACCCTGCACACAACGCACCACTAAGGGAAGGTGAACCATTGACCCTATGGTTGTTCATAGATCAATAAGTACCCCATGCCCCCAGGAACTCCTGGAGCTCAATCTTCAACCAAGAATCCCTTCATATAGGGAATGGTGCCAAGCTGCTCTCTGAAAATCAAAACTAAATCAATGGGAGCCTCATAGCTCCATACAACAGCCTGCAAACATATTGACTTACAACAGAGATCTAGTCAACATTTAGCAATCTTTAGCTTCTTGTACATATAGATACAGAAGATATTTGAATGACCTTACTCCCTCTTACACAGGGAGATCATAGCCTATATTTTCCTTTCTAGGGTACATACTATCCATCAGACAATATATGAGATTTGACCACTCAAACATGCAATAAAACAGAAGTGTCCTCTGCTGAACCATATATAGTGGTATGTGAAATATTTATTCTGAAATATATAATGATAGTGAGCACAAATGGCTTACTGCAATAGAGTGGATTCAAAGAAATTCATGTTTGTCGGTTTATACATTCAACTGCAATGGTGATTCTAGAGAATAGACATCAGTCTTTGATTTATGATACAAAGAAATGAAGATGGTCACCATAAGATATAGTATTGTTCCTTTTATTAGACCAATAGTGAACTTCATATCATACTTGATCTTTAATGAGCAGCTATCCAATATATTTGTATGAGGCTTATCCTTAAATTGTCTTAAAGCCTTTGTATCAAGACATACATCAGCTATCCAATATATATATGTATGAGGCTTATCCTTAAATTGTCATAAAGATTTTGTATCAAGGCATACATCACATTTGACTATGATTGGGTTCAATAGCTACTCTATTTTGTGCTTAATGAAAAATCTAGGTCTTCCATTAAATCCATCTTATTTGGACAAATGCTATCGATAGCTTATCTCAATCATCATAGCTCCCTCTGAAGCCTTGCATTGGTAATCATCATGAGCTAACCAGATTAGATATGAGACTTACATGAGGTAATTACATGAGACAATAGAGTGGCTTTATAGAAATTCATGCTTGTTGTTTTATACATTCAGCTACAATGGTGCTTCCAGAGAACAGACATCAGTCTTTGATATGTGATACAAAGAAATGAAGATGGTCACCAGGAGATATAGTACTTTTCCTTTTATTAGACCAATAGTGAACTTCAGATCATACTTGATCTTTAATGAGCAGTTATCCAATATATATGTATGAGGCTTACCCTTAAATTGTATTAAATCCTTTGTATCAAGGCATACATCAGCTATCCAATATATATTTACGAGGCTTATCTTTAAATTGTCTTAAAGCCTTTGTATCAAGGCATAAATCAGAGTTGACTATGACTAGGTTCAACAACTACTTTATTTTGTGCTTAAGGACAAATCTAGGTCTTCCATTAAATCTCTCCTATTTGGATAAATGTTATCGATAGTTGAGCCCAATCATCATAGCTCCCTCAGAATCCTTGCATTGGTAATCATCATGAGCTACCCAGATTAGATATGAGAATTACATGAGGTAATTGCAACATCAGACTTTTAAGAAGCTTTAGGTCAAAGAAGAGAATGTGAAAGACCTTCTTCAATCAGAGAGAAGAGATATATACCAATATATCAAATTACCGAATCAATTAAGAGGAGGGGTCATTTTATATTAAGACCATTCATTATGATATCCTTTATTAGAGCAACCAAGGATGTCAGGGATTTGCAGTGAACATTTATTGAGGCACCTCTGCTAATAGGGTTAGAACTATTCCAAAGTGCTATGAACTTTTTCTCCAAGCATTTCTTAAATATTGAAAGCGTCAAATGTGTTGTAGTTTCTTTTGTTCTAGAATCCCTGTCACTTCTTCTTAGACTCACAGGATATCGTGCATATGCACAATGGAAAGGAGACCATAGAAGTGCCATAGAGGAGTTGATATAACCAAGCATCTCTACTGTGAAGACTTACACTTCACACCTTTCAAACTTCCAAGTTCATTTCCTTTGAGAGACCCAGGACTTCTGTGACTAACATGACTCTAATTGAACCTATGCACTGAATGAAGATTAATTCTGTTAAACAAAATGAACCTCTACTCTGAACCTATGCTCTTACAAATGTAACCAAAAAAATTCTATACTTAGTGCATCCACTGTAACTAAAAGAAACTTTAACAAGTTGGATAAGAAGTGTATGAGTTGATGTGGATTGAGCAAATCAAGGGTCTCATACAGAGGCATATATTCTATATAGATGCATTTTTATGCTATTATCCAAAATAGTGATGAGCCTTGATTATTCATTGTTCTATGACTCCTTTGCTAGTCTCCTTTTGTATGGATAAGATTGTCAACATATAATCTATGGCCATGTATTTTCCAAAACTTAGGTTGTGAGCCATGCCATGACTGATTTGAAAAAAAAATGCCATGACTGATTTGAAAAAAAATGCATATCTCAATTATTCTTTCAAGGCTGATTGAGAATATGTATATTAATAATGGTATGCCTGAAAATATGATGCCATGCCAATTGAAAACTATATTGAAGAGGGATAGGAGGACACACTTATTGTAGAATGTATGACTACTCAGAGTCATAACTGGAGTAAATATAGATCAACTTACATTCCTGAGATGACGTGTATAATATCCCGAACCTATACCCCGATTGCCATAACTTGTATATATATATGGTGCATCCATAATTTTCATGTGCTCAAAACTTGAGATTGCAAAGGGAGAACCATACAAGATGTTCACATAGACTGTGGGGGTGTTTCAATTGAGAGAAAACTAAATTATGTATAGTAGGAACCGAGATATAAGAGATTGATCAATGCCTTCTTTAGAGGAACCAAGATAACTGAGTGATACCATATAATATACTGCACTAGGATAGAGATTTCCCTGTCATAGTGATAATTCTTAGAGGATGAGATCCATTCAAGGATCACAGAGAAACACGACTTGTTGATGATTTGATTTTTTTGAAATATTACTTTAACCCTTCAATAAGGGAACCATAGCGGTAATACCTTAGTGATCAAGGTATCTTATTCACGCTACATTGTTGCTCAACTGAGTTTATTCCTTTTCTACCCTACTGTAGCATGTGAAAAATGATGGTGCTACCTAAAATCATTGATCGAGTGCAACGACCTTAAAAATTCACCCATAGAATGTTTTCTTTCCCTATGCTTAGTTATCATGCAAAATAATGAAACATTAAAATTTTAACATTTATAGGCTGGGTTTTCTATCACTAATGGCTTGAACAAGAATTTGGGTACCTACAAATCAGCAGTACCTTCAAAGTTTAAACACATGTAAGTGTTGACATAAGATGCTACAAAATCTGTCCATCCAAGATTGCATAGGACTGTAATAATTATTGCTCGTTAAATTTCAAAATTATCCTTTGGTACCACTTGGGAGTACATAATGTTGTTATGTTTTTTCCCTTATGAAATATTGGCTCCATGGGATAATATAGCATGTTGTTTTGGTAACTCTGTATCAGTGAACGTGAGTGATAGACACATATCAACCATTGTGGGATTAGATCCTACTATCTTGGGCACATAATTTCATTTGAAAATTTTCATCCATGCCTCTATCAATCCATGCTTTGGCATTATCTATTTCATTAATTATATAACATCCAGTGGAAATTTTCCAACCCAATGGTTGTTGAGACTTTGTATTCACTATTTTTATAGAGATGCAAGCATTTTGAAAGAATTTGTCATGAATAGTAATTTTCCCAAGTAACACCTACACACCAAGGCTATTGCTTCTAGTAGATAATTTTGTCCTTATCTTCAAGAATTTAGAACCAATTCCCTTCATGTTGAAGACATTACTCCAATATAAGGTTATTATAAGCACCCATATTTCACTAGCCAAGATCATGAAAATGGCCTCCAATATGTCAATGGTGGATATTCAAACTTTCCAAACTATTGTTTCACTAGGATACTGACATTTTTTTATATTGTATGAAACTGAAACTCCTTGAATGCAACAAAATTGGTAGCACCCACCTCTTGCAGTCATCAAGACAGAAATTCAAGATGGAATCGAATCTCATGATCTTTTCCATACACAGATTCTTAGGATTAAGGTTGAGAAAATACTTAATGATTAGTGAACTTTCAAGAATCAAATGTTGATCCCTTATATTCATAGAAATGCTCAAAAACATATGCTAGTATTAATTGTAGTGGTTTTATATTAAACCCAACCTCTAGGTCTACAGTGTCACCATTTTTATCCTTTATAGATGTAGAGACAAACAACCATTTCAATGGTTTCTTCAAAGGATGTCATGCCTCCAATATATGTTTAGTGTCAATTTGGCAAGGTCTCCTATGCATATGTGGAAGTCACGGTGTTTGCAAAAGGAGGTGAACTAGAATGCATTAGTTACAAGCTTGGCATGATATCTATATTGCTTCCTAGAGGCCAAGAGTAATACTAATAGAGTATATATTAAAGGATGCATATCAATCATTCTAAAAGTTTGTTATACTAGTCTACCTTGTTCTACTATGTTGAATATTATATTTTTTTCTTTATTTAACTATCGAGGCTAATTATTATTGTTTACATTTTTTTTCCCTTTACCAATAAAATTCTATTGAGAATTTGAACTCCAATTTATGTGGTTGCATAATCATTGAAAATGGGTACCATAATGCATTCCTATTGTAGTATAGGAATTCCATTAATGTGAAATAACAAAAATAGATCACAAAATAGCAAGAAATTAATGACTTCAATACAATGTATCCTTAAGCTGTGAAGAGCAATCATTGACATATTTTTTTGGCATTGATTTCTTTGGTGTAGTTGTACTGCAAATGGGAATATCTTGTCAATATAATAGAGCGGTTGGACAATTCATAAAATATCTCTTACTACTGGGGATTATATTCTTTAGAAACCAGTAAAATTGGTGTCTAAGATGAACTCTTCAGTTTTTGGCATTGTCATACAACCCTCAGGTAAGCATGTTGCCACTACACCCACTAGAAATTTTCATTCTTCAAGTGGCATGCCTTTATAAAGAATAACATAAATCCATATTATGATTGGATAATAATATGATGGTTCCTTCCTTGAGGGAAAACTTATAGATCAAAGTGCTTTTAAAGGCAACTTAGCTCCATTCATCCTCCACTCTATTCCATGTGATGGTTTGCTGGTCCAATACACCAAGTTATAATTAATGAGGGGCATAGTTGTTGTAGCTCACTAATCAAGTTGCATGAATACCTCAAACAACACCCCAAGCTCTAGCACTTTTCAATCCTATACTTTACTTTCCTAAGCATACAACTAGGAAAAGTAATTCCTCTAAGCATACTAGTAACATTTTGATGGCCAACATCAAATTCCACATGCAGGTTGCAACCACATGAAAATATCTTTAATGAATAGCTTCATTTTAACATTAGTTAGCCCCCAACCTCTAATTATTAGTCTATTGAACATGTTGACAACATTTCAATGTTTTGTTATATTTAACCATGCTTTATATACACCACCTTTATCATCACATAATGTAGCCAATACAATCAATCCATTCAATGACAGACAACCTGTCCTCACAATCAAATAGTTTGAAACAATTAACTTGTACTAATATTATTAATTTCCCTACACTTGAGCTTCATAAAGTTAGAAAAATAAGAAACCTTCACCCTCCCTAAAGCTCTTGACCAAAATTTGCATCACTGCTTTGAAGTGAAAGGATATCTATATTAATTTTACACCATTGTTGACTTAATGTTAAAAAATTTCCCCTTGTTACATGAATCATTGCAAGGGTTTTTCTAGCATTGACTCAGACTCAATTGATTGTTACCAAATTTGGCCTTACGGGTAGTTCCTAATAGAACTTCAGACAGATACAACCATATATTTTTTTCTATATAATTATGATATGGAACAAAAATGCCTCTAGATATATCTTCAATAATAAATATGAAATTGTATCTGTTTGAATGGAAGGAGACAAAAATAAATAGTCCATGTGAAAAAATTTGGCTGCTTATAATAGTGGATTCAGTTCACTATTGATGTCTAAATCAAACATGTTATCAATGGAATCATTAGCTAATTGTCTACACCATGGAGACAGTCGTTCCCAACAATTAATAAGCATTAGCACTCTTGCATCTAAAAAACTGTACAATGCAAGCCGTCATTCTAGCCACACAACTGTCTGTGCAAAATGAAATGATGGCATAGTTATATGAAAAAAAATTTGATGATATTAAACCATTACCAAGATTCATGGTTTTAGAAGAGCGTTAAAGAAATAAATACAGATTTTTTTCCCAATATCCCTATACTTGTGCAACATGCTAGAGTCTTTGGAGTCTCTCAACATCCACATGTCACCATCTCATAACATTGTTTTCAGAATCTCTTTGATTGGTATTTATCTTGTGCATTTTTAGTCATCAGTAATTGTTTCCTTCATAGATGACTAAATGATTTCCCTATATTTCTAGAAACAAAGTTCATGAACATTGTGAGTTCTAGAAATATCACTGCCTTCATTCTCCTTAAGACAATTTTTCACTATTTCATCATTCCATCATGTCAAGATCTGCTTACCAGTCCCATAAAACCCATTAGGGGATCATGCCACTCATTTTTGTCTATACCTTGTCACCTTTGACCCAGATCCTCTATTTTTGTTTTGCCTAAACCCCCACTGTTACCTAAGGCCACCAATCAAACAACTATGTTGTGTCTTCCCAAAATACCCCAAGCATTGATGATTTCATACTATCTCTATAGGCTCTTTAGATAAATCAAGTACATTGGATTTTGGATCTTCAATACATCATTTTACCACAAACTCTATCTTACACTTAATGATCCCAAATTCTAGGTTTCAGTCCAAAAGCCAAGTCCAAGGAACCTTGCACTAGGTAACCTAGGGTTTCACAAAGTCATAGGGTGGATTGGTATCCTACAAACTCTATTTTTCCTGTATGAATAAACTGCATTCAAAGAAGAAAAAGACAAGTTATCTTGTCCAAACTAATAAAAAAGGTCATTCAAGGAAGGCTTTTTGGCCTAAAGCACAAATCTTGCAGGGGGATAAGTGCCCTTTGCTCACATTTTTGAAAAAGGATCAAATGGCCATCAACCTAAAAAAGAGGTAAGGTAATGGGAAAATCATCACAAGAAGACCGTAAACAGCAAAGAAGAAGGTAGCAAGGCCTATGTTTGAAGAAAATCAGGGTTTGTGACTATTTTTACCAAACAAGGAATCAGTACTAGGTCTACAAAGGAAAAGGTCACCTCAACTCCATCAAGTGCACATTGAATATTCTTTAGAAATAATTAATGAGTTTTTACAAGTTTCAGAGAACTTAGAAGACAACATTATTTACTTTTTCTAAGCAGCCCTAAAACCTAGGAGTTTGGGAAAATTGAAAAAATAGGTCAAATTATGACAAAGAGCCTCCTTCATAACAATAGATGGCATGTCAAGGTTTTCAAGCTTTCCTCTAGGGTTTAACAAAGAAGCATTGATTCCACCTCGCCAAAGGTATATAAAGGCAAACAATATTAGTACAAAAGCATGAGGTTTCAAAAGGTAAAATTAGAGGTCTTAAAAAGATCAAAGGAGGCAGACAAGAAGCAATGTATCCCACTTCACCAAAGGGACAAAAAGGGCCAGGAATATCAATGCAAAGTTTTGGCTTCCAAAAATAATAGTCAGAAGAATTTTCAAATGGTCAAAGGAGGCAAGCATGAGGTAAAATTTCCCAAGGAGTAAATTATGACAAGAATAGGTTCACTATTGATAAAATAAGTGTTGAATTCCAAAGAGACAGTGATCACAAGGAAGAAGTTATGTAGGCACCTGCAAAAACGGAAGTGGCCAAGGGGAAGACACAAAAATGGTTTAAATTACTCACCTTCCCCACCAAAGATATATGATTGTCAAACTCGTCTGAGGAACAAACATATGATTGGTCAAAAGTAGAGAAAGCTCCCAAAATGGTCTCCTTATCAAAAGTATATTCTGCAAGAGATAGATTAGCCATGAATGACACTTCTGCAAAAATTTCAAGGATGGCTACCTACAGGAAAATTGGTAAGGAATAATGAACCTGATATTTTCTCACCATGGTGGCACACATGAAAAATAAAGGGGTTGTTGATGCTTGTTGCTAATGTTTTCACACTAAGAGGTTTTCCATTGATTCACAGTGATATACATGACAGAATATTAGTCAAAGGTAAAAATGCAAAAAATGATCACATGTCTGCTGTTTACAAGGGTTAAGAATCATGAAAGGGTTCAGGTTTACAATTGAGGGTAAAGAGCACAACTTGAGCTGGTTCAAAGGTTTGTGAGTACAAAGCAGAACATCAAGATGCTCCAGCAAAGAAAAAAAGCCATTTTTATTATGTCAGAATGCCACCTACAGGACCAAAAAGGGCCAAAAAGACAGTGAAAAAGTAAAGAGAAAACAAATTTTAGAAAGTGGGTTTTGGCTCATGAAATTAATTTTCCAAAAGGCTATAAAGGTCTCCTTGACCTCTTCCCCACCTCATTTGTCATTTCAAAAGAAGAGAGAGCCATTGAAAGAATTTTTTAAGGGTTTCTACAACTGTGGTTAAATTTTTCGGGCGCTACGCACCTAGCAGTCAGTGCTGTGCATAGAGGAGGCAGCCTCAGTGTTAAATTACACTACACTGCGTAATGGGAGGGCATCACTACGCACCAGCCAGAGCACTATGCATAGGCTCAAACTAGCCCAACTGCCCACTATTTCACATGACACTACGCTCCGACAGGGCCTGATAGGCTTGTTTCACTGCCTGACTCGCCCATAGAAAGCCTCTCGCACTACGCACCAGTGACTTTTGGTCAAAATTGTTCAAAAATGGCCTAAATTCAAACAATTTTCCTCCAAAGCTCATGCATCAATCAAGCAAGGTTGGTGGTCTTTCTTCCTTGCCTTCCAAGTGGTCTTTTTCATAATCAAGGATAAGTTTAAAAACCTAATGTGACCAAACCCTAATCTTCATAAAAATCAAATTTGACCTTCTTGGGAAGGGTTTAAAAGTTGGGGGAGTTGTCATTAGCCTAAAGACACTCAAATACAATCAAGCCTCCTTCTAAAACTCTAAAACTTTCCTAGACCTACTTCATTTTTCCATCATTTGCTAAAATTTTCCCTCACATCACTCATTTTCCCTCCCTAAACCTAAAAGCTCTCATCAAGCAACAAACCACTTTGTCCAAGGATATAATTAGCCACCATGTTTGAGGAAGAGATCAGTACCAGCAATGATGAAGGCCAAGGGCCTATGAAGCCAAAACACAAGGGAGGAATGGTTAATAGGTTTGAGCCTTTAGATACCATTCAAATCACCTTTTCTCCCATGATCCTTGCATGTTTTCAGATGTTGGATGCTATTAGTTCTGTGAGAAGGTTAAACAGGTCTAGAGCCACTCAGATTTGACTAGGTTGCTCATTCTCGGCCTACAAAACCACCAAGTCAACCTAGCAGGAGTAAAATTTGAATTATCATCTGAATCCATTTCTAAAGCCACAGGAATACCAGATATTGGTGAGAGATGGTTTAAACAGAAGAAATTGGACTTGAGCTACTATGAGCCCTTCCTCAAACCTAGTTGTCAACAAGGATGCAAGGTTCTTTTCCCCTTCTCCCACCTGCTAGAGAGATATGCCCTACTGATGAGGCATATTATCAAGTACTTCACTTGTGAGGGGAGGTACTCCAGGGTTTATTCATATCACAGAAGGTAATAATGCACTTCACCGGGGTTAAATTGCTAAACCTACCATACTATCTCTACGGGAGCATTGACAAAATGGATTCAGTGGTCAAGAAAAGAAGTTATGCCCACCAAATGTAGAGCCTTTTTCACCACTCCTTGATTAAGATGATTGTTTTACACCAACTAGAGCAGCAAGGAATTCCTTGGGAAGTTTTCATCTCACATGATGTATTTACAAATCCCCAAGCCTTCATTCAGCAAAATTTCCCCTCCACTTCCCACTCACTTACCTCAAATCCTCCATCACCTCCACCTATGCCTTATCCACAAGGAAACATACCTCTTTCCTCTTCTCCTGATGAATCAAGTGAAGATTATGACAGTGGTGATGATGAACCAGCAGATGGCAGTAGAAATAAATAACAAACAGATGACAGTGACAATGAGGGAAACAACGCGGCAAGTATAGAGCTTAATGAAGAAGAAGATGATGACAACAGCTCTAAGGAACAAGAATATGATGACGAAAGTGATGAAGACAGTAGGGCAGAAATAGAATCTAATGAAGAAGAGTAGGATGATGATGACAAGGAAGAGGAAGATGAACATGACAGTCAAGAAGAGGAAAATAGTGAGCACTTGGAGCAATACAGTGATAGCAATGACACAAATGAATCCCTCCCAAGTGCAGAAAAGGATGATGCTAATGAAAAAGATAAAGACGAAGAGGATAATGAAGAAAATAATGAAGATGACATTCAGCAAGAAGATGCACAAGACAACCAAGAGAAAAATATGTAGGACCATGACAGTGAGCACAATAATAGTGAAAACAATGATGAAATTAATGAAGATGATGAACTTTAGGAAACAAAGGGAGATGATGATGAAATAGAATACCAAGAATAGGTAGATAATGAGGTTTAGAAAGATTTTGAAGAGGCAGGCAGTAATGAAGGCAATATCACAAATGAAATAGTCAGTGATGAGAAAGGAAATAGTCATGACATTCATGACAGCTTTCATTACTGTCATGACACTAATCAGCCTCTAAATGACAAAGAAACTCAAAGTGATAGTGCAGGAAATGAAAAATAAGAGGACCTTAGTGAAGGAAAGAGCCAAAGTGAAGCAAGTGAAGAAGGTAATGATTCATTTGAAGGCCAAAGTAACAATGTAGAAAACAGTGAGAAAGACAATGATGATGATGAGGCTAAAGATCAAGAAATCAGTGACCCAATGGGGCATAAGGTGACTCATGGAAGCCATGGAAAAAATGAGAAAGTTGGTGACAATAACAAGGGTCAAGGCAATGGTGGAAACACCTCCAAAACCATCATCACCCCTCTCACATGCACATACCACAAAGGAAAAAGAGATGTGTTTGCTGCCTCAAAAAGGAAAAGGGCCAGCTCTCCTCCAGCTGTCAAGCCCAAGGAAAAAGGCAAGGAAAGGATGGAAAAAGGTGAGCAACAGGTAAAGGTAAGGAGAAGAAAAATAATCAAGAGGACTTCTCAAGAGCCTCAATTCATTGATCTAGACAGTGACAATGAGGACAAAGAGATGACCACAAGATTGCTACTCTTGGAAAAATATGCACAGCTTAGGGATTGGGAAAGAGAGTTTGAGATGGCACAACATGTCATTCACTATTACAAAGAGGAGCATAAGAATTTCAAGGAGGTAAATAGAGGCCTTGCTCTACAAAATAAAATGACTAATCATTATGGAAGGAAAAACATGTTTGCTTGTGCCAAACTAAAGAAGGCCCTCATGGAGCTAGAAAACCTAAAAAGATAAAAAGAGCATGATGGCCTTGGATTTTTGGCTGAGGCTTCTCAACAGATATCCAAGACCTCTTGAGGGACCTCTCCACTAATTTTGGGCGAAATTGGAGAAAAGTTTCTCTTTTTCAAATTTCGAGGTCTCTGTGTGCAGCACCCTAGGCGCTATGCACAAATTTGGTGCATCATAAACTTGAAAAATTTTCATTTTTAGATTCCTCTCATCACCAACAGTCTTCTCACCAAATTTCAGGTCATTTGGAGCATTTTTTACCCCCCAAAAGGTCAAAAAACATCAAAAGTTTGACCTTTCTTCCTCATTTTCAGACGAGGCGCTGCGCACAAATTAGTGTTGGGAAAATTGGTTTTTGAACAGGTAAATGGAACCCACTTAGCAAAACGCAAGCATTTCTGGAAACTAGACTCATCAGGATTTCCAACGAGCCATCACAGAGCCAAATCCGGTATCGGGAAGGGGTCCACAACTCAGCCACAAGAGACCCTATTTTTTGTTGAAGTGGCGCTACGCACAGAGGCTGCCTAGTGTGTTTTGGACCAAAAGTCAACAAAACACACTCATTTATTGAAAATAGATATTTTTGAGTTTTTTGAGGAAAATTATTGTAGAATTAGGTGCAAATAGTTATTTTGGCATTTATTTCCTAGGATATTATGTGCCTTGGGCCTTGCATGGTCTCTTGGCCATAAATGACATTTATGGTTAAATTTGACATTATCCTACCACATTTAGGGTTTTAGTCCTCCTTTGTTCCATAAATAGAGCATGAGGCCCCTATGTATTTTGTTTTCATTTGATGAGCTTGAAGAGAAATACACATGGTTTTATGAGCTTGAAGAATAAATTGGTTTTGTGAAGTGAATGAATGGCTTGTTTGTCTTGATGATGGAGAAGCTTGTTTGCAAGATTCCTTAGCTTGGTGAATGGTTATTTCTTCTTAACTTGTTAATGTTTTATTTTCTTTATTATGTTTCATTCTTATTTGTTGCTATAAATCATAAAAGTATAGGTTGAGACATGCTCTTTGAGGCACCTCAGTCCTCCTGTTTGTTATAGCTGTGATGTTTTCCTCTTTTGGCCATCTTAAGGAATTCTTGATTGCTCCTTAGGTCCACCAAAATTTTGTTTTTGTTTCATGTATGGTTAGTATGATAGTTTACAACTATGGTTCATGGTATGCCCTGCTCATTTGAAGCTTTCAAAACCCTATCTTGAATCCTTTCTGTGGAATATTGATTGAATCTAGGTTAAGTCAAAGAGGTATCATTCAATCTTGCCCTTTGTCCATGCTTACCAACTTGTTTCAGAGTTCCCAATAGCTTGATATATAATTTTTAGGAGTTCCCTCTTCATATATTGAGTTATTTGTTTTATCTTACATGTTTTCCCAAATTCTAAAGGTGAATTTCTAAAGTTAGAAGCTCTTCTGCTTTCTATGTTTCACTGGAATGTTTATCTTGGATATTTATCAGTTTAAGTATTTTTCATTGAGCTTAATGGTTTTCCTTACCTCATGAGTTGTAACTTTTAACTATATGTATTTAAGGCCTCCTTGTATTTCCCAAACTTGATGTTCACTACACCTCATACATCACCTTAAGGATCCATTAACCTTGCTAAATTGGCCCTTCAACACACTCTACTTCATCATTTAAACACTCTTGACTTCATTTAACTCCATAGCCCAATGGCTTTGACAGACTCCCACTCCACCTATTCCACTTGACCATCTTACCCAACCAAAACAATCAACAAACCCTACACTTAACAACTAGCCTAAAATCAAAACCCTAGAGCGAAAATAACACATCCTTTGCACCCAATAGAGAGATCCCTCTCTAAGTCCAGGAAGGCTAGGTCCTTGGACTCTAAAGACTAGTTCCATGTTACCCTATCATTTGGTCTACCAATCTGCCAAATCATGTGACACTAACATGCATCATTCCCTATATGCCACAAATTTATCTGATCTCCATTTCACTAGATTTCTATTGAAATTGCTCTTCCTCCTCAATATTGTCCTTAGAAAAAAAATTACAAAGCTGCTTCACCGTCCCCATTAAGCACGCAACATGAAACAATATTGTTCAAGGTCAGAAAACCATGCATCGACATTTCATGAAATACTTACATTCAATACCCAAGCTCCCATCAATTGATTTTTGTTGTAGGTTGATGGGGATGAAAAGCCACATTTATTCTTGCTTACAACACCCATAATTTTTTTTGTACCAGGACACCAATTTCATAGATGAATACTCACATGTTTTTCTATTAATCTCGCGTATAAGAGAGATTTTCCCTTTCCTGTGCATTGGTATACACAAAAATATTATTATACAACCCACTTCGAAGAGCCATTAACTGATGCAACTATGAAGAACCTTTCAATATTTTGGTTTCTTGATTTCTCAAAGAACCTAAATTTATCAAAGATTACATTATCAACCTTTAGTTTTTAGGATGTTTTCAAATGACTACAGTTGATTATAAATCTATGAGGGGAATTTAAGTGAAATATTCTGTACACTAAAATTCCTAGATGACTACTTCTATAGAACTATGCACCAGAGAACACACACCATATATTCTAATTTCCATTAACTTAAGGTAGCAGGTTTTAATTTTCTAAATCTATGTCCCAAAATTGGTTTGTCAGTAGTGTAAAAGTGAAATGTTAATGTGGAAACCAGTAATTCCTTTCAAAGTTTCTGTAAAACTGTCCAGTTTTCATTAATAGAAACTAACGAGGAGTCCTTAGTTAATATGATAGAAAGTAAGATACTTGATCATGGATCGTATTTATCCAGAGATAATTACAATTCCAGCCCACAAGGGGTATGTATGACATATGAGATTCTGGAGTCAAGTAAAATGAATACAACAAAAACCACACCATGGCTCAAAGAAACTTATCAGTGTGTCTCAAATAAAATAATCAGTATGTGTAGATGGATCAAGAGAACATGAGCTCAACCATCTTGATGCCAACAATCAATTATGACTTAGGTGCATAGTCTTGCAGTCACCCTAGTAACTGAAGTACAACAACCAATTTTCACAGCTCTACTAAGGTAAGGAGACAAGTTGCGACTATTAGCTTAGTGAGTAATAATTACAATGGTCTTATTCATCGTAGTCAGGTGGAAACTATATTGGATGTACAACAATTTGTGATTAAGAAAAAATTGCAACAAACATATTAATTTAGTAGATCATACATTGTCCAAAATATTCTATAGTATTTAAAACTGCCAACTATTAGCCAGCATGCTAATGGAGTGAACCACCTCTTAACATCTGTTTTTTTTATCTAAGTTACACTAGAAATAGACAATAAGTAGCACCAGTTCATTTTTTTGGAAAATTTGCAGAGACCTTCACAATAATGATACTTGAATTCACATAAATAAAGGCCCAGTTACTAGCTTATATGAGCCTTAATGAACACATGAATAGTTAATTCTTTTCCATCTACCATAGTAACCAAGAAGTTGTAGTAACCATAGACTCCAAAATCCTAGAACTAAAAAATGTCAATTATTTATTACTAGCAGTTTGGTGATTTAGCAAAATGCATTAATGATATAACATTTTGTCGTCATTTCCTTGAATAGTGGTCTCATTTGGCTAGAGTTTTAGTTCCTGGTGGAAGCTACTACAGCTAATGCGTACTTCAGATCCACAATCCCTAGTTTTTGATAACTCATTTTCATAACTACATGCATTGTTTCTGCAAGCCATTGAATTATTGAGCCTAATCATCTGATATATTATCTAGATAGGTTTGTAACTCTGCCAATCATTTCTACAAAGCCTTTAGAAGGTATTCTTATCTACTGCAATATAATGAACATGCCCAACTTGTGCTAGTAGTTAATTACTTTGTATGCCTTTAGTTGTGATGCCTATTTCGGCAACAACAATTTAAGTTTCACAAAATTTTCCTTCAATACATCAACTCAACAAATCAAACATCTTCCACAGTTTGCTGCAGTACTCAAAACTAGGAATGTAGCAGAAGATACCTCAAAGATATGAACTTCTATTGGTTTCCATAGTAATGGAATAGGCCACCTATTTTTAGCAGATTCTATTTAAGACATAGGAAATGGACAATAATCAACAATGCTGGTGCAAAGTTTCCAACCATCATGAGGGTGATATTAAAAAAAAATGAACAAATATATTTTAAGAAGGGAAATGAGGTATTATGAGCCTTTACTACATGCATTTTTGCATTCTACACCATCTGCGTTAGACACAAAAATTCATAACATGATTATGTGATTTGTTACGATGCTAAAGTGAAGTAGTAGTTACAAAATCCCAGAACTCCAAAATGCATGTATTTTACCAAAAATTTTCTTTTATTAACCTTAATATAGCTCCTTAGTTTTCTTAGGCTGGAGTGGTCACTTGGGGTCCAAAGTCCACTAGCATTTTTTACTGGAATTAATTTATGCACTGTTGGTTTAAAGTAGGTGAACTTAGTGACCCTGACCAAGTTCTCCATCTTTATGGAGTATCTGAAAGGTTTTCTCATTCCATGAACCATTCCCCAAGCCTTTTGAAGGCACTCTTCTCTAATGCAATATATTGAATATGCCAACATGTCCCAGAATTGGTTACCCTAATGAATTTACCCTTGTTTATCGAGTATATGACAAGTTTTCTCACTTTGTTAATCGATCCCCAATACTTTTGAAGACACTTGTCTCTAATGAAATATATTCAATATGCCAACATGTCCCAGAATTAGCTCATTGTTTTGTATGCCTGAACTGTGGCTCATGTTCGCATGACATCGATTGCTTCAGTTTTGGACTATATGACATCACAGCATGGTTAGGCCAATTCTCAGTGTAGTTATATAATTCTCTAATTTTTATGGTATGCATATTTATCTAGTGGTTTTCATTATTTTCTGCTCCAACATAGTTGAAGAATGAAAGAAAATCAACAACTTTTAGTGTAGGTCATCCATTATTTTTGTTGTTGTTGTTGTCAAAACATCTCTTATATTTATGGAAAAGTATTTACAAATATTAAATCAAAAGGTGGAAGTGTATATACAATGGATCTTATATCAGTATCCTCTTCTGTAAGACTAGAAAAGTAGAAATAAAGTTTGTATAGGTTATTGAATATACATATTGAGCATCTCTTATCAATAATTCACCTTCAGTTAATAGCTATTCATGTACCTCAGTACACAACATGGAACAAAATGTAGACAAATAATGGAACAAAAAGTAGACAGATTACTAATTTTTTTCTCAAAAACAAACTTACACTTAATCTTCCTAGGGAAAACAAAGCAGAGACTCTCAATCACTACCAAATCCCAATGAAGGAAGAGTGGAGCAGATAGCTACAATTTCCAAACAAGGCAGCACACTAGTGAGATGACATTGAAGTAGAACTAAATAGTGGTCCTACTTATCTTTCCAAACAGATTAGAAATGGTGTAATTTGTGTGCTCACTTCTCTTCTATATCAACCGACACCCCATCTTGCATTGAGAGTTGGAGTTAATAGATTCTGCTAAAGCAACAACGGTTAAAGCCTTTCTAGTTGATACTACTGTAACGACTGACCAAAGATCCACCCTGCATCCCTGTAAAATAGCCTCCATGTCACAATGTTATTTTTTAACATGTTGGACGAGGGATGATCCCCCCCCATCCTTGTGTAATATTATTATTTCCACCATACTTTGACCATAGGTATGATTGCGTGATCTGCTCTAGATGTTGAAATTGAGTCTTACTAGGCAACCAACAACTGCTAGTTTAAAGTCTAATTCTTTAAAGGGTTCTAGATCAATGGAAGAGCACCTGATTTACAAGTAGGAGGTTGGTGGTTCGATTCCATCATGCCCTGATATTAATAGGGAATGAAAACGATCAGCTTTTGGTGACGAATTCTCTTTTAACCGTCACCAATGAGCTTATGGTGACATTTTTCGATCCTCACCAAAATATGAAATGGTAACGCCACCATATATACACATAAATAGTGACGACCATGAAGGGTCTGTCACCATAAATCATTGTTGTTGATATGAAATGGTGAGGGTCATTGTTTGTCATTATAGTCATTATTTGTGATGGACCTTGATTTCACCAATGAGCTTATCATGACATTTTTTGACCCTAAGCAAATATGAAATGGGGATGGTCAACGAACGTCACCATATATATGCACCAATAGTGATGGTAATGCAAGGTCCATAAAAAAAATTGTTGATGTTCATATGAAATGGTGACGGTCATTATCCGCCATTATAATCAATATTCGTGACGAACATTGAATGTTACCAGAACACATACTTTCAGCGAGGCCACCTTTGGTGACGTTCAATTTTTTGGTGATGGAGGCTATTGTCCATCACCATTGCTCATATGAAATGGTGACGGTCACTATTCGTCATTATAAATCATTATCGGTGACGGAACTTGAATGTCACCACAACACCTATACTTTCAGCAACGCCACCTTTGGTGACATTCAGTTTTCGGTGATGAAGGCTCTTTTGACCCTCACCAATGAGCTTATGGTGACATTTTTCGCCCCTCACCAATGCCCTTTTTTCTTGTAGTGCATGGTCGAATCAGGTTGTATTCTTCCACATTTATTTGTTAATATCAATAAAGAAGCTTTGTCTCCTTCCTGAATGTTATAATATTTATGTTTTAACTCACGTTATGATATAATTATGTATGATTTCATGATTTATATCATTATTATTATATGATCTAACATTCATATCTTGACCATTATTTGAACTATTTCTAGTATATATGCTTCTCTGGAATGTGTTGCAGGTTTTGAATCTTTGGAGGAAGCATAGGGTTTGAACCCTGCGGGAACGACTTCAAATGTAGGACCTACAGGTACTCTCTCTTCATTCCACTTTAGTGTTTTATGCATTAGGGCTTCTCGTTTGTTTTCTTCTTATTGGTAGATGTGCTTCGATCTGTTGGGGTTCTCAACCCTCACCCTAGGGATTTTTCTCCTACAACAACCTTCCAAATATTCTAGATGAGTATCAAAATGTTCCAAGTCATCATATTTGTCTTGATCCAAGCTCCCTTTGTGTTCTTCATAATGGTTCTTCCTTTCCTCCTTCTTCATAGGTTTTCTCTTATAACTTATCCTTGATTCCATCTCTTAATAATTACCTTGCCATGTTGTAATGGTGATACCTACAAATTCAGATCACTTATGACAAGACAAAATTAGCCCCAAAAACACCTATTCTACCTATTCTTACTCATGGAAGATAGTGATTGAGATGAGGCAACATGAGAAGGATTTGATGGAAGGAGGTTAGGAATTTTGTAGTTGAGGGCTATAGGAAATTAGTGATGCCTCACTACTAACTAGAACTACAAAATTAATAATAAACGAGTTCATGACAACTCTTCTGGCATGGTGTGGGGGTACAGGATGCAAGGTATTGATCTTACTGACTGATTATATATAGTGAGGAGTTACCAAGAAGGAATAGACAGGGATTTAGCAATTAAGCATTATAGGGACTAATGGAAGACCTCACTACCCACTCAAAATGTGTGATGTGTAGTAGGGAGAAATCTAGGAAAAATTATTACTTAATGAGGGGTCTCAGTCAGTAGGGGAAGCATGCCTACTCAATGTAACTACACAATGCACAATGATTAAGAGACATGCTCACTAAATTTGATAGTTGATTATTTTAGTCACCTATAAGTGATCCCTTTCTCATTGCAACTATGAAATGCATAGCGTGAGGCCCATTTGATGAAGAGGATTGTGCAGTTGAGCACCTCAGAGAGAAAAGGAGGTAGGAGTGTTCATTGAACCTGCACAATGTGTAGTAACTAAATGGAAGGATTAGGAAACTATACAGCTGGGAAAATTAGTGACACAAAGAGGCCTCACTTCCCATTTCAACTATTAAATTCACACTCAAGGATAAGAGAGAAAATGAATTACGTAGTTGTGAAAGTTAGGCAACTAGATTGATGGTATAGGAATCAAGCGTGCTCAGTGTAATGGTGGAGAGAGACTATCCTCTAAGACTATGTGGTGCAAAATTTCAAGAGACAAAGGGAATTTCATTGTTTCTTAGGATTACATATAATTTAGTTTCAAGTGGCATAAATATTGGTCCAAGTTTGAGCAAGTTTCAAAGACAACGAAAGCTCCAAAATTTCCAAGTGTGGGACCAGGAATACAAGAGAGAATAAGGCATGAAAACAAGTCCTCATACAATGATATCACACTCAAATAAAATCAACACATTCCAAAAATAAACACATAACTCAAAATCCACATGCATACCTTTAAAAAACAACAAATTGCGACAAAATTCCAAGGGTCACAATTGAAACATCACTTTGCAACACTTAGAATACAATTTACGAAAAGAGTTTCGACTTCAACCAGAAAGTGGATTTAGTTATGGGATATGTAATAGAACATATTCTTATGATATATATGATTATATAATGTATAATAATGCACTAGTGTGGCCTCTATTGGTGCACTAACATGTGACACATGCATAAGTATAAATCGTTAAAGCAACAACTGCGACAGTAAGAAAAGGTGAAAACGACACTCAAAAAAGATAGAGAAAGTGAAAGAGACACAGTCTATAATGAGGAGAACACAAAAATGACACTTATTAAAGAAAAATTGATCAATAACTATATTTTAAGAAGTTATAATGACACTTGTGAAAGAAAAATCATGCAAAAGAGAAAGTGGATAAAACTCACCCAAATGATAATACAATTGCAACTAACAATGAGAGAATATGTCTACTAAATTCTTTCATTGACTATCTTTATGGATTTTGAAATGAATTATCTAGGAGGAGTGTACATTGAAAATCCTCTAAATATTGTGCAGGATTTTTATCACTGACTTTGCAATGCATTATTCTAGGGAATTATGAAATGCATGTTTTCAAGAGTAGGCTTTGACTTTCAAGGTTTCTAGAAAAGGGTGTTCTTATGAATGCATCCATGGTTGAGAATGTGTAAGCAAGTTGCTTTGACACTAAAAATCTTAGAAGGCTTAAACACTCAGGAAAATATGAACCAATCGTAAAGAAACTAAGGACAATCAAGGAACGATACATCATAGGATCACAAGTAGGATCCAAAATTAAAGTGTAGGAAATATTTTGGAGGATGTTTGTTGCAGCAAAAACAAGATCCTAGGAGAGGTGGCCACATAGACCTACTAGAGGAATTTTTTTTCCTTACCTTAGTTTTTACCTGTTAGAGAGCTTCATTCCCTTACTAGACTACATAATGTTATATCAAGGATGCCTCTTTAGATGAGGATCCTATAGAGGCTAGGGACACATTATATTGGCATAAGGTTCAATCCTCCATTACTCCTAAAATTTATAGATCATACTATTCGGGATTTTGAAACTAAGGACTAGAAATACTTAGAGGACACAACTGTGTTTCATCACCATGGCAACCTTCGAAGGTATATTTCATGGGATGCTAGGAAATTTTTTAATGAAATATGGGAAAAATAGCAAGAAGAGTGATGGAGAGAACAAGTTTCCTGGGAGTGTGCAACACTTGAAAATATGGGGTATGATTGGCCCCTGCATTATCCCTTTCATATAGCCCATCCATCAAAATTTATTACCCTGATTTCACATTTCTTAATTTTTATTTGCACTATTTTGGTGTTTTCATATAGGTTATGAGAACTTAGGGAAATTGAGTCAATAGACCACTTTCAGTACCTTTTGACATCATTTTTTCACATCTATAAGAGATATTTGGTAGATTCCTAAGATCAATGATGTAGAGGGAATGTAGGTATGTTGTCCCCTCTTATACAAGAGTTTAATTTCAACCACTTTGGTGCATTAAAGACAACTAAGGGACAATCATCATGTCGCTAATTAAGTTGCAATCACCATCATTTCATGGTTTTCTAAGGGAAAACGATTATCCCTTCAGAGAGTTTTTTCCAAGTAATTTGTTATAAGGGATGAATTGAGGATATTCCTCAAAGGAGGAGGGAGAAAAAATACTATGATTACATTGTAGTGCTGAAATTGTTTTTTCAATTTGTGTATTTTTTATTTAAGATAATAGAAGGACAATCTTTCTTGCCAAGAAGATAACAATGATTTTTTCTTAAGTCTCTGAGCACCATGGGGGCATCCCACTAACAAGAGATATAGAAACCCCCATGTACATTTCTCTTTCTCATTTTAATTCTTGTATTCCATGTTATTTACATATTTCATTTAGTGTTGCAAGTAGTTTAGTGAGTGTTTTTCTTTGCATGTTCCTAAAGAAGATTAGTAACTTATTATTTATTATTTTTTGAGTTTTTATTATGAAATCTACATACTAGAAATATGATTCTTTATGATTTTTAGGCTTTCAGTCTTCAAGTATATTTATTATTCTCACATTTGGAATTTTGTTATAGGTCTGCAAAACTTTCTTGTAGAATTACAATTATTTCCACTAAGATAGTCCCGAGAGCTTATTTTTATCACTTTTCTTGATGGTTAATTCTTATTTCATATATAAATACATAAAATGGAACATTTGTATGTGATTTAATCAACAAGGGAGTTAAGGAGATGAACTATTGTCATGGTAGGATTGTTTTCTATTTACTGTATTATTGGTTTATTTTTTACAATAGTAGGATGAAGTTTATATTTTCGCAAGAGTAGAATATTATTTCCTTTATTGAAATTTTTATTTCTCCATAAATAGAGTTATATATTTTCTTACAACTTAGTGTATCATTTACTCTTTTAGAAATATCATTCATACAATTTGATAGAGAGTTCTTTTGTTGTAATTAGTTTTAGTGTAGGGGTTGTTATCTAATTGATTCCCCATTTTCACATTTACAAACATTGTATTCCAATAGATAGGTAAATATTTTCATTAAAGAGTGAGAAGAAGTGTGGCTTTCATATATAGTGGAATATACCTCTTAAGTTTGTATGGACGTAGGGACGACATTTAAAGCTAAGACATTAAGGAGTGTTGCATTATTGTTGTAATACTTGAAGCCATTAATAGTGATACTACCACTAGATTATATCCAAATTGAAAATTGGAAGACATTATTAGCCAATGATATCCCTCAATTTATCTACATAACATGGTGTAGATTCATAAAATATAAGGTGAAAATAATTTTCTTCCCATAAGGAACAATTGTCCATAAACCTTACACACAGTCCTTCTCTAAATCACATCACCCATATATATATTATATAAGTTTCTTCATCATGTCTCCAAAGTTTGAAACTTTGAATTACTACATATTATTCCTATAGTCTTGATACTTGGTGCTCCATTAGAAGTCATGATATACAAACTAATTCAAGGTTTGAAATACCTTCTATTTCAAGAAATCATTGTTTTGTATTCTCGCCATGATCAATAACCTCTTCAAGGAAACTTATAATATTATATTCATCCACATAATTTACATTTCCCACATAATATGCATATAGCATAAAATATTTTTCGATGTGGGGGGCTACTATATCCTTTTAAAATTACATAAGCCATTGCATGTATGAGAGTTGTGGTTAGAAGGGGAAATTCATTCCTAAGGGTTGTAGCTCACTCGATATTGGTTAGAGGTGTATCATATAATATACAAAAACAAATCCCCATAAATTATATTTCTATTGTTGTTGTTTTAACATCAATCTAATCACCTTGTAAAAATACATTTTCTCTATAATCTACATGTTTGTCAAGAAAACCCCCTCAAATAACTAATTATAAATCATCGATACCATATATGGATTTGTATTTTTTTTTTTATTGGGTGTTTTACTATATTAACCTATATTTTTAGATACTTTCTTTAAATTATACTTAGAAAGCTATAGGAAACAAACAATTTTAATTTCCTAGCCCTCTTTTCCCATTTTAAAACCTACAAATTTGGAGGAAAACCCCTCTTTTGGAACTAGGAAAGAGCTATGATACCAATTGTTATGATCCTTAATCTAAGACATTGAATAAAAAAAGAGCTACGAGGAATGATCCACAATTTATTAATATAATATTTTTTTAAGGTAGGGTAACACCATACAATGATTCTTTTTTGGAAATAATTTACACATGTTCACTTGCCTCCTATGGTTATAAAACCTAAAAATTAGATAAACTTAAAAGGTAATAAATGTTGGGAAAAATACTGAGAGGGGGGGGTGAATCAATATTTACTACATATTCAAAACTTTTACTTTTATTTACTTCAAAACCCATACGTGACTTTCCTGAAGCAGACTCGCGTATATACGCAGATACCCTTTATTAAACTCGCGTATACACAGAGAACTAATTATGTCATTAATTCTTATCTTAAACCATTCCATCATTTATTCATCAGATATTCAATAAACAGTAAACATGTGCAGTAAGAACAGAATAAACCATCACACAAAGCATCACACATGAACACCAGGATTTTTAGGTGGAAACCCAAGTCGGGAGAAAACCACCGCTGCAGTTGCTCAGCCTTCGATATTTTATTATAGAGAAAACATCTTACAACATATGTGCTGGCGCAGACTTGACCAGCACGCAGGCACCCACCTGCGCTCGTTTACCAGCCTCTCCTGGAAGGGAGCTCCAACCCCCTAACTCGTTTACCAGCCTCTCCTGGAAGGAAGCTACGACCCCCCGATCTCGTTTACCAGCCTCACCTGGAAGGGAGCTACGACCCCCCGATCTCGTTTACCAGCCTCACCTGGAAGGGAGCTACAACCCCCTGACTGAAGGCTACAACCCTCAGCACCACCTTGGACCACGTTTCATCAATTTTCACACTGGATCCAACAACTTCAAGAGAAAAACACTTGCAGGCCACGTTTCATCATATTTTCAGACTGGACCCTTTCCATACTTTTAAGCACAAACATATATCACCAACAGATACTTATCAACACAGATCAGATAGCAGAAACACAGCAGAACAGATCAGATATTTCATACCCCTTGCTTCAGCAAACCCTAGTTTGCATACGCTCTTTTACTTCACTGATTTCGCGTATATACGCGCTTCCGTCCACACAAACCGGCGTATACCTCAGTGTATATTTTATTGCGCATACGCGCTTTCTCTTCGCTGAAGCTGCGTATATACGCGCTTCCTCCGCGGCGAAGTAGCGTATAGATCTTTAATCATTACAGAGCAGCATACTTCATCAGATCAGACATTCACCTCAGATTCAACCCTTTACTTCAGACAGATGTTCGCCTAGATGTTCGCCTCATCACAGATCTAATCACTCCATAAACAGATCTAGCAAATACAAGTACATTTCAGATCTAAAGATCCCGCTTCATCATTTCTTCATAAGTGCTTCATAGATTCGGATCTATCATCAAACCTTTACCCTTTCCATACAGATGTACTTCACAGAGAAGTATTCATTCAAGCTCAGACATCTTGCTCTTACACTTGTGATTTGCACAATGAATTTCTTCTCCTTATATAGGATAATCCTTTTTCAATACCATGAGCCCAAAACTACATTACTTCCGATGGTATTCCTGGACGGGGTCAATTAGGCGGATTATTACCCAATACAATGGGTCAATACCATGGTGGTTACCCCTGGTTTTGCACTTTTTGAGCGCTTTTACCCATACGCGACTTGGCACATTCTTTTCTGCGTGCATACGCGACTTCCCCTAGACAGATCCGCGTATGCCTAGAGACATACTCTTTTTCATCATAGAATTAGCACATGTTGAATTCCTTTCTTCATTTCCTTCTGTACTCACTGTAGATACATCAGATTTAGTTCATCAAACCATATTCTATCAAGCACAACTTCATCAAGTAAGTTGCCATTCAAGGACAACACATGTCAACGATCGCATGTCTTCATCTTCATCAAGTGGGTTGCCATCAAGGACAACACTGAGCATCATATTGCCAACAATCTCCCCCTTTGGACTTGATGGCAACCACGATGGTGTTTGATCACCACAACAGATAGATACATTAAGAATACAATGACACCATGTCACTCTTGACACCATTCTTTCTCTTTATTCAAACACCATGTCACTCTCCCCTTTGACATCAAGGGCAAAGGGCGGATCAAAAACCAACACTCTCCCCATTTTCTCCTCATGTGGAAGAAACATTCTGCAGATCTGATATGTGCTGAAGTGGCCAAGCTCCCCCTGAGTTCATGCTGAATCTTCAAACATATTTGTCAATGAAGTACATGACTCTATGAACTTCCTATCACCAAAGACTCATACTTACATCAATTATCCAACCAAGTGGATTTACATATGAGACTCAACTACCCAAACAAGTGGGTTTACACATTTCAACTCAGCTACCCAACCAAGTGGGTTTACAAAATTTGACTTAGCTACCCAACCAAGTGGGTTTACAAATTTATCAAGTCCTTACATGACTGAATATTACAATTTTACATCATGGATCTCTACATGACCTTTTCATCAAACTACAAATATGACTTTAAGACCAACACTAGAAAGTCCTTAAGAAAGAGAACATATTTCAGAACCATCATAATGCCAACAATGCATTATACTCAGCAACGCTAATGCTCCCCACCGAATGTTGTGCTTCCAAGCATCCTTTCCATCTGACTAAGGCTCCCCCTTAGTTTGTGCATCCTGAACATTTTCACCAACAAATCATCAAGGCATCTTTATCAAAACATTAGAAATGGAATTATGAGAACTGGAACACCACCAGAGATACCAAACAGTATCAGAGATACCAAACAGCACTGCAGCTGTGCTGAAGAGAGTTGACTCCAACCAAAAATTGTCATCAATCAGACATACGCGGTTTTCTGTGCAGGAACTTGCGTATATACGCGACTGTGTTTCAGGATACCCGCGTATCCCAAGCCATCTTATAAATTTCAACCAGATCTGATTCTCTGTGAGGCAAAGACAGTGTTCAGCTTCTTTCTGAGATATTTGAATGCTTCCTTGGACTACAGATAGATAGAACAGTGTAGTTTGTGTCTTCAAGTGACATCCACCGGTTGTAGCATAAGCACATGAGTAACCAAACCTTCAGATTCTTTTGCAGCATCAATACAATCTTTTCAAGAGAGATTATCATACCAGAACAATATCTTCAAATATGTGTTAAGCAATCATCCATGTGGTCCAATCTTCCAATATTATGAATATCTTCAAGATAGAACATGAAGTAACATATGTAGGCAAAAAGATCTCAATCATAGTAACAAACTCGACATCCAACTCATCCAAGTGTGAGCACACAAGATACTTATCAGCACCCAGGACTTCAAAAACTCATCATAATAAACCATGTACCAAGTCATCATCATTTGAACATGAGTATCACAATAACCAAAGAATAAGCAGTCATATTGCCAGCAATGCAATCATTAGTATTCAACCTGCTGCTCCCCCTGAACCAGTGCTCCTTCTTAACTTGTGCAACCTGAATACGTTCATCAGCAAGTCATCAGCAACAATCTCTGCATGAACTGCCCTTATCTCCGAATTATAAGACTTTCATCTCAACAATAAATACTCTTCATCAAAAAAAGCAACAAGCTTCATCCATAATCTTCAACACAAGAACCCATGTATCATTTCATTATCATGAGTATAACCAGAATAATGCTAACAGTGCAATCATCAGCAGTCAGACTGATGCTCCCCCTGGACCTCTGCTCCAGATCTTCAGCTATCAGATAAATTTTCTTATCATCAATGAATACGCGGATGATTCAGCTGGAACTCGTGTGTATACACGACTTTTTTTCATAGAACCCGCGTATGGAAAGTGAAATATAGAAAATTTCACACCTTCATCTCCTCTTGCAAATTTACCTTCTGTTCCTGTCTTTTCTTCACACCAGATGCACTGTCAGAAAAACATATAACCAGAATAATCAAATCAACCATGAGATTCATCATGCATTTCTCCCCCTGTGATGATACATTACTAAATTTGATAATGTATCTCACATAATTCCTGCAGTCAATCAGAGAAGTAAGCTTCAGAAGCGGATGACTGCAGTAGGGTCAGAATTCCCTACGTTTCTGATTGGTCCTCCTTCTTTTTCCAAATTTGCTTAAACTTTCTAACTGTATGCTGAAAATTGTCCACTTTCTCAGATTTGTTCAACCTGCATTCCTTTTCTACATGTCCATACTTGTTACAAGAATAACATCTCATATGTCCAGAGAAATAAGCATAAGAATCATAATGAGTATTTCTAATCTTCCTCCTTTTACAGTCAGCTGCTTTATGTCCATACTTGTTACATGAAAAACAATATCCCTTGAAGAAACCAAAGTAACTTTCTATGTAGGAATTGTTTGTTTGAGGCTGAAATGATCTGCTCCTGCAATTTGCTGCAACATGCCCATAATTACGACATTTAAAGCATTCAACATTATTGATTGTTGGTGGGCTGCTGAGGCTTTCTAATTGATAGTTTGTCTCTCTTTAGCAGTCTGCACTTGAGCTAGATTCTCCTTTAATAGTTTCATGGAAACCAAGACCAAGTTTGATAGCAGGAGACCTTTGATTACTCAGAATATTGTCCAGAATCTTAGTACTATCTTGAAACCTCAAAAGTTTAACCTTTTCTTCTAATTTACCTTTGAGAACGTTTATCTCAACCTCCAGGGCTTGACATTGCTTTGTCATGCTTTCTTCTTTCCTTCTTCCATCTTCTACTTGATCCTTCAGATTTAGAATCTCTTCTTTCAACCAATTTTCATTTTCTTCACATGTTTGTTGCAGCTCTTCATTCTTATTCTTCGATGCTTCGAGATCTTCTTTCAGAGATATGTTTTCTGCTTCAAGTCCTGCATTCTTCTTATTTGATTTATCCAGGTCTTCTTTGAGGGAAATGATTTCTGCTTCAAGTCCTTCATTTTCAAATGATTGTAGAGGTTCCTCACTCTTCTTACTTGATGTTTCAAGTTTTGCTTGTAGAGAGATGATTCCAGCTTCAAGACCTTCATTCTTCCTTTTTGATTTTTCCAGATCTGTTTTTAGAGAAATGTTTTCTGCTTCAAGTCCTTCATTCTTCTTATTTGACTCTTCAAGATCTGCTTGCAGAGAGATGATTCCAGCTTCATATCCTTTACTTCGACTGTATACATCATCGAAAATCCTTTTCAGTCTAAATATCAAAGCTTTGTTAGCAGATTCCTTCTCATTAAATATTCTTTGTTGATCTTTGATAACTTCTTCTAGATCCACAACTTTACTCTCACTATCTTCATCATTGTTTGCACCAATAAGAAAATTAGGACCCCAATCACTATCAGATTCATTTTTGTCAACTTCAGCTATCTCCTTACTTTGAGTAGCCTTCTTCTTTTGCTTCTTTGCCATGAGCACTTGTAGAGCTTCGTCAGAAACTTCTTCTAGGTTCATACAATCATGACCCCAATCACTATCTGATTCATCTTCTTTGATTTCTAGTATCCATGTTCTCTAAAATATCTCCTTTCTTTGAGTAACCTTCTTCTTTTGCTTCTTTCCCATTGCGACGGATCTCCTTCAAGCGATCAAGCTTCTGCAGAAGGATCCGCTCTGATACCAATTGTTGGGAAAAATACTGAGAGGGGGGGGTGAATCAGTATTTACTGCATATTCAAAACTTTTACTTTTCTTTACTTCAAAACCCATACGCGACTTTCCTGAAGCAGACTCGCGTATATACGCAGATACCCTTTATTAAACTCGCGTATACATAGAGAACTAATTATGTCATTAATTCTTCTCTTAAACCATTCCATCATTTATTCATCAGATATTCAATAAAAAGTAAACATGTGCAGTAAGAACAGAATAAACCATCACACAAAGCATCACACATGAACACCAGGATTTTTAGGTGGAAACCCAAGTCGAGAAAACCATCGGCTGGGTTGTCGACCTTGATATTTTATTATAGAGAAAACATCTTACAACATATGTGTTGAGCGCCAGGACTCTACCGGCACGCGAGCACCCACACGCTCATTTACTGACCTCTCCTGAAGGGCTCCAACACGACTCGTTTACCGACCTCACAGAAGAGGGAGCTACGACCCCGATCTCGTTTACCACCTCACACCGAAGGAGCTCGACCCCTCGATCTCGTTTACCAGCCTCACCTAGAAGGGAGCTACAACCCCCTGACTGAAGGCTACAACCCTCAGCACCACCATGGACCATGTTTCATCAATTTTCATACTGGATCCAACAGCTTCAATAGAGCACAACTTGTAGGCCACTTTTCATCATATTTTCGGACTGGACCCACTCCACACATTTAATGCAACATAACCTTTTTGTAGCAGGATACTTGCTCAATACCAACCCGACACGGATCGAGATCGCCGATGATTCAGCGAGAACAGATCAGATATTTCATACCCTTTGTTTCAGCAAACCCTAGTTTGCATACGCGCTTTCACTTCACTGATGTCGCGTATATACGCGCTTTTGTCCACACAAACCGGCGTATACCTCAGTGTATATTTTATTGCGCATACGCGCTTTCTCTTCACTGAAGCCGCGTATATACGCGCTTCCTCCGCAGAGAAGTAGCGTATAGATCTTTAATCATTACAGAGCAGCATACTTCATCAGATCCAATATTCAGTTCAGATCTACCCTTTTGCTTCAAACAGATGTTCGGCCTCAATTCGGATCTAATCACTCCGTAAACAAATCTAGCAAATACAAGTACATTTCAGATCTAGATACCCTTCTTCATCATTGGTGCATCATGCATTCAGATCTATCATTCAACTGTAACCCTTTCCATTCAGATATACTTCAGAGAGAAGTATTCATTCAAGCTCGGACATCTTGCACCCACACTAATGATTTGCACAATGAATTTCTTCTCCTTATATAGGTTTACCCTTTTTCAATACCATGAGCCAAAACCACATTACTTCTGATGGTATTCCTGGACGGGGTCATTTAGACGAATCATTACCCAATACAATGGGTCAATACCATGGTGGTTACCCCTAGTTTTGCACTTTTTGAGCACTTTTTCCCATACGCTACTTGGAACGTTCCTTTCCGCGTGCATACGCGACTTCCCCTAGGCCAATCCGCGTATGCCTAGAGACATACTCTTTTTCATCATAGAATTAGCACATGCTGAATTCCTTTCTTCATTGCCTTCTGTACACACTGTAGATACATTAGATTTAGTTCATCAAACAATATTCTATCAAGCACAGCTTCATCAGGTGGTTTTCCATCAAGGACAACACATGTCAACAGTCGCATGTCTTCATCTTCATTTAGTGGGTTGCCATGAAGGACAACACTCTGCATCATATTTCCAACAGTAAAATCCACAAATAATAAGGAGGAATGCATCCCTTACTTATTGCTAACAAGACAATGATAATCATAAAAACCCCCTAAATATCTCTTAGGCCTTCCTAAATTATACCACTTCATATTTATTCAAACTAACTACCACGTTGGGTCTTTTTTAATAATAAAAAGTATATTGGACTTAGTTCACCATAAATTGAATGAACTTGCTACTATGAATTATTTCTACAAGTGATCAAAAATCCCTTTACTTAAGTTATAGGTGACCTATAACCCTAAAAACAAAATGTGGTTGTGTCTATGCTTTAGATATGTAACAAAATGTTAGAAAAAAACCTACGTCAAACTATAACATGCAAATAGAAAAATATAATAGCAGAAATATAAGTCCAAAAACCTAATGGAGAATATGATAGATCAATTTTATTAACCAAGAACAATACACCTAGTGAGGAGTGATTACAAAATTGAGTTTGTATATCCCACTCTATGGGATGGCTCCTTGTTGACCTTGCGCTTCAACAATATGTTTCTCTCTCTCAATATGTGGTATGCAATGGGAAGAAAAGAAAACAAAAGATACTTGAACTCAAGTGGGAGCTAAAATGCTATGAGATGATAACAAGGATGATGAAAATGGTCATGGTGAAGAATGGAGAGAAAACTTTCTATTTATAACAAAATATTGGAATAAGTTAAGAATTATAAAATAATAAAATGTTATTGACTAAATCAAAATCTAGTCATTGTGAATATTTTATTATATTTTTTGAGAGGGAAAATAAATTAAAAATGGTCAAATATATTTATTTAGAAGGTGGTTGAACTAATTAAAAAATAAAAATGATTTATTAAAATTTTTTGATAATTAATACAAATATGAATTTGAAATATTATTAAATAATTATTTAACAATTATCTCATAAGGAAAATAGGGATAAATATGGAATAATAAATAAATAAATATTTAGTTAATTATTCCAAAGTGGTTAAGTGAAAATTGATAATAAATAATCATCAAATAATTATTTAATAATTATTTCTAGAGAATATTAAATAAATAGTGATTTATTTAATTATTCTCATGGGGCCTTGGAATTTAATGAGAAATAATTTATAAAAATGGTTTATTATATTATTTCATATAGTGAAAATGGATTCTACCATGGTAAAATTAATCCTGCATTGTATATTTCGATCAACCTAGTAAGAAATGGCTAGGTGATCATTTTTTGGGTGATAATGAATCTCCCCCTAACGTAAGAGTGTCAAAAGAAAAGTGCATGACTGAAATACATTGTAGGTTGTGTTATCTCTCTCCCAAAATTCCTACAGTGAAAATAGGAGTGAATAAAGGTAGCCACAAACCAACTTTTAGCTATGTAGCTAGCCCTACCTAACCAAAGAGGGCTATCTCCATGTCACTTTTTAAAAATATTCAATTTTAGGCTGAGTACCAAATTTTAGGCTAGATATGATTTAATATATTTTGATTTTGTTTTAATTAATTTTTTTTCCTGGATAAAAATAATGATCAGTGAAACTAAAGAAGATTTCAAATATTGAACTGCAGAGAACAGAGTGAGGCAAGATAGGAAAACTATTTGAGCACAATTACGTTGTCATTTGTGTATAGTGGTAGAAAAAGGAAAGGGTCTGAATGAGAATTTTACTGAATTCATTCATCGAAAGAATATACACATTTGTAGAAATCCTAATAAAAATAACATATAATCGATCTATGCTTATAAACTAATAATATTTTTACACAAAAACTGAAATGGAAATGAAATAACAGAGAGAAATCACAGTGATAAGAAGAAATATCACATGAATCTCACAATATTTACTACAACTTCTTTGATTTCATTAACAATAGGTCCATAATAATACATAGAGTCTCAAAAAATCGATTATCCAACAATAATACTTCTTACAGTGAAGTCTTTATAAAAAATAAAAATTAAAAGAGATTACAATAAAGGCTATCATAATAGATAACGCTTTATTTTCCAAACTAAACTCTAACTGCAATATGGAAATAAATTCGATTTGATGTGTTGGCACTGCTCTAACTGAAAATGGTTACTGAAAGTAGAGAATTATGGGTTGCACTGGCTGTCGCTTGATTGATGATCTAGTAGAGGTTGACTTTTCTTCTTTTACCACTTACTCTTGATCTTCACACAATTTTCCTAGCACTCTTCATTAGGGATGCCCAATTTTATTACCTTACGATAAAATTCATCTGCTTTAGTGTATTTAGAAAAAGTGGGCCTCACCACAAAAGGATGTTTGATCTCATACTAAATATAAATGTCATTGCTCAGCGTTCCTAACAATTCCCTTCCTCTCATTGTACCTTTGATATTTGAAACTTTGGCAGTATCCCTGGCAACTTCTTGAAGGCTTCTCCCATAATATTCTTTGATCAATAATTTATTATTAATGAAAAAGAGAGAGGGAAATCCTATTTGTGTTAGAGGCTCTATTCTACTGAAAAATCTCCAAACCATGATCTCCAAACTGTGACATTTTTCTTCAAGCTGAAGAATTAAATTATTCTTTGTGAGCACCTTATTTACTTCCAGGATTGTTTCTATCCTATCATCTATGCTCAATTCATCTATCTCATACTTGTTCTTTTAATTCAAAAATTTAATAATATCGTTCGATTCAGCAGGCTTGTCTCCCATTTGTGCTTTGTTGTTGCAATGGCCTCATTTTCTTTCTGGATCAAATCTGTTGAGATTTCTTTTAATTAAATTTGGAGAAATTATCATGAATGTGAAAACAATAGGATTTGTTGCTAAATTGACTCCATTTAATCCTGATGTGGAGTTATTGCATCCTATATTTGTTGTGAGTGAATTTATGATTCAGTTTCTACTCCTAGCTATAAAATGTAAGCCCGTAGAGGCAAATTAGCATGAGGAAAGTGAGGTGAGTGGAAGAGATGTACAGATGCAAAACTCTGCTATTGTAATTCTCCTTTTGTTGAATGAGATTTTTGATGCCTCTGTTTGGTGGACGTAACCCATATTGGTTGTGTGAACCACATTAAATCTCTGTCTTCTTCGTTTTTCTGCTGTGTGGATTTTCTTGTTTATGTTATGTATGTTTATTGCTTTCAATGTTTTACTCCTTAAAATTGGTATCGGAGCAAGTGGAGCCACTACCTGAGAAATCTATTCGCTGCCTGCTTGAATCTGTATGGCGAAGGAATGCAGTTGTAATTTTTCATGGCTATGGTGGATGAAATTGGATCAATCTTGCATGGATCAAGCTTGAGTGTGGGCGACCAATTGCAGAAGCCATGAGCTGTTCATTCATAGCCGTGGGATAGGCCGTGAACTGACGGGACAATCAGTCGTTGTTTCATAACACAGAGTCATGTTTGTGTCGCTGAACTGCATGGAATTGATCTTCAAGCCACTGAAATTTGGATCATTCATGCATGCGTTTACTCTGCATGTGGAATTCTCTGTCATTGATGTGGAATTTTCATTGTTGTGGAGCAACTGAATCGTAGTGAGAGATCCAACCGTGCCGATGCATACCTGCATTGACTGATTGATTAGAGAAGCTGTGTGATTTGGAAAGGTGAAGGCTTGTGTTAATATGTTGTTTAAATTTGATATATGAAACGAATATTTGTTGCTAATACCATTTCAAAATTGATTTATGAAATCGAATTAGTTTATTGAAATGCCATTTATTTTTAAAATCAATTTATATTGAAGTCGTTCTAATATAGTGACACTTCATTGATTTAAAAAAAAAAAAAAAAAATTAAATCGATTTGTATGGTAAATCAATATGGTACTTTGAAGAAATTTGTCTGCAGGCTCAAGAAATCATTGTATGGTCTAAATCAGTCGCCTCGACAATGGTACAAGAAATTTTATTCTTTCATGATGAGTCAAAACTATATAAGAAGTGAATATGATCATTGTGTTTACTTTAAGAAATTGAGTAATGGCATGTTCATTATCTTAGTATTATATGTTGACGATATGCTTTTAGCAAGAAAAGGCATAACATAGATCAATAGGTTAAAGGCTCAGATGGCTAGGACGTCTGATATGAAATATCTAGGAGCACCAAGACAGATTTTGGGCATGGAGATTTTCAGAGACAGGAGAAATGGTAAGCTATGGCTATCACAATAGAAGTATATTGAGAAAATACTTTTGAGATTTGATATGAATAATGTGAAGCCTGTTTCAGTCCCTTTTGCTTCCCATTTTAAGCTTTCTTCAAGTTTATGTCCCAACACAAATGAAGAAAATGAATATATGTCTCAAATTCCATATGCTAATGTAGTAGGTTGTTTGATGTATGTGATGGTTTGTACACGACCAGATATTTCACATGCAGTTGGGGTTGTCAGAAGGTATATGGAAAATCCAAGAAAATAACATTGGTCAGTAGTGAAATGGGTGCTTCAGTATCTGAGAGGCACAAGTGATTATTGTATCACTTATAACAGGAGTAGTGAATTTGTTTGCGAATATGTTGATTCCGATTTTGCAGGTGATTTGGATAAGAGAAGGTCAACTTCAGGGTATGTCTTTACTCTTGCAGGTGGTGCTATTAGCTACATTTCAAAGCTACAGAACATTGTTGCTTTATCCGCTACAGAAGCAGAATACATAGCTGCTTCACATGCTTGCAAAGAAGCAGTTTGGTTGAAAGGTTTGTTTGGTGAGTTTGGTAGGTTACAGGACAACATCAGGTTATTTTGTGATAGTCAAAATGAAATTCACTTGGCTAAAGATCCTGCCTATCATAGTAAATCAAAGCATATACCTATCAAGTACCATTTTGTAAGACAAGCTATCACTGAACGGGGAGTCTCTCTTGAAAAAGTGCATACAAAGGAAAACTGTGCAGACATGATCACGAAACCAGTTTTGTTAGAGAAGCTACGATGGTGTCTAGCTTCTCTTAGCTTGTAGAAAAGATAAAAATAATAATGGAACAGGGTATCAGGCTAATTGTTGTCAAGGTGGAGATTGTTGAGATTTCTTTTAATTAAATTTGGAGAAAATCTCATGAATGTGACAAAAATAGGATTTGTTTCTAAATTGACTCCATTTAATCCTGATGTGGAGTTATTGCATCCTATATTTATTGTGAGTGAATTTATGATTCAGTTTCTACTCCCAACTATAAAATGTAAGCCCGTAGAGGCAAATTAGCATGAGGAAAGTGAGGTGAGTGGAAGAGATGTGCAGATGCAAAAATCTGTTATTGTAATTCTCCTTTTGCTGAATGAGATTGCTGATGCCTCTGTTTGGTGGAAGTAGCCGATATTGGTTGGGTGAACCACGTTAAATCTCTTTGTCCTATTTTTTTTTTTCTGCGTGGATTTGCTTGTTTATGTTATGTGTGTTTACTGTTTTCGCTATTTTACTCCTAACAAAATCCTTTTGTTCAAATATAATTTGTATACTTGGCCAAATTTCAATAATATATTTTCTAATGTATGCCCAAATTATCTCTTTTACTTGGCCCAAACTATTTCCAATATATGATTCATTTTTCTCTTTCCTGTGCAATAGGATTCTATAATGCTTATGTAGGCAATGTTTGTTCTTCAGACTCTTGTAACATACCTTCAGTCCATTCAAGCAGATAAATATACTTCTCAATCTCTAGTCTAGGCATATGAAAGTATGATGTAGATTTTTTCTCTACCCTTTGTTTAGAAATGACACCAACTGGATCGTAAGACTATGTGAAACCTATGTTAAACTACATCTCTGTCAACAATTTATCTGCTTCTTCCCCTGTTGTCCTGCTATTACATATAAAAGGTGCTATATTTGTTTTTATTTTGAAATGTGATTTCTTTTTAGGAGAGACAAAATGAATTTCATCAGCATTAAGAATTTATTTGATGTATTCTAATGCTAAATCCTCATGGGGATGAATTTTGGCATCTTGTAAGGGGGAATCTCACAGCCATAAACTCTCAGTTTTGTGTAGTTTTGATAAAGATACCAATCCCCTATTCTGTCTTGATATGACAACTGCAATACCTTTCTGATTTCTTCACCAATACTGGGCTCTATAGTGCTATTGAGAAAACTGAGTGTTGGTTGAAGAAACAATTCCACAAATTGTTTATATGAATACTCTTTTTGTTCCTTCATCACTAATGAGGTCCAGAAAATAATTGATTGTTGATTCCCTTCTTCATCCAATTTATGTAAGGAAAGCTTGAATTTGTCTCCCTGAGAATATAAGAAAAAATAAAATAACGCAAAGGCATATTTGAAGACCTCTTCAATTTGGAATTTAACAAACTGCTCATGGATAGAGTCTGCAATGAACTAACTGAAGTTGAAAATGATGGAGGGTTTGAAATCTGTGGAGAAAACAGACATGAATCCTATGATGGATTCATCTACCCATTGGTCTGAATAATAACCAGGAAGGTAGGAAATGACTGTGAAGATTTGTTTGGATCTTTCAGGGAAAATGGATGATGGAAATGGAGGGTTTTTCTTGGGCGATCATTTTCAGTCATAAATAGCTCAAGAGTTTGAGCTATTTTTTCAAAATATAATTTCTGATATATTTCAATCAGTGCTTCTTGGGAAAATGGTGTGACATTCTCTATGGTTGGGGCTTGGATCATTTGTTCAATAGTTTGGGTAGTGAGGGTCACTAAAATATCTCATGTAGGAGCAATAATAGCTATCTGGTTGGGCATATAATAGGCTTGGAATCTTATAATAAATTATGGATCACTATGGGTGTGAGGCAAGATATAATGTGGAGGGTTGGAATCCCATAGTCCTATATCATCAGATGTATCTAAGAATTTATCCTCTAGCCAACAATTCAATTCAAATAACTCAAGTTCACAAAGGGTTTCATGGATTTTATGGTCTCTGTCTACTAATGGTATGTGAAGAAAGTTAATTGGAGGGTATAATATTAGACTACTGGTTCTTCTGGTCCTTTTTTCTTTGAAGGAATGGCTGGCTCTGTTTGAAATGGTGAAAGTAAAAATTTCTGATGCAAAACATAGGCTGAGACTGAGGAAAAGCTCTACAGGTTAGAAGAATATCAACAACTACAAAGGAGGATTTAAACAGTGGTGAGGTTGTTTTCTGGAGTTCTGGTAATAACTGTGAATTTGTAATCCTGTGCAGAGTAGAGCGAATAACGGAATAAAAGTTCAAAACAGGTGTTTAGTGATGAATTTATGGACAATTGGTTTAATTCTCATTGAAAAGGGCAGAGATACATTAGCCTAACGCTTATAGATTAAATTTAATTCACTAACGGTTATGGAAAGGCGAGAATTAATTTTATTGGACAACAACATAACCATGTGGCATGAAATGAAAGGCGGGTGGAGCAGTGGTTTCAACCGACAGGTAAGTGAGATTTCGGGGGGGGGGGGTACATTTACAGTGATTGGTTTCATGCAGGGGGGTGAAAAATCACACGTAGAAGTGGGGTCAAGTTTTGAAACCACCCTTTTTAGACACCCACCTCGACATTAATTTTCAGATGATGAGTGGGGGTTGAAGTCTCGTACATGCCATTAGATAATGTTGTGATGCGATGGATGAACAATGAGATGTGGGGTAGTTAACATATGTCAAATTTTTAAAAAAATGGTGGGGTATGGGTATAGTAAATGTGATGTGATTTTGATAACTAACAAGTTAGGGAAAGCAACGTGTCACATGGGTAGTGGAGAATAATGCATAATATTAAATCCTATGGTATCAAGAGTGATTTTCAGAATTGTTGAAGAATAAAACTTTGATAAACATGTGATTTTGAAAAATAAATTTCTTCACTGAAGCTCTTCATTTCTCTTCAAATATAACAACAAAATAGAAGATTCTTATCACATGCAGAGTTTACTTTGAACTGTGAAAACCGATTTTCTTCTTCAACTATACTTTTATGAATGAAATGGAGATTTCACTTCCTTATTTTTAGTGAAAAAATTGAATATTTTTCCATGGGAAATTTCAATCCTATTCATGACCTATGTGAGATGGGGTGACCTGACTTTATACCTCTAAATGGTGATGAAATTATGTGAAGGAGAAAAATATCATTATAGGATGTGTTCAATGACCAAAATTATTGTTGAAGACTAACTGAAAAAGAAAAAAAAATTGACTAATGACCTGATGGAAATCTCTCGAAAGGGCTATTTTTATTACTGATAAACTGACTCTAGCATTGGCTCCATCTAGGGATCGAAGCTACTTCAGGAGGTGTCAAGAATATCATAGATCAGGTAGCCTTACCATTGGGCTATGGAGTAAATTGGAATTTGAAAAATTTAAACAAACTGGAAACTTTGACTAAAAAAAACTGACTTAACTCTAACTTGACAAGAGACTAAAACTTGTGAAAATATATGAACTGTTTGGAGAAGTATTATGGCCTTTTCCTCGGGCTTCAAACTTTTGCAACAACTCCCTTATTTGTTGGGCATCAAATATAAACTGATATATAAAATGACAGTGAATTTTTTCTCAATATTTCAAGAAACATAATGCTTTATAAACCTACCATTGATAGGTCCTCCCAGCACTTCCTACCCTTCAAGATCTTCTATCAAAAGTTCCCTGTTTACTCTGAATTCTACGATCTTGTAAGGTCCTTTCCACAGATTGTAAATTTTCCATTCTTGCCCTTATATTCATTTCTGGCATCCCATATTAGACTAATATCTCCAATCTTCAAGTCATCAGCCTTTGTTTTTCTCTAAAAAATCTTTTTAATTTTGTCATGCAACTTTGAAGTATTGCTGAAAACTTCATCTCTTTATTTTTGTAAATGTATCATCTGGTTGATCCTTCTCTGAATTTCATTGGGCTCACTGTCAACCTCATGCAAAATCTTCATTATTGGAACATCTAAGGAAGAAGGAAAAATAATGTCAACTCCATAAAAAAGCTAAAATGGAGACATGTTAATTGATCTTTTTGTGCTCACTCTATCGGCCCACAGAGCATTTGTAATATTCTTGTGCCAATTCATTTTCTTTTCCTGTAACTTCTTCTTGATAATATTAACCAAAGGTTTATTATATGATTCTTCAAGCCCATTTCCCTGAGGATAATATGCAATAGAATGACCAAGTATAATGTGATATTTATCACAAAAATCAATCATCTTCTTAGATTTGAAAGAAGCTGCATTATTAGTGATAATATTATTTAGACAACCAAATCGGGATAGAATATTATTCTCAAGAAACTAAATCATAAAAAAATCACTTTCTTTCCTAGTGGGAATAACCTCAATCCATTTGGTAACATAATCTGTAGCAGTGAGAATCCATTTGTGTTGAGCTGAAGATGGAGGATGAATTTCACCAATAAAGTCAAGTCCTCGTTGCTGGAATTGGGCTTGGACTTCAATTGGTTTAAGAGGCAAAGGTAAAATTTTCCTTTTTCCTTGAAATATCTGACATTCATGACAGTTATTAACTATTTTGTAGAAATCAAAAAACAAGGTAGGCTAATAAAAACCTGTTGTCAAGATTTTATTTATTGTTTTTTTCCAATAAATATGACCTCCACAGTCACCCTTATGGAAATTTGTCATGATTTTGTCAGCTTCACCTTCAACTAAAGAGTTCAACAATATTCCACGATGATATTTACAGTATAGGACACCATTAAGAATGTAATATTTCAATGATTTTAACGTCAATGATATTGTTTTACTACTTGGCATGCCAAGAGGAGGATCCAAATTTTTCAAAATATATACAATATCAGCATACGAAGGAGATAAATAAAAGATTTCAGCTATCTCAGGTAATTTTTTAGCAGTTTTTTCATCAGATAATACAACAAAATTTTATTTCTACGGTATGTAGATTAGACTCTACCATCAACTTTTCTAGGCATTGTCCTTTGATTAATTTTGTGGGCTTAATCTCCAAATCATACTATAGCAATGCAGTAATCCATTTTCCTCTACGACCTTCTGGATCATTCTATGTGAGTACTTCTTTAACAACAACATTTGGCACATAAGAAATGACATGGGAATGTAAAATGTACACTTTGAAATATTTCAATGCTTTGACTAATGCTAAAGCTTGTTTCTCAAGGATATTTTACTTCAAAGCAACATCTCTTATTGTTCTGCTAAAGAAAGAAATAGGCTGTTCTGCATTTAGATTTTTCTTTTTCATTAAAACATCAGTAAGTGTATGCTCTGAAGAAAATGAAAAAATTATAAACTCAAATGTATAATTTGGGCTAATGAGAATGGGAGCATGAGCTAGAGCTAACTTGACTTGATTAAATGACTTCTTTGTTTCCTCAGGCCATTTTACTTAGTATCTTTCTTCAACATATCAGTAATTTTCCTCAAATGTTCATTAAGAATGGGAACAAATCTTCTCAAAAAATTAATTTTACCATTGAAAGATTTAATCTCCTTTTTTCTCCTAGGATAATCTAGGTCCTAAATTGCTTCAATCCTTGAAGGATCTACTTTTATGCCATCTTTAGATATAATATTCTCTTGAAATTTACATTCTTCCATAGTAAAGAGGATCTTCGTTGGATTTAACCAAAATTTCAACACTTTTGAAAGACTGTCTTTAAACGTTGCAAATGGTGTTCATCTGTCTTTGAGAAAACAATGATATCATCAATGTAAATAACTAAAAATAGATCTTTTTCATTGGAAAAAGAAATATCCATTTCTCTTTTAAAATTTTCCCCTGCATTCTTCAAACCAAAAGGCATTTTCGAATATATGAAAGTACCACAAGGTGTGGTAAAAACTGTATTTTCTTGATCATTTGGGTGGACAAGAACCTGATTGTATCCTGAATATCCATCTAACAAAGAAATTCTAGATGATCCAACTACCCTTTGCATAATCTAGTCCATTTTTGGTAGTGTATAATTATCTTTTAATGATACTTGGATAAGATTTCGAAAATCAATGCGCAATTTAATTTCTCTTTTCTTCTTTCTCACATGTACTAGATTAGACATCTAGTTAGAGAAACAAATAGGAACTATTATTCCAACAGTGAATAATATGTTTACTTCCTTTTGAATAGAAGGTAGCAATTTGGGATTCTTCCTTCTGAGCTTCTGGAAAAATGGTTTTTGATCTGGCTTCAAAGGAATAATGTGCTGAATAATTCTTTTATCATAAACCTTGAAATTTGAATATTCCCAAGAAAATACATCTGAAAATTGAGACATAAGTATTGCATACTTATCTTTCATTTCTGGACTCAAGAATTTTGAAATCTACACCATCTTTGGCTTTTTTGAAGTGCTAAGATTTAGATATTCCACTCCCACCTCTGTTGGTGACATAGTAGGCTTCCTTGCAACTTGATCCTAGTCAAAAAATTCTTCCAAAGCTACCAAACCCCTTGGAATAGAATTATCCTTAAGCTATAGGACTTGCATCTATGTAGCATGAATTTCCTGGTCATCTATTTGAGCATTAATGAATTCTTCTTCTGTCTGTAGGAAGTTATTGATTTGTTCATCATTTTGAAACACTTTCCAATATTGAAAATTTTCAAGGACATTGGGGCGATGTTTGATATTTATTTCATATTTTTTGTTTGGATATAGTTGAATTTTGAACATACTAGCATAAGTGGCAAGAGAATCAACAATAACACTGTTGTTTCTAGGAATTAATGACAGAGTATATTCAGGAAATTTTTTGAGGATATCTAGAACTACATTTCGGTAAGCTCTCATTATGGGATGCTTAGCTTGGTACTTTCCTTTGACTTGCTTGATAACTAACTCGGAGTCGCCATATATAGAAACTTTCTTTGCACCAAGCTTTTTTGAAAAATTTAGGCCAACAATTAAGGCTTCATATTCATCTTCATTATGTGTGCAGTCAAATGCTAGTTTATAGGAAGACATTATAACATTTGGAGGGATATTAAATGGTTTATTAATTGGGTTTTGAATCCATATTCCAACTCCAACACCTTCTTTTCCCATTGCTACATCCAAATCCATGGTATAAATACTATTTTCTTCATCTGGAAGGCGTAAATGAGATGGTTGATTTTTGTTTTCTCTTTGAGATACCTATGTCATGTCCAGAAAAAAAAAATATACTATTTTATCATTTTCTTGTTGATAATATGTCTTCAATTCCAAAAATTTTAGAACTATTTACAAAATTCTATCTATGCCAATTCTAAAACAGAAATTGATTTTTTTGGAATTTCTGATTTTTCTTCAATTAAAAACTCTGAAGATGCTGAGAATTCTTCATTGAATAAAATAAAGGATTCTAAATATGTATGTATAAAATTAATGGGATGATTATTAGGGTTTTATCTGGTATAGATCATATACTTCATCTTACTTTCTCAGTAATTTTTCATGAATTGTCCAAAGATAGGATTTGTTTCATATGAAAAGTCAAGTTGTAATGTGCCTCTAAGCTTTGCTCCCCATGATATAGAAGGTAACATTCCATACCTAGGTGGAATATTAGCCACAAAAACACCCGTAAGGACATTCTTGGCTGGAATTTGTTCTAATGAGACCTCTAAATCCTTGATAATACCAAGACATTTCACCCTCCCTAAATCAAATGAATAGATATCACGATAAGGTCTTGTGATGTCTACTCTATTGAAGTTTTCAACAAGAAACAATGAAGGAGGCATCCTGAAACATCATCCTTGACCGTAGTTCGAAAATAATCACCTAAACTAGGTGGGGCCCACACAAGCTATTTTTAGGTGTATGTCTATTTTTAGACATGGTGAGCATATTCTATAAGTTGCAGGATGCTATTTATAGATGGTTGGTCAAATGTGAAAAATAGATGAAATTCTATTTTTAGAATATTGGGCGAAGTCTATTTATAGAGCGCTGATCTAAAAATAGATGCATGTCGATTATTATTAGCTCTTAATAATAATCAGACTCTAACCAACAACTTATTCTCTTAGAGCACTTCAGTTCAGTGCACAGATGTGGCACATCAGCTGATAGAAGGAATTACGCAATTCCTAAGGGTTTACTGGAGCTATTGCATGGAGGACTTCAGTTATAACTCATGTGATAGAGTTTGGTGGAGTTGTAGAAGTAGTTGGTGGAGTTGTGTTCAGTTTAACTCAGTTAGACACAGTTGAGCTATTTGTATCTAGTCTAACTGACTGATACACTAGTGAGAGTGGTGTGAATTAATTATTAATTAATTCACAAATAATAACTCATTAATCAATTGAACAATACATCAGTTAACTATAGTGCATGGCAGTTTCAGTGGAGAGCAGTGGAGAGATAGGTGAAAGGGCAAGATAGATTATCTGTTGTGACTACTATTGATGCATGGATTGCATCTACATATACATTGGAGATGCCAATGATAATAACATAGTCAATGAGACTGGGATTACATTGAATTGGTCTGTGTAATCAGCTTGGATTGCGCAGTGGAGGCAAGCTAGCAGGTGGCAAAGATCGGTGCATGGATTTGCAAGATTGGACCTGATTAGTGTATGAAGATTGTACTGTACTGAGAGCTTGTGATAAGCTTTGTATGTTTGTATGATATTTTCATATGATCTCCATGTTATATAATATATATTTGGGGTTTTCAGCTTTAGGCTTTCCCGTTAAAAAACTGTGTGATGTGTGTTTTTATTGCTTCATGTGTTTTGCAATTGTTGATTAAATTTCCGCAAGAATTATAGTGGAAGGATTCTTTATTTTGCAAGAAGATAAATATTGTGAGATCAAGAGAGTCTGGATATATACATGCTTATTGTATTTAATTTCTACATGGTATCAGAGCTGTGTTATAGATTTTCTACATGGAATGAGAGCAAGAATTTTTGGGCGCGTGATTTTGCAGAGAATATATGAAATTTTTGGTGAAATATTTTCAGAAAAAAATAGCATATTTGGATTCTTTGCGAAAAAATACCCAAATTGAAAAAAAAAATCAGTCGAATCGGAGCTCGGATGAGGGAGATATCGTCGACTTAAAATCAGCTCTTTTGTTAGAAAATTTTGCGACGGCGGGATAATTGCAATGTGCGTGAGCCAAGAATCTACATGCACTGAGGTACAAGATGCATGAAAATATTTGAGAAGAAAATCATAGGTTAGTGACCTGGTGGTTGAGAGGGAGCCTCTCAAAATTCAGCGTGAGAAGCAGTCTCAGAAGGTTGTGGAGCAGCGACAACTAGAGATGCAGAAGAATCTTTATAGATTTGATGTAGATGGGATTTCTACGAAGCTTCCTACTGTTGGGAAGTGAAAGAAAGACATGCAATTGAATCTTGAGAGGGATCAAGATTTGCATACAGGTAAGAGTGAACCTCGGGATATGGAGCAACCACAAGATGAGGATCATGGAGTGGGAGCAACCACTCATGCAGAGAAATTTCGTGCCAGATGGGCAGAGGGAGTGCATGCGGCTATACCACCAGGTGAGAGGTGGGGCGACATGCATGGGTAATCCCAAGAGGAGTTTTCTGGGCAGGATTCATTGAGATGGGTTGGTTCTCATGAATTGAACCCGGGTACAAGGAGCCCACAGAGCAGCAGTAGCATGATCAGTTGGAATGATGCATGCAGATCAAAGTGACAGTGTCGGATACTGGAGCATAGTTCAGAGTTGACAGAAAGTGTAGAGTGCATGGGTGCAGAGTTCAATAACGCAGTGGTTCCTGAAGACATGTGCATTAAATAAGCAGAATTCGAAGACTTTGATGACAGATGCATTATACTGATTGAGTTGTTTGGAGCCTTTCAGTTTCAGATGTTGCAGCAAGAGTTGCAGAGTAGATGCATGGAGTTGCAGGGTGCTTGCAAAGGTTGCAGGGTGAATGCATGGAGTTTCATGTCGCATGCAAAGACAATCCTTTCTTGTTGAGAGGGAGTGTTGAAGTTTGCAACAAGAAACAGTGAAGGAGGCATCCTGAAACATCATCCTTGATCCTAGTTAGAAAATAATCACCTAAACTAGGTGGGGCCCACACAAGCTATTTTTAGGTGTATGCCTATTTTTAGACATGGTGAGCATATTCTATAAGTTGCAGAATGCTATTTGTAAATGGTTGGTCAAATATGAAAAATATATGAAATTATATTTTTAGAATATTGGGCGAAGTCTATTTATAGAGCGTTGATCTAAAAATAGATGCATGTCGATTATTATTAGCTCTTAATAATAATCAAAATCTAAACAACAACTTATTCTCTTAGAGCACTTCAGTTCAGTGCATAGATGTGGCACATCAGCTGACAGAAGGAATTACGCAATTCCTAAGGGTTTACTGGAGCTATTGCATGGAGGGCTTCTGTTAGAACTCATGTGACAGAGTTTGGTGGAGTTGTAGAAGTAGTTGGTGGAGTTGTGTTCAGTTTAGCTCAGTTAGACACAGTTGAGCTAGTTGTATCTAGTCTAACTGATTGATACACTAGTGAGAGTGGTGTGAATTAATTAATAATCAATTCAAAAATAATAAAGCATTAAACAAGTGAACAATATAGCCGTTAACTACAGTGCATGGCAGTTTCAGTGGAGACCGGTGGAGAGATAGGTGAAAGGGCAAGATAGACTATCTGTTGTGACTACTAGTGATGCATGGATTGCATATACATATACATTGGAGATGCCAATGATAATAGCACAGTCAATGAGACTGGGATTACATTGAATTGGTCTTTGTAATCAGCTTGGATTGTGCATTGGAGGCAGGATAGCAGGTGGCAAAGATCGGTGCTTGGCTTTGCAAGATTGGGCCTAATTAGTGTATGACGATTGTACTGTACTGAGAGCTTGTGATAAGCTTTGTATGTTTGTATGAGATTTTCATATGATCTCCATGTTACATAATATATAGTTGGGGTTTTCAGCTTCAGGCTTTCCCATTAAACAATTGTGTTATGTGTGTTTTATTGCTTCATGTGTTTTGCAATTGTTGATTAAATTTCCGCAAGAATTATAGTGGAAGGATTCTGTATTTTGCAAGAAGATAAATATTGTGAGATCAGGAGAGTCTGGATATATACATGCTTATTGTATATAATTTCTACATAGTCCTAATCTATCATAATGGCTTTAGGCATGAGGTTGTGGGATGCTTCAGAATCAAGCATTTCATTATGAAGAATGAAATCATGGATCTTGAGGCTTAAGTAAAAGGGAAAAACTTCACTATCTTCTAATCTTCCATCAACAACAAGACCAAGAAGAAGCTCAGGATGATCATCACTCAAGTTAACCATATCATATGTTTGATCAACTCTAAGAAACCTAGTCACTTGAAACTTGTATTAATAATTCTTCATTATCTCAGTTAGAGGAATATAAACCTTCAATTTAGCAATTTCATTTTCAAGGGAAAAGTGAGCACGATGTTTATCTACCTCTTTTAGTGATGTGTCTTTTTTTAGGCATTTCTTTCGATGAACAATCTTTCTTTTGTTTTCCTTCTTGAAATTATTGATATTTTCATTGATTGCTGGTGGATGCTTCATTACATTTAGGAGAAGTGGAATAAGCATGTGTCTTTTCTTTTCTTCTATTTGGTGTAGCAACTTATTTTTGTTGAAAAATTGGTTTGAAAGTTCTTCTTCTTTTGATTAGCAACTACAGGAACATTTCTATTCCTCAAACAATACTGCCTTTGAACTTGGGTGAGGGAATTTTGATATCCTCTCTGATAATATTTAGTGCACATTAGGTCTTCATATGACATGGAATATTGTTGGTCTTCTGATGCGGAAATTTGTGCAGAATATTGATCTTCTTCAATGAGGCAAAAAGGTTGTTGATTTTCCGCAAATAATTGTTTTCCCCATAAATTTATTCTTCATTATCTTCATTAGGTCCTTCAATATAAATCTATTGGAAAGGTGTTTGAAATTGATGTTAACTTTATGGATCCTGACCCCTCTATTCCCTTTCTTTAATCCCGTATTGGGGTTGTTTATTTTAACCCCTGAAACTGGGATTTCTTATCGAAGGTTCAGCTTGTCGATCAGCGTTGGACATCTTATCCATCATTTTATCGATGGCTTTAATAAAAGTATCAGTTTTTCCTTCTGATGAAGTGGGTGTTTCTTCTTTTTATTGTGACTCTTTTCTCTATTTTGACCTTACACCTTTTAATAATCAGATTTGCCTCTACACTCACTGCATTTATTTTCATTTCTTCCAAAGTTGATGGGTTTCTCTCCCTCAGCTAATAGGCCACGTCAGGGTCAAAACCATCAGGATAATGGAGTAAAGAAAGGCCCATGGGAAGGTTAATATCATCAGGAATTGAATGATATATCTTTTCTAGATCTAGTTTTGAATTCTTTGACAAACTCATTTGTATTCCTTTTAAGTGCATTATATTCAACTAGGATTTGTATTGGATTTTTCTTTTCCCATTTTTCCATGAATAAATCAATTAGTTGTTGTGAGGTACCAATTGTACCAGATCCAAGAGATCGAAACCATTTCTTTACTTATCCAGGAAAAATTTGAGCAATAATACGCATCTTAGTATCATCATTGTATATTTGTTCAAGGACTATAAAATCGGTTACTTTAGCCACATGCTTATAGGTTGTAATTTATGATGTTCCATCAAAAAGAGGTAGCCTCTAACCATAATTTTGAGGTAGAGTAGTAAGCTGACCATGTAGAATTAGTGGAGAATATCTGTCCATGGTTAATGGAGGAGGTGGTGGAGGTTTGAATTGTGATGTGGATTGAATAAAATTTTGTAAAGGTAAATATGGAATGAAAGGAGGAACATATGATGTAGTTGTATGAGATGATGAGGTAAAAGAAGTACCAAAAGCTTGTTTTTGATATTGATAATAGGCCTTTTAAGAGGTTTCTTGAAATTTATCTACTAAGCCTTTAAGTTTATAGAAATTGGACCAAACTTCAGTATTAGTTTCAGACTCAAAGGTTTCAGAAAATGATTAAAAAGACTCAAAATCAAAATGGTCAGAAGTAGCTTTTGAGAGAAAAGTTTCAGAATTGTTTCTAATTAAATATTTTTTCAGATTTTGGAGAGAAAGCGAAATATTCTGAGAAAAACCTCGTAGGCAGGGAATTTGATTTAATCAATGCAGGAAAAAACTCTTCCTCACTGTCGATGCTTAGTTTTTTGTTTTCTCAAAATACTTTCAGGATTGTATACTAAAGGTGATGGATTAGGGTTAGCGTTCCACCTGGCATATCTTTTGGTAGCCAACTTAAGATCTAAATTGTATGTGTTGTCTCGGGTTTTGACTTCAGCATGTTCATAAATCTTTCCTAGGGAATATTTAATAATCGTTCCCCAGAAATGGTGCCAGAAATGTTATCGCTCTCCCCAACTTCCTAGGCTGAAAATAGGAGTGAAGAAAGGTAACCACAAAAAAACTTTTAGCTAGGTATCTAGCCCTACCTAACCATAGATGGTCTCTCTGTGTCACTTTTTTTTAAATATTCAATTTTAGGCTGAGTACCATATTTTAGGCTAGATATGAGTTAATGTGTTTTGAAATTTGTTTAGTTAATTTTGTTTGCTGGATAAAAATAATGATCAGTGAAACTAAAGCTTATTTTAAAGACTAAATTGCAGAGAAGAGAGTGAGGCAAGGTAAGAAAACTATTTGAGCACAATTAAGTTATAATTTTTGTATAGTGGTAGAAAAAGGTAAGGGCCTGAATGAGAATTTTACTGAATTCATTCATCAGAAGAAAAGACACATTTGTAGAAATCCTAATAAACAGAACATATAAATTGATAAGATTTTTACACAGAAACTTAAATGTAAATGTAATAACAAAGAGAAAGAACAGTTCTCAAAAGAAATACCACATGAATCTCACAATATTTGCTGCAACATATTTGATTTCATTAATAATATGTCCACAGTAATACACAAAGTTGGATTGTAGATTTTTGTGGTGTAGGATTTTAGGTTCAAAGCTCGGAATCTCCACAGTTCTCATTTTTCAGTCTCAAAAATGAGAACTGTGGAGATTCCGAGCTTTGAACCTAAAAATACACAAAGTCTCAAAAATTTGATTATCCAAAAATAATACATCGTACAGTGAAGTCTTTATAGAAAAGAAAAATTACAACAAATAGCATTAAAGGCTATCATAACAGATAACACTTTATTTTCCAAAATAATCTCTAACTAGAATATGGAAATAAATTCAATTTTTTGTTTTGGCGCTCCTCTAACTGAAAATAGTTGATGAAAGGAGAAAATTATGGGTTGTGCTAGCTGTCGATTGAATGATGATCTGGCAAAGGTTGAATTTTCTCCATTTACCACTTACTTTTCATATTTACAAAAAAATTCCAATCGCTCTTCATTAGGGATGGCCAAATTTATTACATTACAGTAAATTTCATCTGCTTTAGTGTCTTTAGCAAAAGTGGGCCTCACCAAAAAAAGATGTTTGATCTCATATTGAATATAAATTTCATTTCTCAGTGTTCCTAATAGTGCCCTTCCTATCATTGTACCTTTGATATTTGAAAATTTGGCAGTATCCCTCACAACTTCTTGAAGTCTGTTGTGAAACTAGCTCCAAAAATAGAAGAAAAGAGATATCAACGCCTTATAAATAACCCACTTCGAGGGGGAAACCTCCAATATATTACATGAATGAACAATTCTTAGATGATGCAAATGACAAAGCCTCCTTTCTATATATATGTGTCCATGGGGCCACAGTGTAAGCCTAGTGGGGCCACAATGTAATCCTAGCTGACCTAACAATAATTATTTAAGGGCACAATAATAAAAATATGGGGGTTATAGGGGTACAATAATAACAACAAGGGGGTTACACTAACAACAATAAGGGACTATACTAGTAATATAAGGACCTAACATTCTCCTCTCCTTCAAAAAGGTGTTGTTTTCAATGCTTGAGTAGCTCTAGGTGCTTTTGTATAAAATTTGTCATCCTCCCATGTAGAATCTTCTATGGGTAAGTTATTCCATTTGATGAGATACTCTGAAATTGATCAATTTCGTAGTTGTCGAGTTCTTTTTTCCGTAACTACATCAGGTTCCAATATGGTTTTCCTTCCTCATCAAGTTACGGAAATATTGTATATGTTTTGAGCTGGAAGTTTGTCCACTATAACCTTTTTTTAAGCATGAAACATGGAAAACTGGATGCACTCTCGAAGAATTAGGAAGCTCCAATTTGTATGCCATAGTACCAATCTTTTGCAACACCTTGTAAGGACCATAGTACTTTGGCAATAATTTATTATCCTTCTTAGCTTGCTTGAGGGACATTTTTTTGTATGGTTGTAGCCATAAAAATACCCAGTATCCTACATCAAAACTTCTCTCGCTGCGATGTTTGATATGTACCCATTGTTTCATTCGATTTTGTCCCAAATTTGGGTTATCCTTTAAGAGTTGGACAACTTCTTGTTGATGCTTGATGTGATCCTCCACTGCTTGAACCCTTGAATTTTCCCTTAAAGAAGATGTGATGGATGGTGGATGATATCCATAAAGTGCCGTAAATGGGGTCATTTTTGCTGCAATATGGAAGGAAGTGTTATACCACAATTCAACAGGAGGTAACCACTTGACCCATTGTGCTTGCTTATCAGATACAAAAAAACAAAGATATCCTTCGAAAAATTTATTCACTATCTCCGTTTGACCATTGGATTGAGGATGATAAGATGAGATATGATTTAGTTGAGTACCCAAACAATAAAATAATTCCGTCCAAAAATTTCCTGTAAAAATGGGATCTCTGTCACTTACAATAATCTTCGGGTTTCCATGTAGCTTTTGAATTGTTTCCATAAATGCAGTGGAAACTGTAATCTCTTTAAATGGATGAGATAATGCACAGAAGTGTGCATACTTGGTAAGTCTATCAAATACCACCATGATGACACTTTTCCTTCAGACTTAGTTAAGCCTGTGATAAAATCCATTGAAACGTCTTCCCAACGTTGACTTGGAATGGATAAAGGCTATAGCAGACTTGGGGTCTTAATTGTCTCAACTTTATTTTGCTGGAAAACCAAACATTCCACGACAAAATTTTGAATATCAGATTTAAGGCCATCCCAAAAAAATTCTTTCTTCACCCTGTGGTAAGTTTTTAAAAATCCTTAGTGTCCTCCTAAAGGAGAAGTGTGCAATTAAAAAATAATATTTTGTTTTAGTTGGGAATTATTGCAAATATATAAGTGATATTTTTACCATAAGGAATCATTTTCCCAACTAAATGTATCAGATGTACTAGGATCTTGCTGCAACTTTTGAATGAGTGTCCACACTTCTTCGTCCATCTTGCATTCATCCCTTGCTTCAGTTATCCAATCTGGTTGGATAATAGAAATGACACAAAGTAATGCTTCCTCCTCTTCATCCTTTCTTAAGAGTGCATCTACAACAACATTTAGCTTCCCTTTTTTGTAGATGATTTCAAAGTCATAACCCAACATCTTTGTGACCCATTTTTTTTGCTCTTCTGAAGATAGTCTTTGTTCCAAAAGGTGTTTAAGACTATCATGATCAATTTTTACCTTGAAGTGTCTTCCCATTAGGTAAGGTCTCCATTTGTTTAGTGCATGTAGTATTGCCAACATTTCCTTCTCATAAATAGCCTTTTGTAAATACTTTCCTTTGATTGGATGACTTTCAAAAGAAATGGGTCTTCCTTCTTGCATTAAAACAACACCAATTCCATTTTCTGTGGCATCACATTCCTGATAAAGGTTTTTGTGAAGTCTGGTGTAGGCGGGGCCAGTGCTAGGCATTTCCTTTTTAAAGATGTTCAAAGGCCTTAATTCTTCGAGGTCCATGAAAATGCATCTTTCTTCAATAATGTTGTTAGAGGTGCTGCTATTCTCCCATAATTATTGACAAACTTGTAATAATACCCTTTTAACATACCCTTTTAAATCGAGAAATCCACGCAAACTAGCACATGGTTGTGGGGACTTTCCATTCCTTAATGGCTTTAATTTTGTTAGGGTCTACCTTAACACCCTCGTGAGATACAATATGACCCATATATTACACCTCTTGTACTCCAAAGAAACATTTGGATGTTTTTGCATATAATTGTTTCTCCTCCAATAGTTTGAGCACCCTGTCAACATGTTGAACATGATCCTTCTAAGACCTGCTATAGATTAGTATATCACCAAAAAATACTAGCACAAATTTTCTAAGGAAGGGTTTGAAAATGGAATCCATCAACCCTTGAAATGTAGGAATTGGTAAGAGCAAAAGGCATGACCAAAAATTCATAATGACCCTCATGATTTCGAAATGTTGTTTTCGAAATATCTTCAGTCTTCATTCTAATTTGATGATATCCTAAACGAAGATCCAACTTGGTAAAATAAATTGCTCCATGTAATTCATCCAATAATTCATCAATCACAGGAATGGGAAATTTATCTTTAATAGTGAGCTTATTGAGCTCCCTATAATCCGAGCACATGCGCCATGATCCATCTTTCTTGTGCTGATATATTAGACGGAGAAAGAACTTTGACTAGGTTGAATTATACCAACCTCTAACATTTCTGCCAATCATACATTCAATTTCACTCTTTTGGACATAAGGATATACGCAGGCTTGATGTTTGGATGAATGCTTACTAGGAATCAAATGAATAGCATGAGTCATGATCACGAATAGGTGGGATTCCTTTGGGAGTATCAAACACCTTGGAATGATTGTCCAAGACTTTTTGGAGATCTCGAGAAATAGATGATTTTGATGTTGGAACTTCTAGTGAGCATAATTGTGCAATTACGTCGTGTTGTTATTGATTCAGAAGATTTGTCATGAAATTAGAGCTTATTACATTTCCTGACTTCCCTGTGATACCCCGTAATTCAATTTCCTTTCCTTCTGAAAAAAAATTTCAAGAAAAGTTCTTGAAAATTAAAAGCTACCATCCCCAAAGATTGTAACCATCGTTCTCCTAGTACAACATCAACACCTCCCATTGGGGTGGAAAGCATTGGACTATTCAATACATATTCCCCCATGGCTAGGTTGATATTATGGAATTTTCCAGAGAAATTTATTGTTCTTCCATTTGCAACCATCACTTGACATTCTGGTGCTAGGTATAGGAAACAATGCAATTCCTTGGCTACTTTACAATGAATAAAATTCTAGATACTACCCAAATCAATCAACACTATTACATTTTTCTTCTTTATATGTCCTTCTATCTTCAGAGTTTGAGGAGTGGTAATTCCTACCAATGCATTACATGATATCGTAGGACTCATTTCTTCTTCTTCTAGGGTTTCTTCATGGTGTATATCCTCCACTTTTGAAGTTTCTTCTTCATTTTCTTCCTCCTATTCACAATCTATGTAAAATAATTTCTTCTCAGTGCACTTATGACCTTTAGTGTATTTGCTATCACAACTGTAGCAAAGCCATTTTGCTCTTTTTTGTTCCAATTGTTGTGGTGTCAACCTTGTATGTTGTGAAAGTCTAGGAGTAGCAACACTTCCATTTTTATAGATGTGAGTGGTAGGCTTCCTTGTCGCCATAATTTTACATTCAATTTTTCTTGCCAACCTAAATGCCTTCTCCAATGAATCAGGTTCCCAAACGCGAACTTCATGTTGGATGTTATCCTTTAAAGTTCCTATGAAGACATCAATCATGTGTTCCTCTAGAATATCAGTTATGCTTATATTCAATTTTTGGAAGTCTTCAATGTGCTCCTCCACTAAACCCTTTTGTTTGATATTTATCAATTGGCTAAAGAAGGTGTTTCTCTTTGTATCCTTATAATGTGCTATCATTTCCTCCGTAAAAATTGACCAAGTGACAATTTTTTTACGGGAGCAAAGCCATCTATACCATATAAATGTATTTTGTTCTAAATGTAAAGTTGCAATGCATAAATTTTGTGTGTTTTGCACATTATTGAGATCAAAATATTGCTCCATCTGTAGTATCCATGTTACAGGGTCCTTGCCATCAAACTTCCTCATATCCATCTTTGGAATATGGTGGTTCTTACATCCAACATTAGAGTTTAAGAAATCACGATTAACATTTATTTTGTTCTCATCATGAGTTTCCTCTACTATCTTTTCGCCATTAGGAAACATTTCTTGTATCAACTTTTCCAAACCTTCGATGTCTACATTTAGATCATTATTCTCTTTTTCCATGTTGTCTTTCATTTTTTTATCGATCTTAGCTTCCATGTCATCCATCTTAGCATCCATGCCCACTTCCATGCCATCCATATTAGCTTCCAAACCATTCATCTTAGCTTCCATGCCTTTCTTCAAACCATCCATATTAGTTTCCATGTCTTTCTTCAAAACTTCCATTTCATTTTTTGTTGCTCTTTGCGAAATTTGGTGCACTTGCTCTTGTAATTTTGATATCTCATGTTGCATTTCTTCATCTTCATGAGTCATAGTAGAGCCTTCTTAAGGCTTAGTGGGTGTTGAATTCTTTGTAGTGGGAATTTTAGAACCCAATACAGATATCTATTCTTCAATATTCCCTTGGAATAAATTCAAACTAATTTTTTTCAAACGAGACTTATGTAATTCAAAAAAAATACACACTTTTTTCTTGCTTTTGAGGAGCTCGATATTGAAACTGAATTATCTCTGTGATTTCAGATCTTAAATATCTGAAATTTGGCCTTGCAGTAGCCCTCTGAATCCTTTTTCAAATGCCATAGGCATGACCTTATCTGGATTCTTCAAGGAAAACTTATGTCCAATCTCCCACAATGACCTAATTATGGACTGGTTCAGTAGAGCGAACTTGTACGACTTGCCACGTGTCAATTTTTAATTTTTTGTCTCTGAAATTGGTAGATAGAAAAATAAATTCTGTGCACTTCCAGCCACTTTTGACATCATTCCAATCCAATGCTCAGAGAGAGAGTTATGAAGATTTTCCCACGATCACCTCTTTGAGATGAAATTTGGGAGCCTGAAAAAGACCTAACTTCCACAGATCATATCTCCAAACATATTGCGAACCAAGCCAGGAAATTTTTCAAATATGTTCCTCAGGCTTTCATCTTCGCGCTCTAAAAATTTCAGCTTATGAACCTTCGTAGAAAAAAATTTATAGTGAAAATGCCACGATGAACTGTTTAGTGCAGCAAAACCCTAGAATCCAAAGCTCTGATACCAAATGTTGTGAAACCAACTCCAGAAATAGAAGAAAAGAGATATCAATGCCTTATAAATAATCCACTTCAAGGGGGAAACCTCCAATACATTACATGAATGAAAAATTCTTGGATGATGCAAATGACAAAACCTCCTTTCTATATATAGGATTCCATGGGGCCACGATGTAATCCTAGCCAATCTAACAATAATAATTTAAGGGCACAATAATAACAATATGGGGGTTACAGGGGTACAATAATAAAAATAAGGGGGTTACACCAACAACAATAAGGGACTATACTATTAATATAAGGACCTAACAAAGTCTTCTCCCATAATCTTCTCTCCTCATCAATTTATCATTAATTACAAACAGAGAGGGCAATCCTTTTTGTGTCAGAGGCTCTATTCTGCTAAAAAATATTTGAACCATGATCTCCAGGCTGTGACATTTTTCTTCAAGTTGTAGAATTAAATTCTTCTTTGTGAGCACCTTCTTTACTTCCAGGATTGTTTATGTCCTATCATCTATGCCCAATTCATCCAGCGCATACATGTTCTTTGAATTCAGAAATTTAATAATATTTCTTGTTATTTCAGGCTTGTATCCTAATTATGCTTTGATTATTGCAATGGCCTCATTTTATTTATGGATCAACTCCTTTTGTTCAAATATAATTTGTATACTTTTCAAAATTTCAGCAATAGATTCTATAATTTCTGCCCAAATTATCTCTTTTACTTGGCCCAAAGTATTTCCAATAGTTGATCCCTTTTGCTCTTTCCTATGCAATAAGAGTCTGTAATGTTGATGTAGACAATTTTGTTCTTCAACCTCCTATAAAGTACCTTCAATCCATTCAATTTGATTCATAGACTTCTCAATCTCTGGTCTAGGTGTATGAAAGTATGGTGTAGAACTGTTATCTACCCTTAAGTTTAGAAATGACGCTAGCTGGATCATAAGACCATGTGAAAATTAGGCTAAACTGCATCTCTTTCAACAATTTATCTGCTCCCTCCCTTGCTGTCCTTCTATTATAGATAAAAGGTCCTATCTTTGTTTTGATTTTGAAATGTGATTTCTTTTTAGCGGAGACAAAATGTACCTCATCAGCATTAATCATTTTTCTAATGTATTCTAATGCAAAAATCCTCATGGGGAGGAAATTTTCCAACTTGTAAGGGGGGAGATCACAGCCATAAACTCTGAGTTATGTGTAGTTTTGGTAAAGATACCAATCCCTTATTCTGGCTTGATTTGAAAACTGCAATACCTTTCTAATTTCTTCATTGATTGTGGGCTTTGTAGTGTTATTGAGAAAATTGCGTGTTGGACGAAGAAAGAATTCCACAAATTGTTTATATGAATACTATTTTTTTTCCTTCATGACTAATGAAGTCCAGAAATTAATTGATTTTTGGTTCCCTTATTCATCCAATTTATGTAAGGAAAAATTGAATTTGTCTCCCTAAGAATATAAGAACAAATAAAATAATGCAGAGGCATATTTGAAGACCTCTTCAGTTTGGAATTTATCAAACTTCTCATGGATAGAATATGCAATGAATTTACTGAAGTTGAAAAATATGGAGGGTTTGGAATATGTGGAGAAAATAGACATGAACCATATGATTGCTTCATCTTCCCATTGGTCTGAATAATAACCAAGAAGGTAGGAAATGACTGTGATGATTTTTTTTGGATCTTTCAAGGAAAATGGATTTTCAGTGATAAATAGCTCAATAGTTTGAGCTATTTTTGAAAAATATAACTTCTGATATATTTAAGCCAGTGCTTATTGGGGAAATAATGTGACATTCTCTATGGTTAGGGCTTGGATAATTTTTTCAATAGTTTGGGTAGTGACGGTCACTAAAATCTCTCCTGTAGGAGCGATAATAGATCTCTAGTTGGGCATATACCAGTCTTGGAATATTCTAACAAATTAGGGAGCACTATGAGTGTGAGGAAATATATAATGTGGAAGGTTAGAATCCCACAATACTATATCATCAGATGTATGTAAGAAATTATCCTCTAACCAACAATACAATTCAAATTACTCAAGTTCACAAAGATTTTCATGGATTTTAAGGTCTCTGTTTGGTAATGGTATGTGAAGAAATAAAATTGGAGGGTGTAATAGAAGAGTTACTAGTTCTTATAGTCCTTTTTTCTTTGGAGGCATGACTGGCTCTGTTTGAAATGGCGAAAGTAAGAATTTTTGATGCAAAACAGAGGTCAAGACTGACGAAAAGCTCTAAAGGTTAGAAGAATATAAACAACTGCAAAGGAGGATTTATACAGTGGTGAGGTTGTTTTCCGGAGTTCTGTAATAACTGTGAATTTGTAATCCTGTGCAGAGCAGAGCGAATAATAGAATAAAAGTTCAAAACAGGTGTTTAGTGATGAATTTATGGACAATTGTTTTAATTATCGTTGAAAAGGGAACATGTACGTTATCATAATGTTTATAAATTAAATTTAATTCACTAACGGTTATGGAAAGGCGGGAATTAATTTTATTGGACAACAACAAAACCATGTGGCATGACATGAAAGGCGAGTGGAGCAGCAGTTTCAACAAACAGGATAGTGGGATTTTGGGGGGGCACATTGGCAGTAAGTTGTTTCATGCAGGGGGTGAAAAATCACACGTTGTTGACACATAGCAGTGGGTTCGGGTTTTGAAACCACCCTTTTCGGAACCACCCCCCCACGACGTTAAGTTTCAAATAATGAGTGTGGGTTGAAGTCTCATATGGGTTGTTAGATAAGATTGTGATGCGATGGATGAATGATGAGATGTGGGGTGGTTAACATATGGTGGCGTTTTAATAAATGGTGGGGTAGGTATATAGTAAATGTGATGTAATTTGCATAGCTCACGAGTTAGGGAATGCAACATGTCACATAGGTAGTGGATAATAATGCATAATATTAAATCATATGGTCTCAAGAATGATTTTTAGAATTGTTGAAGAATAAAAATTTGATAAACATGAAATTTTGAAAATAATTTTCTTCAGCAAAGATCTTCATTTCTCTTCGAATACAACAACAGAATAGAAAAATATGATGACATGTAGAGTTTACTTTTAACTTTTAAAACCGATTTTCTTATTCAACTAGACTTTTATGAATGAAATGGAGGGTTTACTGCTTTATTTTTAGTGAAAAAATTGAAGATTTTTCCATGGGAAATTTTGATCCTAGACTTGATTTATGTGAGATGGGGTGACCTGACTTTAGACTTCTAAATTGTGATGAAATTATGTGAATTAGAAGCATATCATGATAGGACTTGTTTAGTGACCAAAATTATTGTTGAAGGCTAATTGAAAAAGCAAAGAAAAAAATTGACTAATGACCTGATGGAAATCTCTCAAAAGAGTTATTTTTTATCACTGATAAATTGACTCTAACATGTTTCACTTTCACAAGACATCAAAAAGGATTCATAGAGAGAGAGAGAGAGAGAGAGAGAGAGTGATAAAGTTATTCTAGGAAGGACTGACAATATAAGGGGAAAGACATGTTTATCTAATAAAAGTCTCCTTTTATTGTTAAGTACATAATCTCAAATGAGGCGAGGGAGGCATACCCATTCCAGTCGATATAACTAAGTATAAATAATAATGATGTGCCCAAAAATGTGTATGAGAAAAAAACTACATGGTACATGGTATGTTGGCATCAATGGGCTACAAAGTGATGAGCCTCAGTGATAGAGGCCAGAACTGATATAATGAAATTTTTTTATTGCAGTACATGAGACATAATGTCCCTCAAGCTGACATGGTGAGTAGATATCACAACCACATAAGCCCTGTTGAAAAGGGTCTCTAAACTTCTAAATGGAATATATGAAGGAAACATGCCTGTTTTTAGATCTCGGGTCGGTGGCAAGCAAGTTAGTCAAATCAACATAAAAAAATCTAAATTTGGATCATAATCTGCGAACAAATAGGCATGTGGAAGGTTACCTAAAGGGTCAACCCCTCACGAGATCTGAAACTTCTCACACACACTTGGGAAATACTTATACAATCTGTCGGATCCAAGGCACTTAATAATGATGAAGTTTGGGACCAAGGTACATCGCCCTCTAGGCCACTCTATTTGAAATGATGTGTTGAAATTGGCAAAAGAGATTCTGTGAGATTTAATGCAATGAGGATTCCTCAACAAAGGCACGAGGATCATAGGAACATGAATCATATACTAACACCAGTGATGATGATTAAGGAATAATAGTGGTGGTGGACTGACGATTTCCCTTATCATAGCATATTATGTAAGTTTTACCTGGAAGAGACTAATTGAAGTCTAGAGGAGATGGTCAATTACTTAGGTGAAGGATTTTAAGAGATTGGTCAGAATATTTGGAGGCCAAATGGGAGAAAAATTGAATAATTGTGATGCACAGAGGGATAATGTACTATAACAAGACTCGATGGGAAATTGACCATACTCCATGGATGGAGGGGTGACTCATTTTTTACTCTCTAAATAAGGGTGACTCTATGATGCTTCCACATGGGGAAGGCCCAAAGGGGGTCATAAAAAGATGAGTAAGAAGTGGTTACTCACTATGAGAATTTACACCTAAGTCAACGAATGCAAAGGAAAAGTAGTACCAAAGTACAAGTGACTCATATGGAGAGATTCTATTTCAGTAGGTGGCAAAATGAGACCTCATGGAAAAAATGGCTTCCTCGCGAGGTTTCAAATTACCAAACTAAGCTACGGTATGCCCGTAAAGGTCAATGGAAAGACTAGAATTTTTCCTATAAAATGGATTCTTTCCCACATATCCAATTCATTTGCACATTGAGTTATTGAGAGTTTGGAGAGGAGGAGGAGGCCCTAAATATTGGTGAGCTCATGGCAGATAAACTAGTGGTCAAAAAATATGTTTATGATTTTCAAGTAGGTGGCCTAGCCCTACTCATCAGTTTATATGGATTATATTTCCAGATTAGGGCTTCATTGAGCTGAGGGAAACCCTTTCTCTTCATCACAGTAAAAGTAAACATGTTGGCCCTTTTTCTACACTCTAGCGCATAGAAAAGTGGGTGACAAGTGTTCCCAATGTAATTTTTGGACGAAAAAAATACTCCAAGACCTATGGGAAAAAAAATGTTGGTGGTTTCCTGAAAGTTGAAGCTCATGTATGAAAATGTATTTCATGGCTCTAAACTGACAAAATATGATGGCATTTGGCAGGTATGTAACAATTAAATCTCATACAAAGAGAACATGACTTTGATGATCTTCGCACTAAGATTCAAGGGAACCAGGCTGTCAGAGGAGCTCTTTCTTAGTTTGGGTTTGTCTAGTTCTTGGAGAAACCATTAATGAGGGATGGTGAGCCACTTTTATCCCCGATTATGAGCTATTGGGACCCATATTAGGAGGTGTTTGTTATATAGGAACATAGGATTGAGATCATTATCTAGGACAAATATTTCTTGACAAGATTTCCACCCTTGGGGGTGGTGGGGGAGATACATCTAGTGTTTCCTCATGGGAGGCATGTTGGAGACTTTTTGGATCATCACTATGTACCGAGTACTTCAGTAAAGGATAGAAGTATCTAGATACATGACGTGGAGAGTGTAATATCCCAAAAGGTAGAATGTAGTAATAAACAAAAAAATATGTGTAACAATAGAATATGTACACATAAAATTATGATCAACACATAGATACACAGAATAGGTGAGCCATTTTATTATGTGGAGATGGATAAGTACAATAGTGCATAAAATAGAAGCACTCTATCCAAAGAAAGTGACCCACAATGACCCTAAAAACATGCCAAAGTAGGCATTGTGTAACTAGAGCTATTGGAAGCTAAATAATTCATTGTCCCTTCAGTTGATGATAATATTAGAGCTCGTGGCTAAAAGAGAAATGAAAATCTATGGTGCTCTGGAGCTCTGATGATGCCAATATTTTAGATCCGGGCACTCTAATGGAAACTCAAGATAACTTAGAAAGGAAATCCAGATTAAGAAGATCAGAAATTCACCCTCCTACAATTTGATCCCTTGACTATTGGGTTATGAAGATCTGAAGCATAAACTAATCTAAGATTGCTGAAATTTGTTGCAGATCATATCTATTCTTGAGGGGCTAGTCCCTCCTTGAGATCTCCAAGATAGAAGTTTGAGATCTAGCTTCTTCTTCCTCCTCCACTGAATTTTGCTGTTGAATATTCAATAGCTGGAAAAATGCATTATATGGGAGGGATAGGTTGATTCCTACTACAAAATATGTCTGCTCAACTCAATAATGATGGAAATGATAAATACAAAGTGAGTGGAAGACCCCTCACAGGATTTCCAGCTGAAGTACTGGAAGATTCCCTCCTCCAATGGATCTACAACACTGGACAATGCAATCCTTGATGGGACTACTGCTGCATGGAGCTGTGATATGTTTGGCCTGATGCATGATATAGATCTGAAGCACTGGAAGGCTGATATTGAATCACAAAATGAAAGGATGAACCCTCCACTAGTTCATCAGCTGAAATACTGAAGGAAAACCTCCTCCTCTCAAACCCTGATGCGGAAATGGGTTATTTATAAAGATGTATGAGTTGGAAAAAGTAGGAACAATGTGGCACCAATGCCTAATGATGAATGGAAGCTTATAATAACCTTCCCAGAGTAGGCACTCAAAGTCCCCCATGTGTAAGGGTGGGATTTCTACTTGGAAAACCCTATGCTAAATAGTACTGCAGACTTAGCTAAACAACATAAGCATGCATATAAATTTCAAATGAAAAATATAGATTTAAACAGATCAATAATAAATAATAAAACTCCTCCCTCTAATGTTTCCTTCATCTTCATTATATAGGTTGTGAACCTTCCCATGCCTTGGCCCACCTCATAACTGCAGTGTTCATGTGGACATAGGTCTTCATGTTGACTACGCTATCTCTCCATGATCTCCATGATCTTTGTATTTAATGTTCACCCTCTCCATCATGTGTGCATTAATGCACCACTTCCTCCATCATTTCATCATTTATTACTCTATGATCTTACTTTGAGTCATCCGAGATCTTATTTGACTCCTTCATCTCTCCATGTTCTTGCTAATGATGTTTGATCCCCACTCTTTGATTCATTAATAAGATTCTCCACTATTCCATGATATAGATCTATTAGCTAATTAACCATGTTCACACTCTTAGGAGTGGAACTATTCATCTTAAGGGGTTATGGGTCCCTCCATCCATTTATTTACTTAATCAAGAGAAATAAGTAATAACTCTAACATTCCAATAAACAGATGAAAATTTTTGAATATTACAGTCGTCCCTGCCAAAATTTTTCTTGAACCCAAAAGGCATATGTCTCCTTCCAAATGGCATCCTCACAAGGAAGGCCTCCCCATTTGTTGCAATATGTTATGTATGCCTATCTCCAAAGTTGCATGTCTATAATGTCTAGAGTGACCTCCAACTCTGTAGTTAGATGTCCCTCATCTTCAATGAAGTACTAAGTGACAAACATATGCTATCCAACATCATCATCAATACATGAGATACATAAAAATAGGTGGTTCATTCCACAAAAGGAAAGCCCAAAATCACAAAACATTTCTCCATACCATGATTCATGAATTAGACTATGACTCTCCATTCTTTCATATTCAACCCTGTTGGCCTTGTTGGATCCAAGTATCATTCCAACATTGTGAAAAATAATAAGTAGAGACATATGGGTAGACATAGAAGATGTCAAACCATATTCTCCCAATATAAGCCATTGCAACAGAGCTTCTTGCTGCCACACCATACAATAAACATACCAAGTGGGTTGGACATATTCTCTCAAGAGAAGCCAACATAGCAAAGCATCCTACTGCCCCACCACATTATCATCATACCAACTATGGTGTCCATACTCTCCCAATAAGAGCCATCGGAGGAATGCCTCTTGCTTCCATCCTCCATAATTATCATGCAAAGTAGGGGAGTATGTCAAGCCAAACTCTCCCAAGAGTAACCATAGCAACAAGGTCTCTAGTTGCCTCTTCACATCATCATGTGAATCATGGAGCAAAAACATACTGATTGACATGTGGAATGCCATATCAGCCCAATACAAACAAACTCCATTATCACGCATCATGAGAGTGTTATGCCACATTCCAAACAATACAAAACATATAAAAATGGGAGATTTCATGTGATGGTGAAACTCTCTTAACAACAACCAAAGTAAACATGCCTTATTTTGTTGCGTTATTTCATTGATATACAAGGCACGAGTCAAAGAAATATGAGTCATTGGGTAGTAACCATACTCAACCAAAAGAAACCAGCGCAACCATGCCTCCTCCTTCATTACATCATTGTTGTGGAAGGCATGGATCATGAAAATATGTGTTGTTGGGTAGTAGCCATACTCACCCAAGAGCAACCACCGCAACCAAGCTTCTCGTTGGCATGTCTCATAGTTTTGAAAGTGGCTTTAAAACCCCTTGCTCTACATCAATAACCCTTCCTCCTAATGTGTATGATGGATAACGTTCTGAAAAAACTTGGTGTTGAGTCTCAAAAGTGTTTTCCATATTCATACATATTTCCATTATGTCATAACCATTTAGCTCTTATTTCATAGCCATCTGACCTAAAACCCTACATCAAGTAACCATTTTCATAAATATATGGGTTAGGATCCTTGTCTTCCAAAGTTATTTATTTTATGTATTTAAAGTGAATTTATGATTAGAAACTAGAAAATTAACATAGTTTCATATATATATATGTGTGTGTGTGTGTGTGTTATGAGTTTTGTGACATGTGTAGGTCAAAAGGAAGCTTCTAAAAGACCTTTATGTCGCCTCCCAAAACCAAATTCGAATTTGAGTGGAGAAGATCATGGGATCATGAGGACATGTGTCTCACTTCCATGTTGTATTGAAACTCTAAGAGGATATGTGTGTCATTTCTTAGTTGTGTTGAAACTCTAGAAACACATGTGTCTTATCATTTCCTATTTTGATTGTAACTCTAGAGATGGAGGGAGAGATTCATGGACTCCCATTAATGAGATAACCTCTCATATTTTGTATAAATAGGAGAAGCTTTCTCCTATCATGAGTAGTGAAAAATAAGAGAAGGAGAGAAAGGAATAGAGTTTGTTTTGTAATAAAGCTTAAGATGGAATGGGATGTAGATTTGTGAGTTTTTCAATAAAGAAGTTCTTTGATGTTGTTTTGATTACAACTTTAAGGAGCTAAAGAATTTCACCAAATTGATAGCAAAGGGCCCCTGCTATTCAAGGAGGTTTTACATGTTTTCTAGATAAGTCATTTTCAATTCTGTTTTGTCATATTTCCTTACTTAGATTGCTTTCTGAAATCATATTTTTTAGCATTATGTTTCATGTCATTTGCTTAGATAAAGGATCCTCATGATATTGCAGTTAGTCTCTTTCTCAAACTCTCTTTTTCAAGCTCTTCCAATACATCTCTATTAAATGAATGAGATTCAATTGTGATATTTTGAGTTATTAGCATTTCATTTTCTGTTATTTAGTTAAAAAGAAGATTCTCATTTGCCAGATCTATTTAGTGTTTACATTATATTTCTTTAGGTAGAGTCAGTAAGAAGTCCAGAAGCTTCTGGTTTCATCCTTTCTAGTAAAGGTGAAATAACCAGTAAAAGCCCCTATTGTCAATCTTTGTATAAGAAATATTTTGTTCACACAATTTCAGATCAGATTCCTCATTATACTGCAGTTAGTCTCTTTCAAAAGCTTTTCCAATAAACCTCTAATTCACGAATGAGACTAAGTTGTAATATTGTGAGTTATTGATTGTTTTGCTTCATAGAAGATCCTTATCACATTATGATTAATCTCTTTCAAAAGCTCTTCCAATAAACCTCTAATTCATGAATGAGATTTAGTTTTAATGTTATAAGTTGTTTCAGTTTTTCTTTTATGTTTTAGGAGATCCTCATTGCATTAGAATTAATCTTTTTCACAAGATCTTCCAACAAATCTCTAACTAAATGAATCAGATTAAGTTGTAGTGTTTTGAGTTACTTTTCTTTTCATGAATGTTCATTTAGAAGATGTAATATCCATGGATTAGGACTCGTTGTTTTTATCATTTTCTAGTTAGGAACATAATTTGCAAATAAACTATGTTTTCATTTATTCATTAACATTTCCTTTTCTCCCTTTTTGACATAAATCTAACTTCATCTTTTTAGAATAGAGTAGCATACTAAAGATCAAACATAAAAACCCCAAAACATCAATAAAACACTAAAAACAATGAAGTAAGAAAAATGGATACTTAGGCACATATAGTGCATCACACTTCATCAGTTTACTAGTCCTAGTTGATAATTTATGTTAACAATTTAGGACACTAAATTGACTAAACATTTTGGCGCCGTTGCCGGGGAAGTGTAATTAGGTAGCCTTATTTCTTACATCTAAAATAAAAATAAAAAATAAAAAATAAAAATTAATCATTTCTTGAGTATGCTCTCCTCCTGCACTTTGTGTGATCTAGAGGATCAGAAAAAGAATTTTTATGTTAAAAATAATAATAAATTATGTTTTCATCATTTCATTTCATTTTACAATAAACTTTAAAAATGATGAAAATTTTTAATTTCAATAATTGTTTTGTTTAATGAAATATATATGTATATTTTTGAATTTTTGAAAATATAATATAAAATTTTATTAACAAATCAATTAAAAAAAAAAAATTTAATTAAAAAAAAAATGACTCATGGAAATAAGACCCACACATACGTATGAGGCCAGCCTTTGGTTTGGCTTTACACATATATGCAGTCCTTCAATCCACACAAAGAACATTCTCTTTTCCATATTCGTTTTTCCTCAAACAACAGTTATTAGAAATCATTTTTAAAAATTTGCACACAATAAAGGTATATCACATGAAGAAACTGCTGATGAAGAGAAGATTGCAAATTGTTGATGAGGAGAAGATTACAAATTTCTGATGAAGAGAATATTACAAATTCAATTGCAGGGACAGACAATGGAAGTGTATCATATGAAGAAATTACTGATGAAGAGAAGATTTCAGACTGTTGATGAAGAGAAGATTGCAGATTCCATTGCATGTAATTGGAATGAAGGAGATCGATGTGAACTTCTCTGTGAGATACAAGCCATTACACTTCAAAACCTGCAAATAAAAACAAATCAAACCACAAGTAATTGCCAGAAAATGAAATGCGTAATTGTCAAACACACCCGATTTTAAAACGAATTTTTTGAGCAAACCGAGGCGAATTAGGAAAAAATAAAACATGGGTGTTTTCGGGAACGGGGTGCATTAGGTAATCCTATAAAAAATTTCTGAAATTCGTAGCCATTTGAGAGAAATCCAGGGTTCTTTGGAGCACTAATTTGCAGTGTGCGTGAGAGAAACATGTTTTTTTTTAATGAAAACAGTCACGGTTTTATAAAATTCAATTTTGAGAAATAATCAAGGATCTGATTTTCTTATTTGAAGGAAAATGTGGTAGAATTCATGTGTGGTGGCACATGATGAGTGACAAATGGATTATTTGAGGCAAACACATTATCATATGTGCATCAAATGCAAGTTGTATAAATTGAAAAGGACTCTTCCTTCATCTCCTTCATAGTTAGGAATTTGACTTTAGAAATTTCAAGTTTCTTATTTTTATCTCGCATGAAAGAGGCATTGGCATGAATTTCTTTCAAAAATATTCATAAGGACAATTATTTCATCCATGCTTTATTTCGTTCAAAAAAAAAAAAAAAAAAAAAACTTCTTAATAATGGTTTGCAGGACAATTGGAAGATTATTTAGATGATTTCTAAACATTTGGCATTAATATTGCTGATGTGCATTTTTCTATAAAGTTTTAACTTGCAGAACACAGCAAATCTTTGTGATGCCAATTGTTTTACTAAGCATAGTGCATGAAGTCATCCGACAATAGGGAGTTGATTTATTTTTTTATGGTTATTCTTTAAAAATGGATTGTTATTGATATCATGAATTGGACTGAATATAGAACTTTTTGATTTACCTTAATCTATTTCATTTGACATTTAATTTTTGCGTAAGAATCAGAAAGAAATTAGCTACTTCTTTTTTAACACACTTATGTTCTTTATGTCAAGTTTTTTTTTTTTGTAGATTTGGGATGATCGAATGATCATTAAGGAAAACTAATTGTCACGATTGGTTTTCAAATGACCGATTTCATGAGAAACATAAGAAAAAGTCCATGTTCATATCCATCAAGACCATTACTTTTCCTCCCTTTTTGAATTGTAAATCCAACCAAGAAATTCAAAGCAAACCACCATTATTTTCCCAGCAAGAGTTAGTTGTTCATTTTCCTTCATTCACATACACTTTCCATTACTTTTTGTCTACTCCACAAATAAAAGCAAGAAGTTCACCTACATGCTTATTTCCCATTGTCATTTTCCATTTCTCATTGTCGATTTTCATTTTCCTTTTCCTATCCTTTTCATTTTGCAAACAAACCTTGCTTCAATGCAAATTATTGAATCCATAGTCCTTCAAAAATTATTCTTTCATGCTCGCGTTAGATGATGGAGGATTCCTTAAGGCCTTCCTTCTAACAGGTCTTAGCCTATCGACATCAGCACATTATCTAGGTCTAAGACTAGAGTCCTTAATAGTACCTTGAGGCTTGTATGCATTAAAGACAAGTTCTCTCGCTGACAATCATGGGAATACATCAATGTCCCTTGATCGGCAGATCTTGCAAGTGGTTCAACATCAGCCCATCTATTCGCACTTTGCAAGATGTACTTAGGTACCTTGGCACTCATTCACATTAATGGTGAGTTTGCCTCGCATTGGTTAACGAAATTCATCAATGGTCGGTAATCCAATGAATTTTCTTCATGCTCGACATCAACACATTTATTCGCATGACTAGAATTGTACCAGTGGATTTTGTAACAATTGAAGACTACATCATTTCAACATTTTGCAGGAGGAATCAATTTATATCAGCAGCAATAAAGATCCCAATCTTGCCATCAGCACAAAGAGAACAAAGAAGCAGATCAAATTCATTTGTTTACATAGTTCCTGATCCAACAACATCAACAGCCACACTCTTTCAGTATACACAACTCATTCACATTTAAGGTAAGTGAAGGCATGTGGTTTTCTAATTTTTAGTCATGTAATTCATTAGAATGCTAAAATTTTAACTTTGGAAAAATTCCTCACTCCCTTTTTCACATTGTCATATCTTTAGTTGGGGGGGAAGAGACATCATTTCATATCCACATGTCATACACTATCACACATTTTCATTTCATTTCCACCCACATATACTTCCCAACCAACTATTGTTGCAACATGATCCAAAAGATTATATGCCTTTCAAATGATCAATTCATTGATGGCGTATTTGATTCTAAATGTTTTCATGAACTTTGATGCAACAAAGAAAATAAAGCATTGTTACACAAGATCCATTGCTCAAAAAAATCGGTTGTCACACAAGAACCAACCATATAAAAAAAAATGTTGCAATCAAATGTATTATACTTTGCCAAAAGAAAATATTATAAAGCAAAGTTTGAAACGAATATACATGAGTCAAAACTCATAAAAGATCAACTCATGGACAAATGAATCATTGCAATAGTTGCATGAGGACATGCAGCAACTTTAGTTGGGGGTTATGTTGAGTCTCAAAAGTGTTTTCCATATTCATACATATTTCCATTATGTCATAACCATTCAGCTCTTATTTCATAGCCATTTGACCTAAAACCCTACATCAAGTAACCATTTTCATAAATATATGGGTTAGGATCCTTGTCTTCCAAAGTTATTTATTTTATGTATTTAAAGTGAATTTATTATTAGAAACGAGAAAATTAACATAGTTTCATATATCTATATATGTGTTATGAGTTTTGTGACATGTGTAGGTCAAAAGGAAGCTTCTAAAAGACTTTTATGTGGCCTCCCAAAACCAAATTCGAATTTGAGTGGAGAAGATCATGGGATCATGAGGACATGTGTCTCACTTCCATGTTGTATTGAAACTCTAAGAGGATATGTGTCTCATTTCTTAGTTATGTTGAAACTCTAGAAAGACATGTGTCTTATCATTTCCTATTTTGATTGTAACTCTAGAGATGGAGGGAGAGATTCATGGACTCCCATTAATGAGATAACCTCTCATATTTTGTATAAATAGGAGAAGCTTTCTCCTATCATGGGTAGTGAAAAATAGGAGAAGGAGAGAAAGGAATAGAGAGTGTTTTGTAACAAAGCTTAAGATGGAATGGGATGTAGATTTGTGAGTTTTTCAATAAAGAAGTTCTTTGATGCTGTTTTGATTACAACTTTAAGGAGCTGAAGAATTTCACCAAATTGATAGCAGAGGGCCCCTGCTATTCAAGGAGGTTTACATGTTTTCTAGATAAGTCATTTTCAATTCTGTTTTGTCATATTTCCTTACTTAGATTGCTTTCTGAAATCATAGCTTTTAGCATTATGTTTCATGTCATTTGCTTAGATAAAAGATCCTCATGATATTGCAGTTAGTCTCTTTCTCAAGCTCTTCCAATACATCTCTATTAAATGAATGAGATTCAATTGTGATATTTTGAGTTATTAGCATTTCATTTTATGTTATTTAGTTAAAAAGAAGATTCTCATTTTCCAGATCTATTTAGTGTTTACATTATATTTCTTTAGGCAGAGTCAGTAAGAGGGCCAGAAGCTTTTGGTTTCATCCTTTCTAGTAAAGGTGAAATAACCAGTAAAAGCCCCTATTGTCAATTTCTGTATAAGAAATATTTTGTTCACACAATTTCAAATCAGATTCCTCATTATACTGCAGTTAGTCCCTTTCAAAATATTTTCCAATAAACCTCTAATTCACGAATAAGACTAAGTTGTAATATTGTGAGTTATTGATTGTTTTGCTTCATAGAAGATCCTTATCACATTATGATTAATCTCTTTCAAAAGCTCCTCCAATAAACCTCTAACTCATGAATGAGCTTTAGTTGTAATGTTATAAGTTGTTTCAGTTTTTATTTTATGTTTTAGGAGATCCTCATTGCATGAGAATTAATCTTTTTCACAAGCTCTTCCAACAAATCTCTAACTAAATGAATCAGATTAAGTTGTAGTGTTTTGAGTTACTTTTCATTTCATGAATGTTCATTTAGAAGTTGTAATATCCATGGATTAGGACTCGTTGTTTTTATCATTTTCTAGTTAGGAACATAATTTGCAAATAAACTCTGTTTTCATTTATTCATTAACATTTTCTTTTCTCCATTTTTGACATAAATATAACTTCATCTTTTTAGAATAGAGTAGCATACTAAAGATCAAACATAAAAACCCCAAAACATCAATAAAACACTAAAAACAACGAAGTAAGAAAAATGGATACTTAGGCACATATAGTGCATCACACTTCATCAGTTTACTAGCCCTGGTTGATAATTTATGTTAGCAATTTAAGACACTAAATTGACTAAACACCTGGTATCCTCCCATTGTAGGACACCAACCTCCTCAAATTGTTGAAGAAATTTTCACTCCATGGTATGTTCAAGTGCACCTCCCATGAGATCTCTCCATGAGATCCTCTCATCATTGGCCCTTCAAAACCCATAAGGTTTTTAATATGATGTAGGTAGAAGTCTCTCTTTGAGCTGTGAGATGCTCATTGAGAAAGTGGCATATTGAAAAGGGAAAATATTTCCCATCTCAAGATGTCTACCATCTATCACCTAATTCTATAATGCTTCATGAATGAAGCTTCCATTGGATTGTTCCCATAAGGAATGTGTCCTCTTCTCATCACTACTACTCATAGACAGTGTTGTTGATCTCCATGTTGGTGCATATATTGTCTCATGGCAAGGCACAATGCATAACTCATTTCTTAAAATTTTACTGAATATGATCATTCTCATACCATCTTCTGAAACTCCACATTTCAACTAAAGGGTTGAATGTATCTCAAAAATGACGAAATGGGATGGCTCTTCATCTCCTCCTTGATCAGATCAAGTGTCCTCTGCGCAGTGATATGTTGTTGCTTCAAATCAGCATGCTACTCTAACCCTTGGTTATGCATTAGCCATGATGGCATGTCCCCATAAGTTTCAATAAAAGGTACTGAAACATTATGAGATGGAAATTAATGCAAAACTTATATCAGTTGATACTTAGAAACATCTTGCAAGATCACAAGAGTTCCTCCATCTGGTGCAATGGTCTCTCCAACTGCTGGTAAGAGTGATGGTTGCTCTTCTATAAGTTTCCCATCATTGGAAACTTTCTCCTCTTCTTCATGCATCTCTTGAATCATGAATGGGACTCTATATGTCAAGAGCTTAAGATTACCTTGCAAAGATGCAAGTGTCTCTTCTCTTGATACAAGTATTTCTGCAGTTGGTGGTGAATGTAGTGACTCTTTGTCTAGAGTGACAAGAATGAGATTATCCTTTGACTTCTTAGGAAATGTCTCCGGTTTTCTTCTATCAAACCCCTTTATCCTTCGAAATAAGTCTGAATACTTAGTCAATTTTGCATGCTCCATGTGATCAAACCACCATTCATTTGCCTCACCTTGAAGGTGAAGAGCTGCAATCTGGACAACCTCTTTCTTAGCTATAGGATGTATCCTAAAGAATGCATCTAACTCTTTCCTCCAAGCCTTTATAGTGCTTGAGGAAGATCCATCAAATGTAGGCAAATAAAATCTATTGTGCCTCTCCCTTCTATTACTGATGTAGGATCTTTGTTCTTCGTTGAGTTGGAAAAACTGTTGGAGAGTTAGATTCTCCTTGAATGCTCTAGACTATGCTTTGTACTCTTCAAGATATAGACTTAGACTATCATGAGTTTTAGGCTCTGAATTTCTTCTATCTCCATACCATTGACTTTTCTCTTCAAATAATGTGGGCATAGTAGATCTTTGAGGAGCTCTATGCTTCTCTGCTGTTATTTTTTGTTGATAAGAAATACTAGGACCTTCTTCATTCTGAAACCTTCTTGAGGTTTCTCTTTGCCTTTATCTCTTCATTTCATTGATGTATTTGGATAGATCCTTCATAGTTATAATGATAGATGCAGCAAAACTTAATCCCTCCATTATTTATAGATCTCTACTATCTACTTTCATATGCTGTCAATAATGTCCAAAAGCTGAGCCAAACATCATGCTCTAGTACCACTATAATATCCCAAAAGGGAGAACGCAGTAATAAACAAAAAAAATATTTGTAACAACAAAATATGTATACTAACATTATGATCAATACATAGATACACAAAATAGGTGAGCCATTTTATTATGTGGATATGGATAAGTACAACAGTGCATAAAATAGAAGCACTCTAGCCAAATAAAGTGGCCTAGAATGACCTTGAAAACATGCCAAAGAAGGAACTACGTAACTGGAGCTGTTGGAAGCTAAATAATGTATTTTCCCTTCAACTGATGATAGTATTACAGCTTTTGGCTGAAAGGGAAATTCATATATATGGTGCTTGGGAGCTCTGATGATGCCAATATTGCATATCCGAGCACTCTGATGGAAACGCAAGATAACCCAGAAAGGAAATCCAAATCTAAGAAGAATTGAAATTCACCCTCCTAGGTTTTAATCCCTTGACTACTGGGTTGTGTAGATCTAAATAATAAATTGATCTAATATGGTAGAAATTTTTCGTAGATCAGATCTATTCTTGAGGGGTTGATCCCTCCTTCACATCTCCAAGCTAGAAGCTTGAGATTTAACTTCTTCTTCCTCCTCCACTGAATGTTGTTAGTGAATACTGAATAGCTCGAAAACATGCATTGTATGGGAGGGAGAGGTTGATTCCTGCTAAAAAAAATTTCTACTCAGCTCAAGAATGATGGAAATGATAAATACAAAGTGAGAGGAAGACCCCTCACAAGACTTCCAGCTGAATTACTAGAAAATTCCCTCCTCCAATGGATCTACAGTACTGGACTGCGCAATCCTTGATGGCAATGCTGCTGCATGGAGGTGTGATATGTTTGGTCTGATGCTTGATATATATTTTAAGCACTGGAAAGATCATCTTGAAGCACAAAGTGAAAGGATTATCCCTCCACTGGTTCCTCAGCTGGAATACTGAAGTACAACCTCCTCCTCTCAAACCCTGATGCAGAAATACATTATTTATGAAGATGTATGGGTTGCATAACGTATGAAAAATGTGGTACCAATGCCTGATGATGAATTATAGCTTAGAATAACCTTCCTAGAGTAGGCACTCGAAGTCCTCCATGGTTAAGGGTGGGATTTTCGCTCGGAAACACCCTGTGCTAAACAACACTGCAGACTTAGCTAAACAACATAAGCATGCATAGAAATGTCAAATGAAAAATCTAGATCTAAACAAATCAATAATAAATAATAAAAAGCCTCCCTCTAATGTTGCCTTCATCTTCATTATATACTTTTCAAACCTTCCCATGCCTTGGCCCACCTCATAACTGCGTTATGCATGTGGACTTAGGTCTTCATGTTGACTATCTTGTCTCTCCATGATCTACATGATCTTTGTATTTAATGTTCACCTTCTCCATCATGTGAGCATTAATGCACCACTTCCTCCATCATGTCATCATTTATTGCTCTATGATCTTAGTTTCAATCCTCCTAGATCTTATTTGACTCCTTCATCTCTCCATGTTATTCTTATTAATGATGTTTTATCCCCACTCTTTGATTCATTAATAATATTCTCCACTATTCCATGGTGTTGATTTATTAGTTACTTAACCATGTTCACACTCTTAGGAGTGGATTTATTCATCTTAAGGGGTTATGGGTTACTTCTTTTGAGAGAGTATGGCTCTCATATCTATATTGATGTTGATTTAGCATGGCAGCAAGAAGAATTATTGTGGTGGCCTCTATTGAGTGAGTATGGCTCTCTTAATTGTTTTCATGATGATCTAGCATTACAGCAGAAGGCTTTGCTACAGTGGTTGTTATTGGGAGAATATGGTTTGACATTGTTCATGTTTATCCATATGTCTCTACTTCTTGTTTTCCACTATGTTGATGTTATGCTTGGATCCTACATTGCCAATAGGGCTAATGATGGGATCATTGATAGATGTAATCTACTCTATGTATCATGGGTTGGAGATATAGTTCATGAGTTGGGGCTTTCCACTTTTGGAAGGGACCACTTTATTTCATGTATCTCATGTATAGAGGAGATATTTGTACATCATATGGTTGCCACTTGGAGATTCATTGATGAGGAAGGGTATCTAACTTTTCAGTTGGAGGCCATTTTAGACACTCTATAGAGGAAAATTTGGAGTTGGGCATGCATGAAACATTGTGACAGATGAGAAGGCCTTCCATATGAGGATTCCATTTGAAGGAAGGACGTTTGTTGTAGCATCCACTTTTGCAGTTGCTTGAGTACAAGCAATATTTGGTGGGGAGGACTGTAATATTCCCAATTTTCCACAAGATAATTGGAATATTATATTTCTTAATTTTCATAATTAATTAAGTAAATAATAGGGTGGAGGGACCCACAAACTCCATAGATGAATAAAATCCATGTTTGATGTGTGTATGTGGATATTTCAGATCTAGATCTACATTATGGAGTAGTGGTACAGCTTCTCAAATGAAGGAAGAGTGGAGATCATTGATATTTAATGAAAAATCATGAGGATCTTGGAGGAGGTCAACTGAGATCATAGTGCATTCAAAGAAATATCATAAATAACTTATGATGAGATAGTGAAGGAAGTGGTGCATATAATTCGTGCATGATGGAGAGAGTGGGAATTAAATGCAAAACATGATAGAGATCATGGAGAGACAGTGTAGTCTTCATGGAGGCTAGTGGCCACATCTACAACGCAGTTATGAGGTGGGCTATGGTTATGGAAGGCTCGTAATCTATATAATGGAGATGAAGGCACAATAGAAGGTAGGATTTAGATTATTATTTCTGATATGTTTAGATCTATATTTTTCGTTTGACATTTCTTTACATGCTTATGTCATTTAGCTAAGTCTACAGTTTTGTTTAGCACTGGGTGTTTCCGAGCAGAAATACCACCCTTATCCACGGGGACTTCAAGTTCCTACTCTGGGAAGGTTTCTATTGAGCTACATTCCTCATCAGCCATTGGTTCCATCTTTAGGAGTTTGTTTCTAGCATTCCAGCTAGGAAACCAGTGGAGGATTTATCCTTCCACCTTGTTCTTCATGTTCATCTTTTCAGGAGAAATAGATCTATATCTGGCATTCAAGCCATTGTGTTTTACCTCCATGCAATAGCAACCCCCTACAGGATTGCACAGTCCAATCCTGTAGATCTATTGGAGGAAGGAAGTTTTCAACATTTCATCTAGAAATCCTATGAGGGACCATTTATTCACTTTGCATTCATTGCTTCCACCATTGTGAGATGATTTGACATATCTAGCATCAGGATATTGAGCCTCCCTCTCTGACATTGTAGTTTTATGGAGTTCTTGAGCGATTAGAAACTATCTTCAGTGTAGTAGAATGGAGGAGATAGATCTTGATCTTTTAGACCAAGGATCTAGTGAAGGGATCAGCCCTTCAAACATATATGTGATTGGATATATTGTAGCCATATATTTGCCAAATCTTGCTTCAGATCTTCATACCCAGCATTGTATATGTGAAGCCCTAAGAGGGTGATTTTTATAGATTCATAGATCTGGAAAATCCTTTCTGGGTTATCTTGGGTATCCATAATAGAGCCTAGATCTACATTTGCAATATCATCAGAGATCCCAAACTACCTAGTTCTAACTTTATATTTTGTCGGTAGTTGCAGTCCCAACAATTGTAGTAGGGACGTCACCCTTTTCCTTCTAGCAGTCCAGCAGTTACGCACTCCCTCTTGTGTGATCATTTCAAGGTCATTCTAGGCCATCTCTTTGGCTTGAGTGTCTCATATTTTGAGCATTGTTGTACTTTTATTCCACCTCCTATATAATAAAATGGCTCAACTACTCTTTATATTTTAATGGTGTATTTAGATTTATTGTTTACTTATGCAGTTCATCTATTATGTTTTTTTATTAGTGCATTCTCCCTTTTGGGATATTACAGTGGTTTCGGAGCATGATCTTTGGCTCAGCTCGTGGAAACTTCATCTTTTGCATCAAAAGAAGAAGCAGATAGTAGAGATCTATCATGAAGGAGGATTGTAATTTTTCCACTCTTCTCTTTAGATATTTGCAAGATCTCTCCAAGGAGGTCAATCAAATGAAGAGAGAAGGGAAAAGGATGGATCTAAGAATATTTGAATAGGAAGATCCCAACACTTCCTATCAGCAAGAGAAGCTGTCGTAGTAAGTCATCTTGCTACCCCATCACATCATCATTATACCAAGTAGAATGACCAAAATCCCGCAACAGAAGCCAACACTGTAGGGCCTCTTGTTTCCATCCTCCATCAATGTCATGCAATGTATGGGAATAAATCAGCCCATATTCTCCCAATAGTGACCAAAGCAACAAGGATTCTTGCTTCTTCCTTACATCATCATGATGTAAGTCATGGAGCAACAACATACTAAAGGACATGTGGAATGTCTCATCAGAACAATACAAATAATCTCCCTTATGCCACATCATGTGAGAGCCATGCTTTCTCCTAAACCCAAGTACATACATGAACATGACATACGTCCCAAACATAAATACATGTAAATACATGAGAGATATCCCAAACAAGAGCAAATATATGGACATAAGATACACCATGATATGTCCAAACTCTCTCATCAACAACCAGTTCAACCATGCCACCTAATGTTGCATGTCATCAGTGATATGTATGGCATGGATGTTGCAAATGTGAGATGTTGGGTAAAACCCATACTCACCCAAATGAACCTAGTGCAACCATGCTTCTTGTTCCTATAATCATAGATTTTCATGAAGGTAGGCAACCTCCTGCTCCTCATCTGAATCCATTTATCCCAATGTGGATGATGAATCATGCCAAGATCAAACTTGGTATCCTCCCAATTTTTATGGAGGAGACTGTGTTGTGGGTGAATGATGTTGATTATCCTGATGCTGGATGGTTGAATAAAGCTCTAATAACTTCCTTACTAGCCTCCCATATGAAGAGTTGCCCCCTCCACTGGAAAACAAGCTCAAAAATTGGGTCTGTCAACCCTCCATTGCTGCTACCCTACAAAACAAAACAATCCTAAAGGGTACTGCGCTGTGAATGAAGGTTAAATATTGGCCCCAAGCCGGATAGTGGAAATGATGCTCAATGAACCTCTCCTGAGTAGGAACTCAACGTCCCTCGGGATGAGGGTGGGATTTCCACTCGCAAACACCATGTGCTAAAAAGCACTGCAGACTTAGCTAAACAGCATAAGCGTGCATAGAAATGTAAAATGAAAAATCTAGATCTAAACATATCAATAATAAATAATAGAAAGCCTCCATCTAATGTTACCTTCATCTTCATTATATAGTCTGTGAACCTTCTCATGCCTTGGCCCACCTCATAACTACATTGTGCATGTGGATATAGGTCTTCATGTTGAATGTGTTGTCTCTACATGATCTCCATGATATCTATATGCAATGTTCACCCTCTCCATCATGTGTGCACTAATGCACCATTTCCCCCATCATCTCATCATTTATTGCTCTATGATCTTACTTTGAGTCCTCGTAGATCTTATTTGACTCCTTCATCTCTCCATGTTCTTATTATTAATGATGTTTGATCCCCACTCTTTGATTCATTAATAAGCTTCTCCACTATTACATGATGTAGATTTATTAGCTACTTAACAATTTTCACACTCTTAGGAGTGGATTTTTTCATCTTAAGGGGTTATGGGTCCCTCCACCCATTTATTTACTTAATCAAGAAAAATAAATAAGAACTCTAATGTTCCAACAAACAGATGAATTTTTTTGAATATTACAAAGAGAATTGAGACACAACCTACAATCGTAGTGTTGGTGTGGATATTGGGTAGACATGGCTTCCACCAAGTCACTGGAGGGTAGATGATACTAGTAGAGAGTGTATTGGGATGGGCCTAATATGGGTGGGCCCAAATGTTGATGACATCATTGAAACTTCAGTTGGTTCTATGCATGCAATAGACCAATAATAGCCATTCATTTGGGATAGTTTTGTGCTCATTATTCTTTGACAATATACCCACCATCTGACCACATGTCCAGATCCGTGATGGGGGGCCACAGGAGACCAGGATGCACTGGTAGGGAAAGTTTCTGTGACGGGATAGAAGGGGAAGATTCAGACGTGTGTTCTAACCTTAATTTTTTCTCATTGGGATTAGATGCCATTCTACATAGATGAATATCCATATAGTGGTACAGACTTTCAGGGGGATGAGATGGTAAGTGCTAGTTGATATATTTTGATTGCATGTATAGTTTAGAAAATATATGTATCTGGTATTTATTTTCAAACTTGTGGCATGCAGATATAGCACCGGTGAAACTTGCAGGGTATGCGGGATGAGCTGCAATACCTGGGGCTAAATACCAAAGGGGATATACATCACAGTAGAGGCCAGATAGTGATGCATTATTGGAGGACCTTTGCCATAGGTTTGAATTGGTACTGACCGATGTGATAGATTGTGGGTGGAATGACCTAGAACATCAATACACAGATGTGTGTACGATTATTCCCTGTGAGTATTGAGCTATCATGATGCATGAAATGATGAACGGTTAGGATGAAGGAGACGTACAAGCTTGGGGAGAGGCCCCATTCACGTGAAACCCACCAGAGCAAAGTGATTGGGAATAGGGGAATAAATGCCCCAATTTTTGTAGGTATAGTGATAACATGTTATTCGCATGCTAGATGTATTTAGAGTAGTTGACTCCAAACACTATATTATGGATTTTTTGATACATAATATGGTTATGTGTTAGGCTTTGATGATGTGGTTCGCAATTTGTTTATTTTATGGATATCTTCTTATGTATGCATGTGATAAATTCGAATATAGAATATTATTTGCAATGCTATCTACATAGTTATTTTATGCTCTAGGAACATGATTAAATTAAATGGATTCAAATTCACATACCAAAATCTTAACTTGTAGATATTTTCAAAATGGGAGAGGATTACGCACATGATAAACACCATTTAATTGCAAGACAAGTAGAAAGGAACCGATACAAACATGAAGGTGAAGGACACAATGATCAAGGGAAAAGGCTAAAAAACCTTTTGTTGCATCAAATTCAGCTTGATTATTGGTGGCGGATATGATGCATCCATTGTTATAGTGGATTTACGAATGCAAAGGGGAAAAAATGGCCCAAGTTGTTGAGGCTATATTCATGGAGAAGCGAATTGCACCATCGGAATAACCTATATATGGTGTGGATGATGGATCCATATGAAAGGCACAGGAAGATAACAAATGAGATTATGGGAGATGCAAGCTACCTAAATGAAAAAATAAAAACGAAAATTCATTTCGATGGGGGATTCCATGGGTCTAATTTCTTCACGTAGAGTGCATTGCAAGGGTCAGGGATAATTTCTCCATTTGGGCCTTCTAAAAGGTATGTGCCCTTACCCAAACACTTAAGAATGATGTAAGTACCATGCCATAATGGGTATAATTTTCCATGCTCGAGGACATCATGATCTCATTCATAAATAAGAACAATGTCGCCTTTATGAAAGGCACGGGGATGGAATTTATGGTCATAATGATATTTGGTGTGCTCTTTAGCCACCTTAATGGTTTGGAATTCCATATGATGATATTAATTAGCATGCTCTAGAATGACGATTTTTTTTCCTAAGGATTGGGTTTTCGAGAGGAGTTTGACAACATGGTGGAGGGAGGGTATTTCACAGCCAATTGGTAAGAATGCTTCATATCCATATACAAGGTGGAAAGGAGTGAATCCAATGGTGGTTTTGACATAAGCTCTATAGGCCCACAAAATAGGGAATAACATTATATTCCAATTGGTATTGTGTTTATTTATCTTCTATTGAAGCATTTTTTTGAGGATCTAGTTGACAAAAGCAACTTTTTTATTTCCTTGGGGATAATAATACGATGAATATTGGTGTTAAAAACCCAAAAGTGAGGATATATCACACCATATCTCATCTTCAAAGTGTTGGCCATGGTAAAAAACAAATTGTTTAACTACCCTAAATCGAGTGATAACATTTTCAAAGAAAAAAAGGGTTGTGGTAGTTATGGTGTTATTGAACGTGGGCATGTCCTCAGCGCATTTGGTGAAATAGTCAACAATAATGATAATTTACCTATGTTTATTAGTAGATGGGGGTCAACATTCCATAAAATAAATGGCCCATTTACATAAAGTACTAGTTGTGGTGACAATATGGAGGGGAGGAAGTGGAGCTCAAGCCTTCAAGTAATATAGCTAGAAATTGGGATAATGTTTGACTTCCTCGATGTAATTTATAAAGAGATAATGCCAAAAGTAAATTTCATGCATTATTTTCTAGGTATTTTCCGTTCTAGAGAGATGACCACCACAAGTGTCACAGTGATAAGAATTGTGCACTTTCTCAGCTTCAGCATGGGTGAGACAACAACGAATGACAATGTTGACGCCACGATGACAAAGATCATCACCAATGAGGAGGTAACAAGGGGATTAATGTTGAATGCATCATAAATCATTGAGAGTGAGATGAGGGGAATTTTTTTGCGTTTGAAAATAGGTAAGGATGTCGCGATACCAAGGGTCATCAAAGGTTAGAGTGAACAATGTTCATTTGGAAGGTCATCATTTATGGGCAGATCTGGCGCACCAATAGGAAAGTTAGAGATGAATTCAGCAAGGGATAAAAATTTCTTACTCTTCGGCATGAAAAAATCCAAATCAAATACCTATAGGATGATGATCCAATGGGCATACTTCCAATTTATGATCTGCTAACTCAATAAGAAGGCCATGGGGTTGGAATTAGTCACAACCTTGGTGCTACATGTAAGGATATAATGGTGAAGTTTATGGATGAATAACATGACAACTAGGGCCAACTTTTCCACATTGGAATAGGAAATAAGGGGTATGTTAAGGTTTTTACTAACATAATATATGATGTGCTATTTTCTAGTCTCGTATTCCAATATTAATACCCCTAAAATCGATTAGGTGGAAGATGAAACATACAAGATGAAATATCTCAATGTTAGGTTGGCTAATCAATGAAGAAAACGTTATAGCACACTTGCGGGTATCAAAATATTGTTGAGCTTGGTCATCCCCAACAAATGGAATGTTAGATTGAAGGAGTCTAAGAAACCCATGAGTATTGGTGGCATAGTCAAGAACAAATCAACCAAGAAAGTTGGCTTTCGTTGAAGGCTTTGCAACTGACGAAGGTTGCAAGGAGGAGGAAGTTCGAGAATGGCTTGAAATTTGGGAGGGTGAAGGGTGATCCCAGTTTTGGACATCATGAATCCCAAAAAATGACCAACAAGAACAGGAAAGACACATTTATGGGGATTGAGGTGAATTTTACACTTGCAACATTGTAGGAAGATGGTGCGCAAATCATTAGGATATTGCAAACAAATTTTCGAATGAGAATTCAGATCGTCAAGATATGTAAGAATAATGTGAGTTGGGTTATGGAAATAATAGGACATGGCAGGCTAAAAAGTGGCCCCAGTGTTCTTCAAACTGAAAGGCATAACCTTATAATAAAAATTTCCCCACATAATATTAAAGGAAGTTTTAATTTGATCAACAAAGGGGATACATATATGACTGTACCATGACAATCCATCCACAAATGAAAGGACCTCATGTCCCATACTGTAATATTCCAGAACAAGAAAAGCATCAGTATTGAACATGAAACTAGAAATTGCAGTAAACATTAATACATCAAACATGAGCCAATCATAGATCCATCTTATTATGTATATCAGCAACAAATAAGTACAATATCTTGAGGAACAATTACTCAAGCTAGGCAAGACAAGCCTCCAATGATCAAATACACTCAAACTTGAAATGTTTCTCCTACTCAAAATGTTGGAGAACCAAGAGAGTGTAGTACTAGTGAGTACAACTGTAGCTGGAAAATACAAATATATAAATCTACTAATTTAATGCTAAAAAAGTGCAAGGAATATAGATCTAAGCTCCCCATCACATTTCCAAGATAACCCAGAAAGTGTTTCCAGAAGTACACAAAGTACAAAATGATGAAATGTAGCCCTAGGGTTGAATAATGCTTTGAAGCTAGAAAATTGATAAGAGGTGGATTATATTATCTAGAAATAGTTAATACTCCTCCAATAAATCACCTAGATGAAGGGTTGTTCCCCTCACTGGAAATCTAACTCAAAACTGGGGCACTAAGCCCTCCACTGCAACTGCCCTATAAAATGACGCAGTTTTTGAAGGATACTGCACTGTAGGTGATGGCAGCAGCTTGCTCTAATGCCAGATGAGAAAATGATGCTCAAGGACCCTCCTTTCTAGCTTACTAGATAAAGGGCTTCTCCCTCCACTTGAAAACAAGATCAGAACTAGATCTATCAATCCTCCATTGCTACTGCCCTACAAAACAACACAATCGTGAAGGAGACTACACTGTGGATGATGGCTGAAACTTGGCCTAATGTCGGATGGTGGAAATGTAGCTCAATGGACCTCTCCTGAGTAGGCACTCAAAGTCCCTAAAGTATGAGGGTGGGATTTCTTCTCGGAAACACCGTTGTGCTAAATAGCACAACAAACTCCGCTAAACAACTAAAGCATGAAATAAGTCATAAAATACCAAGACATAAACAATAATTAGAATGCCCTCTATGGCTGTTTTTGTACCTATTTCCTATAGGCAGTCCTTGGCTGCAAAAACTAGGCCAGGAAACCAACTCAACCAATCTTTAGGTTCAAGCTGACCCCTGAACAAGAGGGGGATCCCTAAATAATTATGAGGCCTTATTTAACATTTTTCACTGTCACTAGACAAAATCCTTTGAAGCACAATGGCTAGATTTATGGTTTTAATTGGTGGTGGTTGGCGATTAATGCATAATTTATATTCATGAATAAATCCCTCCTTTGCAGAGTCCTTTCTTAAAATGACAACTTCCAGCCTGACAAAAGAACTTGATTTGTAAAAGAATTTGGCAAACAAATGTAGAGAGGTTACTGATAATTAAGGAGTCAAATTTAGTACTTGGTAAGTCAGGCGGATTTGGAAGCATGTAGAAAGCTTCTACAGCGAAAAAAAACACATTCGGGAGAAGATAGAAGTGGAAAGAAATAACCAGTTCAAAGAGGAGCTAACTCTAACAAAATTCCGATACACTAATCTATTTAAACAATTATAAATTTGGAGGGGATTACGGAGAGATTGAAACTCAATCTATTCTAACCTAGCTCTTCTATGTAACTCTGGATATGTGCAGAAATATATTATGGAAATAATGGAAAAAAAATGAGAAACACAAATTCTGTCAAATCCAGAGTTGAAATAATCCAATTAGAATTTTTGGAAAAAGAGTTTTACAAAGTTGAAGCGGTCTTGGCCTCAAAAGCACACACTTTGCTTATTACAAATCGTCAAATATATATAAATTAGAATTTGAAACTGCTCCTATCCTATAGGAGATCAATTCTATCAAATAAGCTAAAAATAAAATAATCTCGACTTCTTGCAGAAAATCTGGAACAATACCCTTCAAATTGGGATTTAATTATAGTGTTGACTAATGTTTCTCCTTCATATTTGGATCCGATCCTTTGATTGATGATATGTGTCTAAATATGTAAATAGGTTGATTGGTTATTGCTTTTCCTCCTTGGAAATCTAAAACTGTTGAATATTATACAAAGTAAAATTTTCCCTATAAAGTTCGAATGCCGGAAGTGATCTGTCTCAAATATCACCCATGCAATCTTTTTAAATATGTGGTTGACCATTTTATTGTCGACATTTTTTTTAAATAATCTTGAACTGCTGATTTTATGCCATTTAATTCCAACTGTTATAACACCTTACTTCCACCTATGAATTTCAGTGTTCTGAAACTATCACTACTTCCACATCTACCCACTGATATTGCTATGAACATTTGCCACAACTTTCATACATCATCATTATCACTATTCCTTTTTTCCATATATTATCTTTGTCACTTGTTAAAGTCACAAGATAATATGCTCATCTATGGGTTACTGCCAAAACTAATACTCATTCTATCACCTTTCTTGCTTGTTTTTGATGTCTCATTTGCTTCCCTCCTTTAGGGTATCATCAACACAGGTCACACTTCTTAGATTCATTTCTTTGAAAATTCAAGACCGTGCACAAAAAACTAGAATTATGGTCATTGTCAGAGTTAAGATAATGCACTTATGTTAAACATGATCTCAACAAGTTACAACAAGTGTCATTGTCCAACATTATTGTCATCGCAAGGATCATTGTTACTTGTTCATTCTTTAAATGATACAAATGTCTTGCCTTCATATGTTGGAGCATTCTCACAAACACCCTTGGATTTACCATTTCCTTCATACTATGTCCTGTATTACTTCTCTCAACAAGATAATTATATCAATCACATCAAAACTTAGAAGCTGTTTCCACATGGTTACTGCTATAAATTACTTAAGAAATAATTTTTATGGCATTATTCCAAGGAGATATTTGTTTATAACCAGCTCTAGAGTAAATTTACTATTGCGATGAATCTTAGAGAAGAGGATTTGAATTTTTTGTACAAAAGTGACATTACATAGCCCTCATCAATTGAAATCTCAGGTTGAGGCTTGGTTGTCTCAAAATTTCAAACTAGCATGCCAGTAACATCAAGAGGCATGAGCATCATTTTACCCGTTAGATTTTGTGGTAATAATGATGGATCTTCTCCATTTGATGTATTATGCATGTAAACCTTGGGCAGGAGAGGTTGATACTAATGTCATACGGTAATAATTCTAGCCTTAAAGCCTCGAAAAGGCTTTTAATTGTAAATTTAGTTCCTGTGTAGACACTATACCTTAAAACAAAACAGAGATGCTTGGGAGGCAACGAAAAAAATGGATCTTGAGTTTTCTTTGTTGTTTCCCTTCATCAAGATCAGAGTGGAATGGACTGGGTAAATCATTCCGTTGAGATTAATTCAGATAAATTGGTTCAAATCTTCAACATTTAATTCTCCAGTTGTCCATTTTGCAGAAAACGACACTTAACATATGCCTTACAAAAAACTAGAAAAATCTCTATATTGGCTCACAATTTTCGCAAAACATTCCATGCTTAAGAAAAATAGGACCATCCTACAAAAAACCCACATCTCAAAATTGGGAAATTCATCCTCCTTTGCCCAAAAGATGAGCCTGAAACTCACCTACTAAAAATTTTTCATTTTTGGTTTTATGGTGAAATCTGGAATTCATGCGTAGCTAGTTATTCCTCACTTGGAAATAGAGATACAACAAAATTGATAAAACAAGTTAAAAATTTTGGAATTTTACAGGAAAATCCTCAGTTACTGATTTAAAGAATGATGGCCCATCCGAATAAATGATTGCACCATGCACCCAACGGCCCTCTCCTGTAGAATGCCCTCGCAACCTCCAAATTTGATGATTCAACCAGCATTTGGAAACATAAATATAGACTATGCTAAGATATAATCACCTATACTGAAGGTGACAGCCACATATAAACCTAACCTTGAAACCACCGACAGATTTCGGAGGGGGTCCATAACGTTAAGCGGTTTTGCTATCTGGGGGTCCAAAATTGTGTGAAGTTGTCACGTGTGCAATGACGACGACCATTAAAACCATGTTTCGGACCACACCCCCCCACCCCCCCCCCCCCCCCCCTCTAGTTAAACCTTGAATGATCCTGGGGAATCCAAAATTGAATGAAGATCATCCTTCAATAAAAATATTTAGGTGACCTTAGGCTTAAAATTTTATAATAAAACTTTTAAATTTAAAACAAATATTTCCATATAATTTAATTTTTTATAAAAATAATATTTTCTAAATAAAAAAATTAATATAGAAAAGAAATAAACCTTTTCAAAAGCATAATAATCTATCTCTCAAGATTTTATTTTAGTAATATTATGACAATTTTTTGACCGAAAATTAAAAATTTTGGGTGTGCCAAAATATGTTACAACATCAGCTCCAATGGGGACTTCTTCCCCCTATGGGATGCGAAGAACAAGAAGATTAGTTTCCTTTAGCATTGGGCATGGAGTCATACTGTAAACTTGATCATCAACCATAATCTACCATAATCAACTCTCCTGGATCAACCCTATCATTTGAATAGCCTACTAGTACAGACTGCAACACACAACTTTGAAATGCAACCATATGCCAGCACTAATCCTGATACTCTTTCATACTAAAAATTGAAAATTGAAAAATTCTGGACCGAAGATATAAGTCGATATATCATACTAGATACTGAAACTCTAAATATGTATTCAATCCCCACACTTCTATCTAACTGAACTAGAAAATGTTGCACTGTTAGGTGTAATCAGTTTTCCAATGTAACCAAGTGCGGAGTAGATTTATTGACAAATCACATTGCCAACAGCTAAAAATTTGAAGAATATATACAATATGAACATAAAAATCCATGGAAAACTTATACTCACATGTGTCCTTTAAAAGCTGCTTCATCTGTAGACATGCAAAATTTCTAATCATGACTAAGAGGAGAAAACATATATTGTTCATTACCAGCATCAACAAACCTTGCATGGCAGTAAAGGCAGCTACTATTTCAAAACAATGGGATTGGTTTCCTAGTGGAATCGCCATCCAACAAAGTGTATTCGTTAGGTGAAAATAATGCAAGGAATACAAATGTCTATTCCTTGTTCAATGGCAAGGAATAGATCTGAACTTTATCGTGATCCAGGGAAAAATTTCTTAGTTACTTGGATCCCAGGCAATGGCACCAAATGTTGTACATGTTTCCTGTAGGTAGTCCTTGGCTACAAAAACTATGCCAGGAAACCAAATCAACCAATCTTTAGGTTCAAGCTGACCCCTGAACTAGAGGTGACTCAGTCAATAATTATGAGGCCTTGTTTAACGTTGTTCACTGTCACTGGACAAAATCCTTTGAAGCACAATGACCAGATTTATGGTTTTAATTGGTGGTGGTTAGCAATCAATGCACAATTCCTATTCATGAATAAATCCCTCCTTTGTGGAGTCCTTTCTCAAAATGTCAGCTTCCAACCTGACAAAAGAACTTGATTTGTAAAATAATGTAGTAGAAGAATGTAGAGAGGTTTCTGATAATTAAGGAGTCAAATTGAATACTTTGCAAATCAGGCAGATTTGGAAGCTTCTACAACCAAACAAAACACATCTGAGAGACTATATAAGTGGCAAACAATAACCAGTTCAAAGAGGAGCTAACTCAAACAAAAGTCTGATATACTAAACTCTTTAAACAATTATAAATTTGCAAGGGATTCCAAAGAGATTGAAACTCAATCTATTATGACTCATTTCTTCTATGTAACTCTGGATATGTGCAGAAATAGATTATGGAAATACTGGAAAAGAAAATGAGACACAAATTATGTCAAAACCAGAGCTGAATACTCCAATTAGAATTTCTGGAAAAAGAGTTTTACAAAGATGAAGCGGTCTTGGCCTCAAAATCCCTCACTTTTCTTATTACAAATTGTCAAATATATAGAAATTACAATTTGAAACTATTCCTATCCTATAGGAGATCAAATATATCAAATAATCTAAAAATAAAACAATTGTTGACATGTTGCAAAAAATCTGGAATAGTACCCTTCAAATTGGGATTTAATTATAGTGTTGACTAATGTTTCTTCTTCATATTTGGATCTGATCCTTTGATTGATGATATGTTTCTAAATATGGAAATAAGTTGATTGGTTGCTAATTGTCCCCCTTGGAAATCTAAAACTATTGAATATTCTACAACGTAAAATTTTCCCTATGAAGTTCGAATGGCGGAATTGATCTCTCTCAAATAGCACCCATGCAATTATTTTAAATATGTGGTTGACCATTTTATTGTTGACATTTTTTTTAAAATAATCTTGAACTGTTGATTTTATGCCATTTAATTCCAACTGTTATAACACCTCACTACCACCTCTGAATTTCATTGTTCTGAAACTCTCACTTCTTCCACATCTACCCACTTATATTGCTATGAAAATTTGCCACAACTTTCATACATCATCATTGTCACTATTCCTTTTGTCCAGATATTATCTCCATAATTTGTTAAAGTCACAAGATACTATGCTCATCTGTGGGTTACTGCCAAAAATAATACTCATTCTATCATCTTTCTTTCTTGTTGTTGATGTCTCATATGCTTCCCTCCTTTATGGTCTCATCAATACAGGTCACACTTCTTAGATTCATTTCTTTGACAATTCGAGACCGTGCACAAAAAAATGGAATTATGGTCATTGTCAGAGTCAAGTTAATGCACTTATGTGAAACATGATCTCAATAAGTTATAACAAGTGTCACCGTCCAACATCATTATCATAGCAAGGATCATTATTACTTGTTCATTCTTTCAATGCTACAAATGTCTTGGCTTCAGATGTTGGAGAAGTCTCACAATCACCCTTGGATTTACCATTTCCATCATACTCTGTCATGGATTACTTTCGTCAGAAAGATCATTGTATCAATCCCATCAAAACTTAGAAGATGTTTCCACATGGTTACTGCTATAAATTACTTAAGAAATAATTTTTATGGCATTGTTCCAATGAGATATTTGTTTATAACCAGGTCTGGAGTAAATTTACTGTTGCGATGAATCTCAGAGAAGATGATTTGAAACTTTTGTACACAAGTGACATGACATAGCCCTTAGCAATTGCAAGCTGAGGTTGAGGCCTGGTTGTCTCAACATTACCAACTAGCATGCCAACAACATCAAGAGGCATGGGCTTCATTTTACCCATTAGAGCTTGTGGTACTAATGATGGATTTGAACCATTTGATGTATTATGCATGTGAACCTTGGGCAGCGGAGGCTGATACTAATTTCATATGGTAACAATTATAGCCTTAAAACCTCGACAAGGCCCTTAATTGTAAATTTAGTTCCTGTGTAGACACTATATCATAAAACAAAACAGAGATGCTTGGGAGCCAATGAAAACAATGGATCTTGAGTGATCTTTGTTGTGTGCCTTCATCAAGGACCGAGTTGAATGTTCTGGGTAAATCTTTCCATTGAGATTAATTCAGATAACCAGGTCAAAATATTCAACATTTAATTCTCCAGTTGTCCATTTTGTAGAAAACGGCACTGAACATATGCCTTACAAAAAACTAGAAAAATATTTTTATTGGCTCACAATTTTCGCAAACAATTCTGCGCTTAAGAAAATTGGGACCATCCTATAAAAAACCCATGTCTCAGAATTGAAAAATTCATCTTCGTTTGCCCACAAAATGAGCCCGAAAATCACCTACTGAAAATGTTACGTTTTTGGTTTCCTGGTGAAATTTGGCATTCATGCGTAGCTGGTTACTCCTCACTTGAAAATAGAGATACAAAAAAATATATAAAACAATTTAACAACCCTGGAATTTTATAGAAAAATCCTTAGTTACTGATTTAAAGAATGATGGCCCATCCGAAGAAACGATTTCACCATGCACCCAACAGCTCTCTCCTGTAGAATGCCCTCGCAACCTCCAAATTTGATGATTTAGCCAGCATTTGGAAACATAGTTACAAACTATGTGTAAGATATAATCACCCATACTGATGCTGACATCCACATACAAACCTAACCCCTAAACCACCAACGTGCTTCAGAGGGGGTCCATAATCCGAAATTGTGTGAAGTTGCCACATGTGCAATGATGGCGGCCATTAAAACCATGTTTTGAACCCCCCCCCCCCCAGGTTAAAGATCGAATGATCCTGGGGGGTCCGAAATTGAATGAAGATCATCCTTCAATAAAAATATTTAAGTGAACTTAGGCTTAAAATTTTATAATATAATTCTTAAATTGAAAACAAATATGTCCATAAAAGATATTTTTTTTTTATAAAAATAATATATTTTAAATGAAAAATTAATATATAAAAGAAATAAACCTTTTTAAAAGCATAATAATCCATCTCTCATGATTTTAGTTTATTAATATTTTGACAAGTTTTTAACTGAAAATTAAAATTTTTGGGTGTGCCAAAATATGTTACAACAATTGCCATCCCTTTCCTTATATGCTTTGTGAGCATCCTCACCTTTGGTCCCACACATTAAATATGCCACTCTCATGGAGACTCCCTCCCACTAACACTGCGTTTTCCCTCAATAAATCTCCACTACCTCCATACCAGTGCTATTGATTTGGTCAAACTTGACCCCAACCACATGCTTCCTTCTCTATTCACACATAAGAGTGCTTTATCCAACTGATAAGGTGATCCACATTCACATTAGAGGTGGTTTTATTCCTACTAAGGATATTTATGGGTCTCCCTACCCTCTTATTCATTTATCTAAATGAAAAAAGAAAAAGTTAATATTCCAACTAGCTGAAAGCTAATTAGGAATATTACACACACACTCTTCAATGCTTTTGTCCATGAAAGGTGTGGGGAAGGTTTCATTGAGAATTGGTTTCTTTAGATCATGAAATTTCAAGCAAACACAAATGGTGCTTTGTTTTTACAAAAAAGGAACTAGGTTGGACACCCATGTGGTCTACTCAATGGGATAGATGAATCCAACCTACTAGAGCTTATAAATTTCAGCTTTAATAGCATTGCAATTGGAAGGATGGATAGGTCTTTTCTTCTAGCAGATGGAAATGGCGTCAAGCCATCTGTCAATATAATGTTAAACAATGGTGGGATAAATTTTTGGCATCTCATAATAATACCAGGAAAAAACATCAAGGAATTATTTGAATAACTTAGTGTAAGCCTCAATTTATTCTAGGGTACATTGTTCCCCCAAGGTGATATTTTCTTCAATCCCTAGTTTGTTTGAAATGTTAATCTTGTTGGTAGGTGCAATGTTGGACATATTACCTTCTTCGAAAGAATATAGTGCATGAATGAGATTTTTGTGCCAATCAACCTCACTTGGATCAATTCTTTGGAATCCACAACATATTGATCACGGGTTTGCTGCAGAAGGAAGCAAACATAATGGTGCATATCATCCAATTTAGTATAATTAGGGGTGGTCATGACTTCCTTGATCTCTTCATCATAGTGAAATATCAAAGGACAGGAGGAAGAAAGACTACATGATGAAGATGAAATTCTTGAGGCATCTTCATGAGAGACAAGGTTCACATGTGCATTGTTAGAAGGGGTGGATGGATGACTAGTAGATGTCACATCTACTAATGTTTAGACTGAAGTGTACTTTGAATAATGTTCAAAAGAAGGACAATAGGAAACTCCTAAAGATTCCAAATATATCGATCCCATGGATAAAAATAGGTAGAGAATATGGGTTGAACTATCCATAATCTTGAAATCAAGAGGGGAAATCATGATGGTGGTTTTAGAAACCTCCTATCATGGAGAAGCATTGGGGCTAGGATCCACAGGTGGAGAGGAAGTGGAATCACTATGAGCAACATCTAACTCATGTATCACTTGAAGTGTATCATGAAAGTCTTCGATATGGGGAAAGAGATGGGAATAATTTCCATACTTATTGCACAAATCACAAGGGTGGTTTATGTGTAAGGATTTGTTCTTCTTGGAAGACTCAGATGATCAAATTTGGATTAGGGCCTAAAAATAGCTAAAAATTGAAAGTTCTCAGAAATGCTGGAAACTAGGATTTTTTGCGTAGATATCGTCTTCCTTATTCTGGCACCATGAACGTTTCTAAAAAAGAACACTGTATGAATAATTTATTGAACTTTGAATGTCGAGTGGGTCTGGTGAAGCGCGAAGGGGCCAACCCTCCTCCCATGGAACCTCATCACATGGCCAATGTGGGAGCTTAATGTTAAGTAAGGAGCCTAATCCCAGGTTTTATATTTATTTAAACTTCAGCTAAGTGGATTTTAATATGGCAGAGATTCTGGAGGCACTCCCAAATTTAGGCAGGCATCCACTTTTACTAGAGTTAACTGGCAGTTGCCCCACATTTAGATGAGGAAATTGGGGCAAATTTGTTTTGGTCATAAATCACTCAATTTTCGACCATTTTGAGAGTGTGAATAGTAAATTTCAACTATCCTAGAAATTATAGAGCCATTGGGGATGGTTTCAGAGCCATCGCAGAACTTTTTAGCAAGTTATTGCTTCATTGAAATTCTAGGGGCCACTAAGGCCACCATGGGCTAGTAGCAGTTTGAGGCCTAGCCAGGGAAGCTAGAGGCCTTATTCAGAAATCCAATAGTCAATTTTGGATATTTAAGATATTATGAAACTAATGGTATGGTTTTCCAATCCTGTAGAGGAATTTTGAAGGCCGATATTCTTCAATGAAGTTCCATGGGCCATTAGTGCCACCTTTTGCCAGCAGCAGTTCGCGGCCTAGCCAGGGTAGCTAGAGGCCTTATGTAGCGTACCAATAGTCCTTTTTTATTTTAATGAGAATTATGAATCTATTGATGGAGTTTTAAGAATATTTTGAAGACTTCTAGTGGTTTAGAAACCATCAGAGAAGTTTTGAGTGACCCTAATGCCAGGGGGTGCCGACAGGTGTTGGAGGCGAAACCGAAGCAGTCAGAGGCCAATTTCAGTGAAAAAATAGTCTATCCTAACTATTTTTGGCACTATGAATCCAATTAATTGATTTTCAGATTCATTTGAGGACTTCTAGAGCTCCAGAAGCTGAAGGGAATTTTTGGGCAACCTAGGGAAAACTATGGAGGGAGGCCTAGTTTGGGATGAAGTGCTTGTTTTGAGAAAATTATCATCCTATATCTGGTGCCTGATGTGTGCTGGAGATAGTAGGTGTGGTTTCAAGGATAGTTAAATAATTCTGAAGGATTTAGTGCCATGGATAATCTCAATGTAGCTCAATGCACCGACAGAAGGAATCAAGTCTAAGGGAGCCCAGATCTGTTTGCAAAGTGATGACGGCCATAAAAGGGATATATATGGTATTCTAAACCCTTTGGTTCAGTTTCGTAACCATTGGAGTTAATTTTGGAACCTGTAAAAGAATCTTTACCATAATCCCAACGATCCAAGTCAATATGACCAAAGCTCAAGGAGACGTAGTCCATGATATTTGGGTGAACTCCTAGATTAATTTTGTTGTTATGTGTTAATGTTTTATTTCTGCATTATATTGTTGTTACACATGTTTAATTTCAGAAAAAAAAATGGACTTAATACACTTAAACAGTTAAAAATCATACATCTATTTCAAGCACAAATTCCGCAAAATGTCAAGTGCAAGCTAGATCTTTTATTTGTTTAACTGCGTGGGAGGTTCTTGAAAAGCATAACAATTTATCCAACCCATTTTCAGATCAGGTTGGTATTAGAGCATAGTTTCTTTCTTGACAGAGCACTTCATTTCTTGATTGACAGAGCAATAGCTTGCTTGTTTGACTTGAAAGGTGTTTAAATAGTGCAAAGGATTTGACTATTTTACTGTTTGCAAACTGACTGTTGCTTGAGTTTGCTAGAGTTGAAGTGAAAGATACTAATAGATAAGTCTAGGAGAGGATAAGAAGGAGGAAAGGACTGAAGGCATATTCCTTACCCAAAGGACCTCAAGGCCGTCCTTTAAGAACAAACCCTTTTGTCGATTGTTTGTTTTTTTGGTTGCTTGAAGAAAAGATTGACTCTACAGTCATTTCGTTCAAAATCTTTGTCACTTATTTTGAAAGCTTTGTGAACTTTGTTGAAGTATTTTTAGTTCATTTTCATGATGAAAAGTTTTTCAAGTGAGGTTTCCAAATCCTCCCCCTTCACAAGATACTTCGATGAAGATATGAAGCGATACTTCTACATCTTGAAGGACATGGTGCAGATTATGTTTGAAGATAGAAGAGAAGGCACTAAACTTCATGAGAAATTGTTTTCTCTGAAGCAAGAGAAGGAAGAAATTATTCAAATATTGCATGGTATGGAGATGCAGCTCCATGAAGCCCAAGAGGCTTTGACCAAGACCATGCGTGAAGCAGAGAAATTCACTCAAATTTGTCTTCAGTTTCCTCGTTAGATATATGTGTTGGTTCATTTGAAAAGCACACTAGAGGTATAGGGTCTAAGTTAATGTTTAAAATGGGCTATGAAGGCAAGGGTTTAGGAAAGCATGCACAAGGCTTGATTGATCCTATTTTGGTTGAGGAACGAACTAAGAAATTTGGTCTTGGTTATGTTCAATCTAATGGCAAAAACTCCATAGCCTTGAAGGCATATGAGAAAACTTCAAAGAGAACTTTTGTTGCAAATTCTAAACCACAAACATGTCAAGGTTTTTTTCAAGTTTATTTCCATTGTTTGAAGACTATATTGCAGCAGGATGTTTCTAGACATGCATCTTATGGCGAGCATGAGAGTTTGGACAGTTATCAAGACAGGAACACTGATGTTAGTCTTCAAAGGAAAGCTGGAACCTCTACTAGTTCATCTCCTCAAGAAGGAAAAAAAGGTGGAAATGAAAGACATCATTTGAGGTATAATTCTCCGCATAATCAAGTTGATTATTTTTTCGTAAAGCATGACAAATCTGCATGCATGAAAGGAAGAAATATTTTTTGTGCATATTGTGGTATGTTTAACCATGATGTTTTGAGATGCTGGAAGAGATTCAAGGCATACAGGAAATAGTTGAGGCAAAGGAAACTTTCAAAGAGGGTGCAAAATACTTGCACACATTGCCAGAAGAAGGGGCATGTTGTTTCCCAATGTTGGACATTGCATCCAACTAATCATCCAAAGCATTTGAAGAGGATAACAAGACTGGCAAAATTGGAACCAAATATTCCATCATTGATGTGAGAACAGATGTTTCACATGAAGAATATTTTCAGCAGCAAAAATCACCATGGAAGTGGCTTGGTAAGAAGTGGTTTGACTTCTTGACTGAGTAATACATACATTCATTTGTACATATGAAAATTTCAGTTATGTATGCATGTATTTCTGTTGAAATGTTTGATGCAACATTGCATGTAAATGTGATTTAGTTGAAGGCATTTTTTTTTTTGTTGCAAAATTTCTTCATGGAGGTGTAAAAGAGGAGTATGATACTCACTTATATTGCAGCAATATATTTTAGTTCAGCTCTTATAGTCACCCACATGTTTTTGGGATTATGTACTTGTTGGTACTTGAAAGGAAGTGTTGAAGATGTACATGTGCATGGAAGTTGTATGTGTAAATAGTGAACTGTAAATAGGTTCATTGTACATTGATACATGCACAAGTGTTTTTCAACAAGTATCATGTTGTTTATCGACTTGTGTTGATTTTTTCGCACATGTTTGTCAAGTTGTGTCGATTGTGTTGCACACTTTTTACATTGATTCTGTGTCAATTATATAGCACATTTCATGTTGACTTGTTGTTAATGTTGCATGTTGCACGACTTATGTTTGAGTCAAAGGTGTTTTTAAATTGTGGATTGATAGATGGATATAACAATGTTTAAAGAGGATTACCATATATATGATGTTACAATAAGGTGACAATCAATGCTTTGAAGGAGCAAAAAGACGTGATGTTCATTTCAAATCTTGCATGATATTTTATTTTCAAGATTGATGTGTGTTCTTGTGACAGGATGTTGCAGGAAGCTTGTAGTCCATTCAGGATATGATGTTCAGCTACCTTCTATAAATTTCTTGCCAGAAATTTCTGAGTGAGTTCAAGGAAGACAATTCTTGACAGGAGGATAAGAGCATCCAAGAAGCAGAAGTGTTGACTACCTTCAAGTTGGGTTCAAAGGCACTAAGCCATGCAAGGAAAAGTGGAAAAAGGATATAAAAGTGAGGGTTTTGTACTCTCATCTAATGAACAAATTAGGTAATTAGTCTTTTGGGGTCCAAAATATTCCCAATGGGTAGGTGTGATCAAATTTGGATCGAGGCCTAAAAATAGCTAAAAATTCAAATTTCTCAGAAATGATTTAAACTAGGATGGTTGCGTAGATATAGGCTTCCTGATTTCGGCGCCATGAAAAGTTCAAAAAATGGACACCGTATGAAGAATTTATTGCACTTTGAATGTCGAGTGGGTCCGACGGAGCGCAGAGGGGCCAACCCTCCTCCCATGGAACCTCATCACGTGACCAGTGTAGGAGCTTAACGTTAAGCGCGCTTAAGGAGCCTAATACGAGGTTTAATATTTAATTAAACTTTAGTTAAGTGAATTTAATATGGCAAAGATTCTAGAGGCGCTCCTAAATTTAGAAGGACTTCCACTTTTAGTGGATTTAACTGGTAGTTGCCCCACATTTAGTGGAGGAAATTGAGGAAAAGTTGTTTTGGTCATAACTCGCTCAAGTTTCGACCATTTTGAGAGTGTGAATAGTCAATTTCCACTATATTGGACAATCTGGAGCCCTTGGTGATGGTTACGAAGCCATCAGAGAACTTTTGAGCAGGTTTTTTCTTCAGTGAAATTCTAGGGGCCAGTAGGGCCACCATGGGCAACCAGCAGTTTGAGGCCAAGCCAGGGAAGCTAGAGGCATTATTCAGAAATAAAATAGTCAATTTTGGATCTTTCAGATGTTATGAAAATAATGGTGTGGTTTTCAGAGCCTGTATATTACTTTTGAATTCTAATATTCTTTAGTGAAGTTCCAGGGGCCATTAGTGCCAACTTTTTCCAACAGTGGTTCGGGGCCTAGCCAGGGAAGCTAGAGGCCTTATGCAGCGAAAAAATAGTAATTTATGATTGTAATGAGAATTTTTAATATATTTATGAAGTTTTCAGAAGATTTTGAGGACTTCTAGAGGTTTATAAACCATCAGAGAAGTTTTCAGTGACCCTAGTGCCAGGGGGTGCCGACAGGTGTTGGAGGTGAAACCAAAGCATCTGAAGGACAATTTTAGTGAAAAAATAGTCTATCCTGACTAATTTTTGAATTATTAATATAATTAAGGGATTTTTAGAGCCATTTTAATACTTATAGAGCTCAAGAAGTTTAAGGGAAGTTTGGGCAACCTAGGGCAAACCGTGGAGGGAGGCCTAGTTTGGGGATGCAATGCTCGTTTTGAGAAAATGATCAGCCTATATTTGGTGTCTGATGTGTGCTGGAGACAATAGGTGTGGTTTTAGGGAAATTTAAATAATTATGAAGGATTTAGTTCCATGGAGAAGCTTAGTGTAGCTCAGTGGACCGATAGAAGGAATCAAGTCTAAGGGAGCCTAGATATGTTTGCAGAGTGATGGCAGCCATAATAGGGATATAGATGGTATTCTAAACCCTTTGGTTCAGTTCATTAACCATTGGATTTAATTTTGGAACTTGAAAAAGAAACTTTACCATAATCCCAAAGAGCCAAGTCAAGATGACCAAAGCTTAAAGAGACGTAGCCCACGATATTTGGGTGAACTCCTAGATTAATTTTGTTGTTGGTATGGATTTTTTATTGTTGCATTATATTTCTGTTACACATGTTAATTTAAGAAAAAATAAATGGACTTAAGAAACTTAAACATTTAAAAATCATACACCTATTTCAAGCATAAATTCTGCAAAATGTCAAGTACAAGCTAGATCTTTTATTTGTTTAACTGAGTGGGAGGTTCTTGAAAAGCATAACAAGTTATCCAACCCATTTTCAAAGCATCAGATAAGGTAACATGGACCTCAGTAATGTTTGGGTTGGGATAATTATCAAATACCAATTTCTTAATATTGGGAAGTTCGGAGTCAGCATTAGTGGTGTGCCAAACAACATCACAAAAATCCCATGGAGAATAATTCTTTAGTTATTTAGGAGTGCAATTTACTTGGGTCACTTTTTCCTTGTTTCCCATTTTTTTGGATTTTATCCCATCACTAAATATTTTTTCAATAGGAATGGCATCCTGCTGAGGTTTTTTTGGAACTGAAGCAAAGGAGGTGGTGGTAGGGACTAGTTGGATCAAAGTCATAGATATATCACTTTTGAGTTGGTTGGGGGGAGTGTTTGCGGGAGGATCAATGTACCATACTAGGATCACCAAGGTGAGGTTAAGAAGACTCAACATAGCCATAATAGGGGTATAAAATATTCTTGGTGGTGGGAATAAGAAGATGTATGACCAAAGGGGTAGTGACCTAGAAGAATTTCTCCTCAAGTGGAAAGGCCTAGAGGAAATCTACTTTATTGGAAAGGACCGGGAGGTTTACCAATGGAAGGGAACTAGTATTGAGGAGTTATATGTAAAATATGGTTGTGTCTTGAGCAAGGGGTTTTAGAGGAGTTGGCTTCTCGGAAGATGTACCAAACTGCTTTCCAGGGGCCCATGATGCTTGAAGCATGCAAACACTAAAAAATATAGGCTTAGAAGCAGTAGGTGGTGTGCCATAATAAGCCCCAAGCAGCATGGATTCTTTATAGAGACTAAGGGAAACATTGGTAATGATAGGAGTGGTCTTATTTATAGTAATTGATGAAATAGTGGTCTCAGGAAAGGTACGACATTGATGTTCATAGTAATTCAATGAATCGATACTGATGATATTTCCATTATGAGGGAATTACATATTGTGAAAGATAGAGGATACGAGATATGAGATGGCCTATATATAAGTATGACCTAGCAATATTTTATAATATAAATGGGTAACGATGACTTCGATACCAATCAAGACTTTATTTCCATAAATTATCACATTGGGGCAGTTGCGATATAAACCGAGGGGCAGCGAAGGGTGACCGTCCCAAGCACGAAGCATGATAGTGGATGGTGGGAGGTCAAGGAAACCAAGTTGCTTGCAGACGCTAGTGTTGATCACACAGGTGGAGGTGCCTTTGTCTGTTATACATCGTTGAACAAAGGAATTTTTATGTAGATTGGTATCTGAAAGGAAATTAATGAAGGGAGGAGGGATGTTCTGCTTTATCAACATCAAAGACAATCAAATGATCATCCGAATAATCAACAACACCTAGAGGAGATAGTATATATTTTCATTGGGATGTGCGCATCTGGAGGACTTCCAGTGTTGGCATGGCAACGAGATATTGCGATAATCCATATACTATACTATATGTGTTGATATATAAATTGTAATGGATATTCCACTAGAAAGTTTGTCACAACATATTTGATAATAATATATATTATAATTCTGAATTTCTACACTATCACAATTTTATTAGATTTCTTGTTATAGCATAATTTATCACCTCTATATACTTGATTACTTATGCATTGGCCTTGGGCATCACTTCCATTCAGACTTGATCACATTTCTTAAAAAACATTATTTTCAAATCCATACGCGACTCTGCCTAGCATTTTCCGCGTGCAGACCCAGGTCCATCCATAGTTGACCCACGTATGCTATTTAAAATATTAAATATATATATAAAAATCCTATTAATGAGGTGGGGTTTATAGGGTTTTCCTGTAACTTAACTACCCCAGCTCGTGGCCTAACTGCTCCCCAACTAAAAAAACTAATTTGAGGAAATATAAATACACCTTAAGGGAACCGACTAAAGGGAGAGAGAGAGAATTATATTGATATTATAGCCTGTTATAGCTCTGATCAAATATAATATTTCCCTGTGCCTCTTGCACTTCCCAGGTTCAGGAAACCCTTGTTTCCTTGTGATGATCACCCTCACTTTATGTGACATCATTTGTGCACCATTTATGGAAGAAGCTTTGTGAGGCTAGGATTGGATAGATCTGAAGGATGGTTTATCTCGAAGCCATGGCATAACGCAAGTTATTTCTCCACTTTCTCTTTACATATTATCAATAAAATAAGTACCATCTTGTTCCTGATGTAGTTGTGTTATATTTCTCCTGTGTCATGTTGAATGATCTTGAATGGTTTAGTTCATGTTATGTTTATGAGATTATATATGCTGACATTCTGACATCTAGGACATATATGTTGTGCAACTAGTTTGTATGTTTTTTCTTGATTTATTTGTAGGTTATAGAGCATGAGGAGTAGCAGAGGGTTTGAACCATGTGGGATCGATCTAAAATGAAGGACAAGAGGGTAATTTTGCCTATCCTCAATTTTCTAGTTCAAGCATTAAAACTGATAATTAGAGTGATTTTTGTGATGATATTCCATTCGCTCTGTTAGGTCCCTCAACAGAGACCTTAGGGTAGATTTTCCCATAACATTTCTAGATTTGTATATTTTACTATAATTAGTGCATGAATTCAAATAAAAATAATGCTTAAAATATAAAATGATAAAATAGAGCTCACACACACACATAAGACAAAATAAATTCTTTGGGAAACCCTTTTGAGAGAAACCCAGCTGGAAGGTGAGGTCAGTTTTCTCTCTTTCTCTCTCTAGAAATATGGCTACAGATACAAAGAAGTAAGGCATGTGGCTTGTGGGATGTTACAGTGTAGAGATCCTCTATGTGTACTCTACCTCCCATCTCTCTTGGATATCTTTTCTTAGATATGGAAGAAAATGCTCTTGAAAAACTGGAATGCCTCTTCCTCCTAGTGGCCTAGTTATAACATAGCTCGATAGCCTACTAGTGGTTAAGTTTGACTATATACAATATTAACTATAGTTACAATATATAATATTCTGGAATATTTTACAACACAATCATGTGGGTAAACGATTTTGCATGAATAATGTGGGCTGATCCAATATCCTCTCGAACTATAGGTTTGATAATAGGAAGATCGACTTCTGAGTGGCATAATTTTTTCATACAAACTTTGGTTGGCATGCTTCTTGTGTCATTGGAAAGATATTTATGTGTATAATAATATTAAAAGGGGTGGCGATAAAGTGACAAATTTTTACCCCCAAAAAAAGTCGTTTGATGACTCAAAATTCTTCCAGAAGGTTTCAGACCTTGTTTTTCCAAACTAGGTCCCTCTAGTAAAACTGGTCTCATGAGTTTATTCCTCCACTTTTTCCTCTCCAAATGCATCGATATGGATGAAAAAAAATATAATTATCCAATATAAATCACACCTACCCATTTCGAGAGGTTTTTTGTCCCCAAAATATTTTATTGAATGAGGTGAGGAAATGTTTCCTCCACCCTCTCTTTAGTACACCATTTAAATTTGCTTGGAATTTGTCCCTTCAACCCAATCTTCCAAAGGTAAAAGATACCCTTGTCTTGTACTTTATGACATCTTCTGAAAAATTGTATCTTTTGTCAACTCTCCCTGAGCATCAGGTGCCAAATCCTTCTCTTTCTACTCTTGCTAGTACAACAAACAATGCATCCTCTTATGAACCTAGCTAAATGTTCTTTTATCTCGGGTCAATATACATACCTCTACGAGTTAGCCATAGTGTACCCAACACCATAATTCCATACAACCTTGGAGGTATGATTCTCTCTAATATACTAAAATAACTCATATTTATGAATACATAGCTTATCCAATGTGTAGAGTAACCCATCCTGGAGATGGTATTCAATGGTAATGTCTCCATTGTTCATATGACTTTGAAACTACTCATACACCTCCTTAAATTCCTCATATTCTGAATATTCCTATTTGTTTTCATCATGGATGAATGGATCCATGTGCATAAGATTCCCCAAATTTGTAATATTTGTAGGGTATGGCCTTGAAATCATGTTGGCGAACTTGTTTGTGCTTCTCTTCTTATTCTTGATCACCAAATAAAATTGTTGTAAGAGCCCCATCGACTTGTAATGCCTACTCTATTTTAGCTTACTCTGGGACCACAAGAATTATAATAGTTGGTGATCTGTCTGGATTATTGTCTCCTTTCACATTAGATAATTCTTCCACTTCTTCATAATGTTATACACAATAAATTAACTCCCTTTAGATATTTTTAATAAACAATTTTGAACTTAACCATTGAATCTTTGAATTAAAGGTAATCGGAGTATATGGTATCATGTTCGCAAATTTGGGTGTTTGATTCACTCCTTTTCAAAATCAGTGGTATAAATGGTACCAATGGTTTGACTCATTCTAAACTTTTAGCTTTATCATAATAACCCAATGAGCATAAGAGAAGGTTAATTCTTGTTTCCCTCGACCATTCGATGCTCGATTTCCATGTCGATCCTTTTCATCGCCCCCCAAAAATGTGTGGAATTTAGAGGAAATTTTTCCGCCCGACGGATCAGCACCGCCAAGACTGAGCTGACCTGATGATTCCTGATTCCCATAAGGTTGGAACATGCACGATAGATAACTTTTTTCGCTGACCCAATTTCTTCCTAGTCATCTTATCTCTTGATCATCAAAAGATGTCGAGTTCCTACCTACTCAAACTTTAACCAAGCACCTATACTAGATGGGTGAGACCCATATTATCGCTCGACAAGTCCTCCAGTCAAAGTTTGACATTTGTGTGTTGCATTAATTATCCTTGTAACTACCATTTAACCTTGATACTGCCAACCTTTTGTGATTCATTCATTTTTTTTTCTACATGTCACTCTAGGAGCCTGTCAATGGTAGAAGCTAACCTCCAAGAAAGCATAGGATGAAGAATTTTATTTCATTAAATCGGTAATTTCTTGTCAGTTGTTTTTTTTTCACCAGGCTGCTAATTTATTTGCAAAAATTCGTAATGTTTTAGTTGTTGGTTAAAGAAGCTCTGGTAAATGAGCTATATGGGGCCTTGAAATAGTAAACACTATCTTAAAAATTTTCTGACTCTTAAAAAGAATTTAACCCCTTCCACCACCATATCAGATGATGATATATTCATATTTAGGTCTAGAGTCTTGGATTCCACCCTTCCTCCTATCCATTTTAACCTTGATTCCATTTTGTTGCTTGCTGGGAATTATGAGCTCATACAACAAGCCTTCTTCTTTCATTCTAGACGCAATTTTTTCTTGAAATTAGATGAAGAAATAGTTTCTAATATTTTAGGAATTCCTACTCAAAGAGACGATAAAATTGGAATTTATGAAAACCTTGTTAGAAGATATCAATCCTAACCTAAAGTTTCAATATCCCATACCTACACAAAATCACTGAAACCATTCTTTCAGATGTTGAATTCTCTTTTTTCCATTAGATTCGGGTTACCATAAGATACAAAAATGGACCAGACATTCTTCCTAGCCATATGATTCTTCACTCTTAAACCATACCGCTAGAGGATTAATTTTCTAAAAGATCTAACTAGAGCCCTCACAGTCAACCTATCTACTACTACCCCATTAAGTTAATTATTCCACTATACATATTTATTCCATTTATTCATGTTCAATTAACCCTCTTATTTCCTATCTAAGAAGCTCCTTATGAGCATTACAGATGTTAACGACAAATAAAAGGAGGTTGACAAACGGACTAATGTAATTTATTCTCAACAAATTCCTAATTCGTACTCCCAATATATGGATTTCTTTGCATATCCTCTAAAATTCAAATTAATAGAAGAAAATCTAGATAGAAATTCAAAAGAGTAGAGAATAACATTAAGGCTTACTAGAGAGAAAATTATATGGATTTAGTTTTTGTACCCAAACATTACTATGATTTGTTTATATGGTTTCCAAAACCATCCATTTCAGCTACCAAAGTATGTTTCGCCCTTATTATTTGCTTATGAATTTCTTAAGAAAAATATTTTAGTGAATGAATTCCATTTAGTCTCTAAGAAAAAAAGGGTCATTATCTAGTTATCCATATGATATTTCAGCCCTAATTTCTATTGGGGCCTTTGTTTTGAAGAAACCGGTTTTGAGTTGCGCACTGTCAGTTGCAGGTGAAGTAAGTCACAGAGAGCCATTGTGGTTTGTGGAGAGTTGGCAGATAGGTGGCGGACCGTGATGGTGTGGTAGCACAGGTGGCAAGGACAATCAACATCGAACAGGAAGAAAGACTCCTGAAAGGAGAGCCAAGTGCAGAAGAAAACATGGAATGGTAGAGTGCAGCGGATCAGCTGAATGGAAAAGGAGCAAATACTGCCAGTGCTAGGAAAAGTGATAGATAATCAAGGAAAATAATGAGGAAATTATTTATCTTTGGGATTTTTGGTCTTTTTTTGTGTATTGAGCTCTGCGAAGCCTCAGATGTAATGTACTTCATAGGAAAGCTAATACACATATAGGTGTTTTGTCGACTTGAGTTGTATATCGAATGTGTGATTATCAATGTATGATGTTTTATGGGGTTTCTAAAAAAATTTATGATCACTTCCTTTGATGCATGTAGAATGATAGTTCTTCCTTTGAAAAATATGTGTTAAGTGTTGCTTTCTACATGACTATAATGTATTGATGTTAGATTATAGAAAAATAGTTTCGTTGTGCTGCCATGGTTCTAGTTCTCCTATTTCAGTAAGGTCACGACATGCCTCAGGTGAGACTCCTTGCTCTCCTTTGAGTAGGGTGAAAATTTTGGCATTTTCCTAGACTACAACGAGATATTTTTGGCCCCTGAGCCTAAACCAGGTCTTTCCAAGAAGCCATCCCTTTTCACCAAAAAATGGTTCCATTGTCGGGACCTGAAAACTTAATGGAGAACTAGATCATGGTTTCAAGGATCTATGAAAGGGAAATACACAGGTGGTGGGATAATCATGTAGATCAATTCACGTAGCAGTAGTTTGAGATCCGACATAAACATGAAAGGAATATTAAATATAAAATCTTATTCTCTGAAGCGGTGAGCGAATTGTAGGAGATATTTTTGGGAAAGTTTCTTGAGGAGCTCTACAACTGGTTGCAAAGACTCCCGGTCAAAGCAACCCTTGGAGATTTGTGTTGATCCCCTCACAGTTGGACGCACGTAGATCTCATGGCACTGCATAAACTAGATACTGACCTAACACGAGTTGTAAATTTTTGGGTCCAGAATAAACTAGAGGGATATATTGTGGAGTTCAAAACTAAATTTCATTAATCCTTTGCTAAAGCAGAAGACATATTTAAAGTTGGGTTTAGGGAAAGCTATTGAAATAAATTCCCTTGTGGATAAAGGCTCTGATGGTGGACGAGGGACTAATGGCTTTCTAAGGCCCAGAAATGGAAGCCTAAACCTCTAGTACTGGGGGAAGGACTTGAGGGAGAGATGTTACACAAAGGGACAAAGGGGGGCTAGGAAAATGGACATCGGGACTTCCATCAAGTTAAGAGATCTAAGAGAACATTAGAGGGCACAAATCATTGAGAAGTGGTTGGAAAGGGAAATTCAATAGTTTGAAAAGTAGAATAATTTGTGTATACCAACAAGAAGAGGCACCACAGATGACAGTGGAGGGAGGAGTTGAAGTAGGGCCCCAAGAAATGGAGGGGTCTGCCTGAGAGTTAGACAGGTTAATAAGATCCCATCGTGAGAGAATAAGGAAAACATGTCGAATGAATAGGAGGACACATGCCCCGAGAATAGTTCTGATGCTGAGATGCACATTGCGATGGAACGACTATTCCAAGAAAGAGCAGTGATCATAATATAAGGTAATCCTATTCCCCAAATTCCAAGTAGCATTTGTCCTAACCTTCCCATGGTACTATATCACCCGCCCGATAAAGTTTTGATATATTTGTGAAGGCCAATTAAGTTACATAGTATTCATTCTATAGTGCAATTCTACACTAGCAGTAGCACTGGTAGGATAATCTCTCATCCAAGAAGTAGACTATTTGTACTAGTTCTTCATACACAAGCTAAAATGGCAGGGTCATTTACCCGATATCTAGAGTTTTATGGAAAAGGGAACGATGATGTAGAACAACACTGGTATCTACACAAGGCAATTTGGAGAGCTTGCTAGATGCCAGATGTTATTAAATTGATTTAATTCCAAACTACACTCAGAGAAAGAGCATTTTGATGGTTTATGAAATGGTCTGAGGTGCACCAGAATCCCATTGTAGATGACTTTAAAAGAGAATTTGTATAGGAGTTTAAGCTCCTGTAGACTAACTAAAAAGGGTTATCATAACTATGGGAGATCAAGAAAAGATAGGAAGGGACCACTTGGGACTTAATGGATAGATTTAAGGATGCAATTGTTATGAAACCAGCTCCGAAAATGAAGAAAAGAGAGATCAACGCCTTAGAAATCAGCCACTTCGAGGGGGAAACCTCCAATACATTACATAAATTAAAAATTCCTGGATGATACAAATGAAAAAAACCTCCTACTATATATAGGAGTCCATGGGCCCACAATATAATCCTAGCCGACCTAACAATAATAATTTAAGGGCACAATAATAACAATATGGGGGTTACAGGGGTACAATAATAACAATAAGGGGGTTACACTAACAACAATAAGGGACTATACTAGTAATATAGGGACCTAACATGCCCCTCTCATTCAAAAAAGTGTTGTCCTCAACGCTTGAGTAGCTCTGGGTGCTTCTGTATAAACTTCTCATCCTCCCATGTAGAATCTTCAGTGGGTAAGTTCTTCCACTTGATGAGATACTCTGAAATTGATCGATTCCGTAGCTGTCGAGTTCTTGTTTCCGTGACCGCTTCAGGTTCCAATATGATTTTTCCTTCCTCATCAAGTTTTGGAAATATTTTTTGAACTGGAAGATTTTCACCTATAACCTTCTTTAAGCATGAAACATGGAAAACTGGATGCACTCGTGAAGAAGCAGGAAGCTCCAATTTGTACGCCATAGTACCAATATTTTGCAACACCTTGTAAGGACCATAGTACTTTGGTGATAATTTATTATCCTTCTTAGCTTGCTTGAGGGACATTTGTTTGTATGGTTATAGCCGTAAAAATACCCAATCTCCTACATCAAAACTTCTCTCGCTGCGATGTTGATCTACTTGTTGTTTCATTCGATTTTGTGCCAAATTCAGGTTATCCTTTAAGAGTTGGAGAACTTCTTGCTGATGCTCGATGTGATCTTCCACTGCTTGAAACTTAGAATTTTCTCTTAAAGATGATGTGATGGATGGTGGATGATATCCATAAAGTGCCATAAATGGGGTCATTTTTGCTGCAGTATGGAAGGAAGTGTTATACCACCATTCAGCGAGAGGTAACCACTTGACCCATTGTGTTTGTTTATCAGATACAAAACAACGAAAATATCCTTCCAAACATTTATTTACTATCTCAGTTTGACCATCGGATTGAGGATGATAAGATGAGCTATGAGCTAATTGAGTACCCAAACAAGAAAATAACTCTGTCCAAAAATATCCAGTAAAAATGGGATCTCTGTCGCTCACAATAACCCTTGGGTTTCCATGTAGCTTTTGAATTGTGTCCATAAATGTAGTAGCAACTGTACTTGCTTTAAATGGATGAAATAATGCACAAAAGTGTGCATACTTGGTAAGTCTATCAACTACCACCATGATGACACTCTTTCCTTCGGACTTAGGTAAACCTATGATAAAATCCATTGAAATCTCCTCCCAACGTTGACTTGGAATTGATAAAGGTTGTAGAAGTCCTGGGGTCTTAATTGTTTCCACTTTATTCTGCTGGCAAACTAAACATTCCGCCACCAACTTTTGAATATCAGATTTAAGGCCATCCCAAAAAAATTCTTTCTTCACCCTGTGGTAAGTTTTTAAAAATCCTGAGTGTCCTCCTAAAGGAGAAGTGTGCAATTCCAAAAGAATCTTTTGTTTTGGTTGGGAATTCTTACAAAGATATAAGCGATCTTTGTACCATAAGGAATCATTTTTCCAACTAAATGTATCAGATGTACTAGGATCTTGCTGCAACTTTTGAATGAGTGTCCATACATCTTTGTCCTTCTTCCATTCATCTCTTGCTTCGGTTATACAATCTGGTTGGATAATAGAAATGGCACAAAGCAATGCTTCCACCTCTTCATTCTTTCTTGAGAGTGCATCTGCAACAACATTAAGCTTTCCTTTTTTGTAGATTATTTCAAATTCATAGCCCAACATCTTTGTGACCCATTTTTGCTGCTCTTCTGAAGATAGTCTCTGTTCCAAAAAGTGTTTAACACTATCATGATCAGTTTTTACCTTGAAGTGTCTTCCCATTAGGTAAGTTCTCCATTTCTTTAGTGCATGCAGTATTGCTAACATTTCCTTCTCATAAATAGGTTTCTGTAAATACTTTCCTTTGATTGGACGACTTTCAAAAGCAATGAGTCTTCCTTCTTGCATTAAAACAACACCAATTCCATTTCCTGAGGCATCACATTCCACAATAAAGGTTTTTGTGAAGTCTGGCGTAGCTAAGACCGGTGCTAGGCACATTGCCTCTTTAAGATGTTCAAAGGCCTTAGTTGCTTCAGGAGTCCATGAAAATGCATCTTTCTTAAATAATGTTGTTAGAGGTGCTGCTATTCTCCCATAATTCTTAACAAACTTGCGATAATACCCTGTTAACCCGAGAAATCCTCGCAACTGCTTTATGGTTGTAGGGACTTTCCATTCCTTAATGGCTTTAATTTTGTTAGGGTCTACTTTAACACCCTCATGAGATATAATATGACCCAGGTATTCCACCTCTTGTACTCTAAAGAAAAATTTGGATGTTTTTTCATATAATTGTTTCTCCTGCAATAGTTTGAGCACCCTGTCAACATGTTCAACATGATCCTTCCAAGACCTGCTGTAGATTAGTATATCATCAAAAGATACTAGCACAAATTTTCTAAGGGTGGGTTTGAAAATGGAATTCATCAACCCTTGAAATGTAGAAGGTGCATTGGTAAGGCCAAAAGGCATGACCAAAAATTCATAATGACCCTCATGAGTTCGAAATGTTGTTTTTGGAATATCTTCAGTCTTCATTCTAATTTGATGATATCCTAAAAGAAGATCCAACTTGGTAAAATAAATTGCTCCATGTAATTCATCCAATAATTCATCAATCACAGGAATGGGAAATTTATCTTTAATGGTGAGCTTATTGAGCTCCCTCTAATCCGGACACATTCGCCATGATCCATCCTTCTTGTGTACCAATACTACAGGAGCAGAGAAAGAACTTTGACTAGGTTGAATTATACCCGCCTCTAACATTTCTGCAATCATACGTTCAATTTGGCTCTTTTGGAAGTAAGGATATCTATAAGGCCTGATGTTTGGAGGAACACTTCCTGGAATCAAATGAATAGCATGATCATGATCATGAATAGGTGGGAGTTCTTTGGGAGTTTCAAACACCTTGGAATGATTGTCCAAGACTTGTTGGAGATCTGCAGAAATAGATGATTTTGATGTTGGAACTTCTAGTGAGCATAATTGTGCAATTACGCCTCGCTGTTCTTTCTTTAGAAGCTTTGTCATGACATTAGAGCTTATTATCCTTCCTGGCTTCCCCACAATACCCCGTAATTTGACTTCCTTTCCTTCTGAAAAAAATTTCAAGAAAAGTTCTTGAAAATTAAAAGCTACCGTCCCCAAAGATTGTAACCATTGTACTCCTAGTACAACATCAGCACCTCCCATATGAATGGAAAGAATTGGACTAGTCAATACATATTCCCCATGGTTAGCTTGATATTATGGCATTTTCCAGAGAAATTTATAGTTCCTCCATTTGCAACCATCACTTGACATTCTGGTGCTGGGTATAGGAAACAATTCAATTCCTTGGCTACCTTACAATGAATAAAATTATGGGTACTACATGAATCAATCAACACTATTACCTTTTTCTTCTTGATATGTCCTTCTATCTTGAGAGTTTGAGGAGTGGTAATTCCTGCCAATGCATTACACGATATGGTCGGACTCATTTCTTCCTCTTCTAGGGTTGGTTCCTGGTGTATATCCTCTTCTTTTGAAGATTCTTATTCATTTTCTTCTTCCTCTTCACAATCTATGTAAAATAATTTCTTCTCAGCACACTTATGACCTTTAGTGTATTTTCTATCACAACTGTAGCAAAGCCCTTTTTCTCTTTTTTCTTCCAATTGTTGTGGTGTCAACCTTGTAGTTTGTGGAAGTCTAGGAGTAGCAACACTTCCATATTTATATATGTGAGTGGTAGGCTTCCTTGTTGCCATAATTTTACATTCAATTTTTCTTGCCAACCTGAATGCATTTTCCTGTGAATCATGTTCCCAAACTCGAAATTCATGTTGGATGTTATCCTTTAAAGTCCCTATGAAGACATCAATCCTATGTTCCTCCGGAATATTAGTTACCCTTATATTCAAGTTTTGGAAGTCCTAAATGTGCTCCGCCACTAAACCCTTTTGTTTGAGATTTATCAATTGGCTGAAGAAGGTATTGCTTTTTTTATCCTCATAATGTGCTATCATTTCCTCCATAAAAATTGACCAAGTGATAATTTTTTTATGGGAGAAAAGCCATCGATAACATACAAATGTATTTTGTTCTAAATGTAAAGTTTAAATGCGTACCTTTTGTGTGTTTTTCACATTATTGAGATCAAAATATTGCTCCATCTGTAGTATCCATGTTACAGGATCCTTCCCATCAAACTTCCTCATATCCATCTTTGGAATATGGTGGTCCTTATATCCAACATTAGAGTTTATGAAATCATGATTAACATTTATTTTTTTCTCATCATGAGTTTCCTCTACTATCTTTTTTCCATCAGGAAACATTTATTGTATCAACTTTGCCAGACCTTCAATGTCTACTTTTAGATCATTCTTCATGTTTTCCATTTTTTAATCGATCTTAGCTTCCATGTCATTTATCTTAGCTTCCATTCCAACCTCCATGCCCTCCATCTTAGCTTCCATGCCTTTCTTCAAACCATCTATCTTATTTTCCATGCCTTTCTTCAAAACTTCCATTTCATTTTTTGTTGCTTTTTGCGATAGGTGCACTTGCTCCTGTAATTTTGACATCTCATGTTGCATTTATTCGTCTTCATGAGTCATAGTAGAGCTTTATGAACGTTTAATGGGTGTTAAATTATTTTTAGGAGGAATTTTAGAACCCAATACTGATATCTATTCTTCAATATGCCCTTGGAATAAATTCAAACTAATTTTTTTCAAACGAGACTTATGTAATTTGAAAAAAAAATACACACCTTTTTCTTGCTTTTGAGGAGCTTGATATTCAAACTAAATTATCTCTGTGATTTCGGATCTTCAATATCTGAAATTCAGCCCTGAGGTAGCCCTCTGAATCCTCTCTCGAATGCCATAGGTCTGACTTGATTTGGACTCTTCAAGGCAAAGTTATGTCCAATCTCCCACAATGACCTAATTATGGATTGGTTCAGTAGAGCGAATTTCTACGACTTTCCATGTGTTAATGTTTCCCCCTTTGGCTTTGAAATTTATAGAAAATACACTACAGTCTGTGTAATTACGGGAAAATTTTACAAAATCTCAATTAGGTGCTTAGAGAGAGAGTTATGACATTTTTCCCACGGTCACCTCTTTGAGATGAAATCTGGGAGCCTGAACAAATCCTAACTTCCACAGCTCATATCTCCAAAAATATTGCGAACCAAGATCTGAATTTTCACAGGAGATTTTTTAGCATTTCGGCTTCGCATTGGCAAAGTTTTTACTTCCAAAACCTTGTAAAAAACTATTTATAACAAAAATTTTGTGATGACCTGTTTAGGTTAAATTCAGGAACCTGCAAAAAGCCCTAACTTCCATAGATCATATCTCCGAAAATATTGCAAACCAAGCTCTGAAATTGTGCGACGATGTTCCTCAGGATTTCGAGTTCACACTCTAAAAATTTTAGCTTCTGAACCTTCATAGAAAAACATTTATAGCGAAAATTCCACAATGACCTATTTGGAGCAGCGAAACCCTAGAATCCAAAGATCTGATACCAAATGTTATGAAACGAGCTCCAAAAATAGAAGAAAAGAGAGATCAATGCCTTAGAAATCGGCCACTTCAAGGGGGCAACCTCCAATACATTACATAAATGAACAATTCTTGGATGATACAAATGACCAAAACCTCCTTCTATATATAGGAGTCCATGGGCCCACAATATAATCCTAGATGACCTAACAGTAACAATGTAAGAGCACAATAATAACAATATTGGGATTTGTGGGTACAACAATAACAATAAGGGGGCTACACAATAACAATAAGGGGGCTACACAATAACAATAAGGGACTAATCTAGTAATATAGGGACCTAACAGCAATCGGGAAACTAAGTTCATCAAGGTGAATGGTTCATCAAGGCATTGTTACCTATTACAAGGACACCACTAACCTAGCATAAGATCGACACACTCCAAGACCCATTGGAACAGGCGATGAAAATCGAATCAATGGCTAGATGTCTAGGGGAATTTAGGGGAGGACTAACTATCCAACAACCTTCAATACTGGGCTTGCAACACCAGATCGCAAGTCCGACAGAGAAACTCAAGGATATGCAACCGGATCAGCGAGTAGGGCCCAATGTCTAGTGCACACATTGCTTGCTAGAAGGGAATTTAGTCTCCATGTGTCCGAGGTTGCATGGAACCACTGTCGGAACATTAGCAGTAGGACCTCAAGGGACACCACTAGTGAGAGGAGTCACACAAGAAAATACGCAAGGACTGTACCATGGGAAACCAAGGAGATGCTACAATTGTGATCAAGAGGGCCATGTAGCAAGGAAATTCTCGTTACCGAGATGACCATGGTTCTCTGAGTGGAGAGTGAACGCACATGCCATGAAATATTGTCCCGAATTAATTAAAATATGGGAAGAAATAAGGAGGAAGTGAGGCTCTAACTTGGTCAATGTAGAACCAATATTAGTTGAAACAGAACCTTTACCAAGTGTTGCCATAATAGCCCAAGGAGGAAATAAAGCAAGAGAGGATGCAAGAGAGATGGAACCCGTAAATTTGATCAGGCCAGAATCACTGAAGAAATCCTATGACTCTGAACAACAAAAATAGTACTTCATGGAAGAGATGGAGACATTTTCAAGATTATGAAGCCACAAAGACATGAAACAAATACAACTGATGAAGGAGGGAGAAGAGGATGCAATGGCAGGAACACCAATAGAAGAATGGTTTAGAATATTCCTGAGCATTGTAAATGATGGACAGATGTTGGTGTAGCTAAAACAAAACTTTAAAGAAGTAGTGAGAGGAGGAATGGAGCATGCAAGCCCAACCAATGCCAACCTTCCAGAAAGACATGTGAGGAGGGTGAAGAGAAACAAGAAAAAAACTAGGAAGGAATTATTAATCAATGCATAGGTTGCAGGATTCCAAGTAAGGGACACAATGCTAGACATAGGTGCAGATGTAAATATATTACCTTGAAAAACATGGGAAGCGCTGGGCAAGCCTAAGCTAGTGTTTTTCCCTATACAACTACGAATGGAAAATTAGTATTGTATTATGTCGGTGGGAATATTAGAATATGTTAAAGTGGATGTAGCAGGGGTAGAGAATTATACTAATTTGGAGGTAATTGACATCATGGGTGATAAATATCCATACCCAACTTTCTTAGGGATCAACTGGGCATTTGAGAACTATGTAGTGATTAACGTGAAGAAAGATCTAATGATATTTGAAGATGGCGAAGTCAAAGTGGTTCAACCATTAGATCCATATCAAGGACCCTGGTATATGGATACCATTGAAACTAGGGAGGATGCAAGACTCTTAGACCAACTCTATCAGATGATAGTAGAAAAAATAGAAGACTACATCAACCCGACGGCAGAAGGGATAGTAAGTTGGCAGAGTTTTCAAAGCTCCAACGTGGGGTCCAAAGTCATGTGAGATGATTGGCAGTAAGGATGGTATGAGGTCAACACTATAAGGTGTACTGCTATTATCGGATTCAACTGGATCAGCACAGAGTTAAGGGGTTACCTCATCCTTACTAGCATGGAAACTGTCAATACTTTCATTAGTAGAGTTGAATATATTGTACCAGAGGAGAATAAGGTTCCTCTAATGAACATATCCTTGCAATCTACTTCGACGAGGTTGTGGGGAAACCACCGCAAATATCTTCATAATTGGAAACATGTGGCGAAGGTGTTGAGAATGATATTTCAAATGTCATCAGGACCACAACTAAAGGAAAAGTACAAAGGAAATTCAGATCCCCAAACCCATATAAAATATTGTGAGAATAAATGGGAGATGGAGAGCTATTCGAAATCCTTGTGGGTGCATAACTTTGTGTACTCGTTGGAAATCATCCCGCAAGCCTGGTACCTTACATAAGAAACAAATAGACAAACCAATACCTCGGAGTTATTAATGGATAGGTTTACAAGGAGTTTTTCCTTCAAGGAAGACAATCAATAGCTCATAAACACCTTGTAGGCAACGAAAGGTATTTTCTTCTACTCAGAACCCACAGAGACCAAAGAACTACCTTCCTTTAACCAGATACCTGAGTCTAACTACTGAGAGGCAGTAGCATGCAAGAAAGTAGATCAAGAAATGGATGACCATGACTTGGAAAACTTGAGACATTTGTCGCTTGAAGAAAAGGAAGGGGAGCACAAGATACAAGATGAGACTACTATAGAGGGATTGCACCTATTACCGCTAAAAATGAAAAGGCACAATATCAGGAGTGTGGAGAAACCCAAATTAGCTTCTATTGAGGACTATTGGGATGAAGAGGTGACAAAGGAGATTTTTTATCTACTGAAAGAATACGAAGTTTTGTTTCCCTCTTTTATAGTATAACTAAAGGGAAGAAAAGAGAGTTGGGGGAGATGTGCATAGTGTTGAAACTAAATTCCAGATCGATGAAGCATAGGCCAATCAATTGAACCCAAGGGTGAAAGAGAAGTTATAGAAAGAGATAGAAAAAATGTTGGACGCGGGATTAATTTTCCCTGTAGAAGATGCAGAACGGGTCATTCCATAGTCATATATAACAAGAAGGAAAAATCAGAGATCAGGGTGTGTGTAGACTACTGAATTTTAAACGATGGATGTGTGCATGATCCCTTTCCAACCCCATTGAGTGATGAAGTGCTGGATAATGTAGCAGGGAATGAAGCATATTCATTCACAGACGGGTTTTCTGGGTATCACCAAGTCAGGATATCATAGGAGGAGAAAAATAAGACAAAATTCTCCACCAAATGGGTTTCTTATGCTTATCATGTGATGCCTTTTAGATTGAATAATGCGCCAGCATGTTTCTCAAGAATAGTGATAGAAACCTTCAAGGAATATATCCATAATTTTCTGGAATTTTTCATGGAGAAGTAGACAATATACATCTTATTGAAGAAACATGCAAGTCTGCTTCAGATAATGTTTGATCGTTGCAGGCAGCTTCAAATCTCATTAAACCTAAAAAATTGCATATTTACAGTCCCCTTTGTAACATTTCTCTGCCACGTGGTCTATAAAGAAGGAGTATGTGTGGACCCCCCCAAGGTTGCAGTAATTGTCAACATGTATCCCTCAGATAACGTTAAGAAGCTAAGATCGTCGCTCAATCATACAAGATATTATAGAATATTTATCCGCAACTATCCCTACATTACAACCCTGATTGAAAATATGGTGAGGAAAACAGAACAATTCATATGGACTCAGGACTATAGTAAGGCACTAGACACACTAAAAGAAAGGCTAGTGAGCGCACCTATCCTGACATATCCTAATTGGGACAAACAATTCCATGTACACATTGACGCCTTAGGGATTGCTTTGGGGGTCATGTTAGCACAACTAGGGGAGACAAATGTAGGCCACATAGTATATTCTACAAGCCATAAGTTTTCAAACGTAGAAAAGAACTACATAACCATTAAAAGGGAAGCTCTCACAATGGTCTACTCCCTCCAGAAGTTTCGCCACTACTTACTCAAATTTTCCTTGAAATTATTTACAAATCACTCTGCGTTGAAGTATTTGCTGAAAAAACCAGTCCTAGAAGGTAGAATTTGCAGATGGTTGTTACTGTTCCAAGTGTTCACATTTGAAGTTGTAGTAAAACCTGAGATATTAAACGTGGGACCTGATCATCTATCTAGATTGGTATCAGGAGAAAATGGAGGGCTAATCGATGACCAGCTGCCAGATGTAGATCTATTTCGCATAGAGGCTGTCCCAGATTACTTAGAACAAATAGAAACATTTTTGGCTTCAGGACAATGCCTTAAAGAATACACAACAATATAAAGGAAACACTTACTCATTAAAGTAGCCGATTACCAACCTATCACAGGCCATTTATAAAAAATGGAACTAGATTAGGTACTACAAAGGTGTGTATTAGACCATGAAATACTGGATATTCTATTGGAATGCCACAACAGAGTCACGGGAGGACATGTTGGATCAAATCCTACTGCAAGAAAAATATTACAGGGAGTATTCTGTTGTCCCACAGTCCACAAGGATGCCAAAGAGTGTGACATATGCCAAAGAATGGGAAAACCTTCACACAAGGACAAGATACCTTTACAATCCATTAGAGTATTGGAGGTATCTAAAAAATGGGTGGTCTACTTCATAGGACCTATCGCACCAGTTGCACACCATTCCCAAGCAAGTTTATAATAACCGCAACTGAATATCTAACGAGGTAGGCAGATGCGGCACCAGCAAATGACTGCATAGTAGACATAGCAACCAAGTTCATTTTTGAAAACATCAATACAAGATTTGGATGTCCAAGGAGTGTGACAAGTAATCAAGGCACACAGTTTATCAACATCACAGTTAAATTACTGCTGCAAAAATTCATGATACAACATCATAAGAGCAGTCCATATCACCCGCAGGAAAATGGAACTATGGGGGCATTTAAAACAATCCTGGAAAAAGGTCTAACTAAAATTTGCAATGAAAAAATCGATTACTGGGATGAGAGAATACCAACCACATTATCGACCTACAGGACCACAGTGAAGCAGCTGCATAATCAAACGTTGTTCCTTCTATTGCATGGGAAGGAAGTGGTTGTACCACCATAATTTATTGTCCCCAGCTTATTTATTGCTACAACAACTCAAATGTCTAAAGCAAAATCGATCACAACGTGTCTCCATGAACTACAAGAGCTTGAGGAAGAAAGGTTTCTTGCAGACTTACACCAATCAATTCAGAAGTAGCGACAGAAAGCCTCGAAATATCACCACAATAAGAAAAAGAAATTCAATATTGGTGGCCAAGTACTACTCTACGAAAACAAATTTCAGAAATTTCCAGGGAAACTTCAAATGAACTAGATGGGACCATTCTATGTCATAGAAATATGGGATTTAGGAGCGGTAAATCTTGCACAGTTGGATGGAGTAATATTACCTGGTTGGGTGAATGGCACACTCCTGAAACCGTACCAAAATTAAGCAAATCAAGGTTTTACTTTCAAAAACTCTTGCACCCGATTGGATTCTATAGGTTAGATAGTCAGTAGCTCTCTTGCACCTTAGAGGAGTCAATAGGTTAGAAAGTAAATGACTCTCTCACAAACGAGAGACGTTTGTAAACCCAAAGAGTTAGTTTCTACATGTATGTTAGGATGCCAATCACCAAATAACGTATGTGTCACGAGTATCTCATTGCTACCCTATTATGACATGGGGACCACACTACAACAAATTGTGGTTAGCGTGGGTGAGGGTATTGTACATCCAAGAAATTTCAACCATAAATATGTCATAATTAGCCATCATTTAGGTGTCAGTCCGTAGTGCTAGCTAAAAATTTGAAAATATTTTCCGTAATCGTAAACACCACTCCGTAATAAAGTTTCAACATCATGCCATAATAATTAGCCATCATGTCCGCTCAATTCCAAGACCACCATCAGCAAATTCAAAGTCCACCTCATCTGAGTAACCACCCACACGATTGTAGCTACGAAGGGAACCTAAAAAAAATTTACTATTTATCCAGTCGCATCAATGTCCTCCATGCCAACATTCCTACTTAATATGCATGGAGAAAGGAAAAATCAGAGTGCAAGAAAAAAATAATTGCAAGAAGAGGAAACAGTTATAACGGTCAGCCATAGCATCCCAACAGAGCTTCAACAGTGCAGGCTTCAAAAATATTTTTGTATTAGAGAAGAGTAAACATGACGAATATAGTGGTGTTGGTAGTCGAACTAGAGATTGATGAGAGAATTCAGAAATTGGAGCCGTTGATAGGAAGGTATGATAATGAACCTATAATAGACAGATTTTACAGATTCCTTCCAGCTTCCAGCGTTGAAAAGGAAAGTATACGTTCAGAATTATGTGAAGGATGGCGACAGTGAAGAAACTTGGGTTCACCCATACTTCAAAGAAATTCAAAGATCAACAGTTCTTTATTTCAAGAGCCTACCAGTATTTAGTACACAGGGAGCAGCCATGTAGTGCACAAAGCTCCTAATCAAAAGGATTCACAATGGGCCACTTTGGTTGGGGAAGGATATCAATATTAACAGAATACATCCACACACTCATGGGGCTATCAACGACAGGGATCAATGTAGCCACATCATTCCAGACTACCTCCAAAAGAGTGAAGAGGGTGGGGGAATTAGAATACTACAAGAAGTATGACACCATGAGAGGAGGGAAGGGGGCGAAGATATACCTCATCAAAGCGCCCAATGTGAAATTTACATGCTACCTAGTGCCACGGAAGACCATGAGGTACTAAAAAAAAGTGGAGTGCACCTTGGACATGATTTCAGTTGCGGAGCATTATGTGCAGGGAGCACAACTCTATTGGTGCGCATTTTTTCTCCAAGAAATATTCGAGGCCTATGAATATAACTTGAAAAGGGAAACCAGATTTATCTACGGGTATCTAATAATGGTGTTAGCCATGTGTAAATGGTTCCTGCTGGGGAAATGACCACTTGCAGAGCTAGGCCAAGATAATCCACTGGCCGTTATATATACACCATGGAAAGTCTCAGGTGACCCCAACAGTAAATAAATAAATGAAGAGGCATTCATAGATTGGTACAGGATGATGTTGGATGTCATTAGAACCCATCAAAGAATTCCTAAAGTGTTGCTATATGAGTACTCTAGGAAAATATGGTTTGGGGTCTCGCATGGAAATACATGGATTAGACCCCACTGTGTTGCAGTAGACACCTTCCAAAACAAGTTGTTGAGATTCCAGCTCATAGAGCAGGATTTCCACACAGAAGTTATCTTGGAGGGGGGGTCGTGGGGGGGAATTTGAAATTGGAAGAATAAGTATTATTTTGAGGCCATAGTTCCTTAGCCGCTACCACGAGAAACACTGGTAGACATAGGTTAGAGTATATCTTAGATGCAACTCTAGCCACTGCTTCAGAAGCTGGACACCTAGCGGTAAACCTTTAACAAATCCGTGGCAGGTATCAGAGTTGTAACCTCTACCTTTCCATTTTTTAATTAATTTCAAGCATTCAACGCAGGTTCACCTTCATTAATGACCCCCATCCTCATCGCTCTCCCCTCCACCACCCTCCATTCGCACTCATCGATGACCATTGTCTCATTCCGAAAAACCAAGCGAACTTAACCACCCATCCCTGGACCCAAGAAAAAGAGGGTCAGGACTCTGAAACTTGACCAAGTGGTGGAATTAACATAGGAGGATCTTGTACATCAGATAGGTAAAGGGATTCCGATCATAGAGGAGCCTGAGAAGGGTACTCAGACTTCCCCATTCATACTAAAACACAACCCTTCGTCACCCCAAAGCGCTCTAGCCTCCTCTTCCCCAACTACTCAGATTTCATCGTCGCATACCTCTCATACCTCCAAGGACCAGTCATCCCACAGTGCCTCCACCTCCGTGACCATATCTGATGGAATACCCACGAGAATAATGATGGAAATTGACACTAAGGTGAAGTTGAACTCGGGTAACGCCCATGTAACCGAGGTTAAATCAACCTCGGTAGAGCTAGGAACCTTCCTAAATCTAGTTATTCAGACAGACCTACCCTTCATTAAAACTGCACTGAGCGAGACCTCCTTATTTGGATTTCAAAAATCAATTTTAGCATTGCAACCATTCATATCCACTCCTCCACCCCCCATTGTTTTTCATCCAACTCAAACATCAACCATACCGCCGAGCCAACGTAACTCTCCACATGAACAATCCGACTGTTCCATCGCTAGTGGCCAACCACTCAGGGAGAGAAATCCCAGCCCTAAGACGATGAGAAACAGAGACCTTCAGAGTTGGACACCAAGCCAACTACTTAATTTCATACAAGGAGTGGCCTAGTAGGTAGAATCACTCCACAACAAGCTAGTTTAGAAATACAAGCAACAACACCAACAAGTTATGACACTCACTGAAGAGCGTACTCAGTCGCAACAAGAAAGAGACACCTTCTAGTAGCATATTGGTCAGATGACCGAGAACTTCCAAATACTATGTCCAGCTATCATAGGCATCATCAAAGTCGCCCTGTAGATATTTGGGCATGCAACATTGTAGAATGTTCCATTCATGTCAAAGTAACATGTGCAAGTTTGGGCAATACAAATCAGGAACTTTGGCAGGCCCTGTCAGCCAAATCGACACTAATAGACCCCACCACAGTATATGCAGAGAAGATAACCCAGTAGAAAGAACATATGAGTCAGTTTAAAGGAATACTGGGGAGCATTGTCACCGAAGCATACAGCTTGCACAAGAAAATCCATGAATGATCGAATTCACTGATGATGAAAGCTTAGCCAATTCTGGAGCAGCTATATAAGATTTTCACTAAGATCAAAGGAACCCTTGACCTGACAAGCCACATACAGCTATATGATCATGCCGACACTTTGCAGTTACATATCCAAGCGATCAAGGAGAAATCAGAAAATACCAAGCACCTCCTTCATGATCTTTGAAACCTTGTCAAACAAAAGGCAGAGACAAGACAACAACTAGTCTCCAACGTGGATCGTCAATACAATGCAACATTTTCAGAATTGTCGCAACCCATTGATGTCACTCAGGCCGACAAGGTTGTGTACATTATGGACTCATTGATGAAGACATGGCAAGAATCCATCACTGACTTCATGAATCTCAATACATAAGCCAGGAAGAAGGCCCTGAAGTTGGGGCCTTTGTTGGAGGATCGAGAGCCAAGGAAGGTGGAGTAAGAGAAGGGAGAAGCAGGACAAGACCAATAGAAGAACATGTAATAAATCCACATGGGGACCACAACACTTGGAGAAAATTGACTTGGGGCGAGTCAATAGATTATGGTTGGGGCTTATTGGGGCCTTTGTTTTGAAGAAACCAGTTTTGAGTTGCGGACTGTCAGTTGTGCAGGGAGTAAGTCGCAGAGAGACGTGAATTACAAATATTTGGCAGGCAAGTGGCGGAGTGCGAAGAGGCAGAAACATATGTGCAAATATAGTTGGCACCGAATAGGAAGAAAGACTCCCAGAAGTATAGCCAAGTGTGGAAGAGAATAGGGAATGGCAGAGTGTAGTAGACTAGCTAAGTGGAAAAGGAGAAAACATTGCTAGTGCTAAGAAAAGCGATAGATCAGAAAGGAAAAGAAGGAGGTAGATAGTTAGCTATGGGTTTTTTGGGATCTTTTTGTGTATTGAGATCTGTGGAGTCTCGGATGTAATTTACTGCACTGGGAAGCTAATACAAAAAGAAGTGTTTTATGGACTTGAGTTGTATATTGAATGTGTGACTATCAATGTATGATGTTTTATGGGGTTTCTAAAAAAATTTCTTATAGCTTTCTTTTATTCATGCAGTATGATAGTTATTCCTTTGAATAATATGCACTAATTGTTTCTTTCTGCATGACTGTGATGTATTTATGTTAGATAATAGAATAATATCTTTGATGTGCTACCATGGTTCTAGTTCTCATATCTCAGTAAGGTCATGACTCGCCTCGGGTGAGACTCCTTGCTCTCCTTTGAGCAGGGTGAAAATGACTATGTTTTCCTAGACTATAGAGGGACCTTATTGGCATCTGAGTGTGAACCTGGGTCTTTCCCAGAAGTCATCCCTTTTCACCAAAAATTTCCAAAAATAAAAATGCTATTGATGCCCTAGAAAGGTAATTGTTGTCTTTTGAAATTCTATAGGATAGTAGCTATCATCATTATCCTTCAGTAATCATCTCAGGATTAAAGAAGCAGTCATGGTTATTAGCTTATATTCATGAGAACAAGCCTGAAGTGGAAAAGGTGGCAATTTTTTTATTTCTGATGAATGATACCATAATATAAGTGTCACCTGCACCTAAAAAATACGAAGGAACATATAATTTTGTTCCAGGTTATACTAAAATGTAGATGCAGGAGATCAACATGGAACAATTAATCCATACCTCTCTAGCCTCTGAAATGAAAAGAAATTTGAATATTTTAACCTCGTCTGAAGTATCACGACGCATAAAGGCAAATGAAGATGATATTGATACTGAGATGTTTGAACAAGAGTTATAGCAGTTGGATAAGGAAATACAACAAACTATTGATGGCATAAGGTCGAGAGATTTAGGGGCATAGGTCCTTAGCATTAAACACAATTTTACTGAATAGAAATAGATAATGGTGATTGTATCATAGTTGGCTTTATAATCGAAACAATCTCAATCAATAAAGGTTGCAATTCTTAAGGATATAATTTCTACAGGTGGACCCCGATTTATTTCTGCCACTGACTTTGAAAAAAATGCCTTGAATCTTACAGTTGTCTAGCTAGAAATTGGGCAATATCAACAGGTGTTTGGATCCCGAAATTCTCCTTGACTATTAACTTGCGTAAAGTATCGAGTATGGTTGTTATCAACCTTTACCGACAATAAGGAGAAATAGTGGCCCAAATATTTCTTGACTCAGTTGCATGAAATAAAAAAATACAAGAAATATTTGAAAATATTTATGATCAAATACGTGTGGCACAGGTGGCTCTGAGGAAAAAAGCAAATCAAATAAAGGAATTGGAAGATATAGCAATTTGAAAATACGAACAACTTGAAGACAATCGTCTCATTCAGAAGTTGTTGAAGAAGAAATAAAAATATATCAAAGCTCTACATGCTATTCTAAAAATACCAAATCATGACCCTTATGTTCTGATTAAAGAATTTGAAAGAAAGGAAGAGGTTGAAGTCTACCTCCAAGATATGGAAATATCCTTGCATCTTAAGGAATAAGAACTTCAAGAGACTTTTTAAACAAATGGAGCTCCTGAAGGAAAATTATCACGAGAAGTAGGAGCATCATTTCAATATCTTAGCAAAATACAATGCTTCACTTCATTCAACTCTTAACTCTTCTCAGGCATATGAAAATAAATATTTGGAGCTGCTACTTATTAATATAACTTAGTTAGAGAAAGAACTTGATTTGGCCCAGTCAGAGATTAAAAGAGTCAAACGTAGAGGGGAGATTTTGGTGAACTGAAAGAATGATGAGATCGAACAAATTAAAACTAGTATAAAATAAAAGAATGATGAGATTAAGACCCTATAGGAAGTAGTTAGAGTTACCCTTGCAGGAAAGCAAGTTTTAATATAGGCTAAATCGAAGATATGGTGGGAAGTTAAAAAAAAATATGTTATGAAACCAGCTCCAAAAATAGAAGAAAAGAGATATAAACGCCTTATAAATCAACCACTTTGAGGTGGAAACCTCCTTTAAATTACATAAATTGATAATTCTTTGATGACACAAATGACAAACCTCCTTTCTATATATAGGATTTCACAGGGTCACAATAAATCCTGGACGAACTAACAATAATAATGCAAGGGGAAAATAATAACAATATGGGGGTTACAAGGGTACAACCATAACAATAAGGGGGCTAAACTAACAACAATAAGGGACTACACTAGTAATATAGGGACCTAACAAAATATTTCTACAATAAGGGCTTACATTGAGATCCTTTCAGATTCTGTAAAGGGTATTATTAAAAGTGAAAACTTAGAAGCAAAGAGTACAGCTTCCGCTCTTGAGGAAAGGTTGAAGGATATCAAGTCACTCATTGATCTTATCAACACTTTAGAAGACGAAACTTTTCAAGAATTGGTCTTTCCTCCTAGAGATCAATGTGTTTAATCCCTTTGTATGTTAAAAGAAAAGTGTGCAACGATGTAGGTAACATGGGAAGAATTCAAAATGGATACTAAGGAAATAGATGACTTTAGATCCAACTAGAACTATCTTCACAGGTTTGGTGTGCCTTCATTTTGGGGAAAGGACAATTGGATAATATTTCAAGATAATTTTTTGTCATGAATGAAATAATACCGAACGAGGCCTTAGTTGTTTGGCTATACAAGGTGAAGAAGCATTTCACCAGCTACAGTCATAAATGGCCTCTACGGAGAATTCACCATTTTCGCGAGGATTAACAAAATAATAAAGAAAATTCCCAAAGCTCAGTACCATATCAGATCTTGATTGGTGGTGGTTATAATGAAATACAAAAATGTTCTCTGGTTTCCAACTGTAGAATGGGATAAAATGGCCAAGCTGAAGAACCATTTAAAATGAAATATCATTATAGAAAAGGTATCCTCAGCAACTCAAGTAATTCATCCAGTTCCACCAATGAAATATATAATAGAGAAGTCAGAATATGGGAAAAAGTCCTGTAATCACTACTCAGGCACCGACAATCAAGATTTGTGGGGCCCATACTTTCAACCCTATGGGTACAATGAAGAAGTCAAAACTTTGAAGCTGCAAAGGTGTCATAATGCATAAACATTTTATTGTATGAGTTATATTATTTTAATTTGAATATGTTATGTTCAAGACAGTTACTCAAACAATTATTTTTCAGACTTATTATTTATGACCTTGTTTCCTGTAAAGGGGGGATTGTTAGCATAGAAAGTTGCTTGTACATGTTACACAATATTTTATTATATTGATTAAGTTATTCCTTGTGTTTTGATGAATCTTGTTGTGTTTATTTGTTTTTATATAAAAATCGTAGAACTAAACATGAGACTTTGTTCTCGTTTAGTAATTATTTTGTTTATGCTTTTATTTTCCAATATCTATACTATCGATATTAATGACTAAATTATAAGCATTTGATCATTGTTAGTTTTAGTAGGTTGTATCTTAAATTAACGACGATCTCTGTTTTATATCTATGATTTTTACTATGTTATATTTTTCAATTTGGTTGTACCTGATATCATTCATATTTTAAAATTTATAAGTTTCTATATCATATTTGTAAGTCTTAAGTTTCAATATTTATTAGTGAATATGGTTATCTTCAGAGAATTGAAATGGAAGCTTGAAGAAAATTTGTACATTTTGCAATGATCTCTCATAATATTTGAAATGATTTGGTATCTCGTATATTTATGTATGTTCTTATTTTGTCTTTTTTCTTTCTTTTTATAACCTACTCTTGAAATTTAATTGTTAAGGTTCATCATTTTCCTCTAGATTATAGTTTTCAGATATTGTTTTTGATACAATTTCCTCATTTGTTAATGTCGAAAAACTACTACAATGAAGAAATTATCATCATCTAACCTTATTATTTTCTCTTATTGGAAATTATATAAAAATCATCAAGGTTACCTCTTGTAGTGAACTCATGGTCAGCCTATAGTACCTAGAGAAAGAGGGATTTTGAGCCCTCAGTGAATGCAAATTCGAGTCATTCATATGTGGGGATGATTTGAGCACTAACATTCTTTTGGCTTCGTTGTCAGGGAGCGACTAATTCAAAAACTCTTTGATGGCTAATTCTAAACGTCTACAACTCCATATTATTTTTGGTATAGCTGATCAATGCAGTATATTAAATGGTTTATATGAACTCTCCTTGCAGATTTCCCTAACTCACCACGATCTCTATTAGAATTGGGAAATGTTAGTGCAAGAAGACGAGTGACCGCAACCAAACCCGGCGCTCCTAAATGATGACAAAAATCGATAATTTGAGTCTAAAATAAAAGTACATGTACATCATTATCTAGATACCTTATCAGTCACGCTTCATTTTTTTCACACCTCTAACTGGTTTTAGCAACCAGTTCAATATTTGTCATATTGAATTTTGTAAAAAGTAAATCATTTTACAACTAGTGGTGAAATAATATATTTCTTTATAGTAACATTGTTCATTTTTCAATCTGGATACCCCCCAGAGGTTGACTAGGTCGACGTCTGACGTTAGTCACTCTCCTTTAGAGGACCCATAATTGTTGGCTACTATAGAAAAATAGGAGGAGACGCCTTGACTGTTTTAAGGAAAATCATCCCTTGTATCCTAATCTGAGTACTAGAAACTCTTATTTTCTCTCTCTTATCATATACACTCTCATTCTATACCTTTATCATCAAATTCTCAATTTCCCCCTTCATCTTTCCATCTCCCATTCAATCCAGTGAATAATATGCCACATTCTCCTTACAAATATTTACCGCCTTCACCTCCTTCTCTTCCACCCATGAATGCTTGTTTGAACACTCATTATCATCCCCTTAATCTACAGGGGCCTATTCATGATTTTCTGCCCAAATATGATAAAACTTTACCTAGGTTTGATAACGAAGGGGAAAGAACTATTGAAGAACATGTAGTCGAATTTCAGGACTACTGTGAGAATTAAGGTGTCGAATATGATTACATTTACATGAGATTTTTCGTGGAAAGTTTGGAAGGGGAAGCCTGAAAATGGTTTATAACCCTCCCTCAAAATAGTATCAATACATTATATAGGCTAATTGATATTTTCTTACAACAATATGGTGTCAAAAAATGTAACTAGTTGTGGCTCACTTAATTTTCTACTTTGGAACTAAAACATGATGAGTCAGTTTCTGATTTTAACAAGAGGTTCATGAAATTTTCTAACCTTTTGACTTTGTAGATTTATATGGTAGATTTTTGGAGGTTGAGAATTCAGATTATCCACTGTCTTGATTTTTCTTGTCTATGTTTTGAGTCTAGAAAAGGACTCATCTTTAGGAAGAACCTACAAAGAACAGAAGAAAATAAAGTGAGAGGAGTCAACAAACACAATAGTTTAATGGAATTTTGTAAAGTTAATTTTAATCATAGCTTATTAATATTTTATTAGATTAATTATAATTTAATAATTATTATTATATATTATGCTCTTCCTAAAATAAAATTTATTATGGATTAATTAATGTAAGATAATTGTTTTAAGAATAATTAGAATAACATTAATAATATTGCTAATGTAATTTTTATGCAATAACATTAGGTTAATTATAATGAATGTTACCAGAGCCTAATAATTAAGGTGGATTAAAAGGTTGAAAATTAAGGTAAAGATAATGACTGAATGAAATGTACTGAGGAAAGAAATGAAAAGACGACATGAGGTATGAAATTTTAGGAAAAAAGTGGAAAATGAGAAAGATGTAAAGGAGGGGTTGAGTGCTAGAAAGGAGAGATTTATAAGTGTATATATATTATATTAAAGGTAGAATTAGTATTAATAATTATTATTGTGGAGGATAGTAAGGGACCACATAACTATGTAGGTTTTAGGGAGGGGGGAGAAAATAAAAGGAAAGGAAATGAAAGGACAAGGAAGGGACCTTGAAAGAGGGGCTACTAGAGGAATATGTTACTAGGGGTTTGGGAAGAGGGGGTGAGGGGAGGGGGCATGGTGACACAATAGGGAAGGGATGGTTGCTTATTCCTTTGTAGAGTGAGGAAGTAGAGGGATCCAATTTCTTCTCACTTTGAGACCTCCATCCCTATTAAGGTTGTGGGGGTGTATGGTGATCTCAAGGGCCTCAAGAATTTTGTGCATGAAATGATGATTTTCATAAGTTATCACTTTAATATCTTCCATGCATATATGGTGAAAAGTACTATATGCATGCTTCACCAGGGCTGAGGATCAATTTCTTATATTCCTGGTGTCAGCGCCATGTTCATTAGGCCTAATTCTAAAGGATCTTCATGTTTATCCAATATACCGATATCCATATGAACAATTGGCTTTATACACACCCTTTTTTTGAAGGTCTTCAGGGTTGTCCTTAACAGATTTCATTCATTATTTGATGGTTTTCATAAGTTTGAATGAGGTTACAATGTCTTTTTTATTGATAACATTAGAAATCTTTTCTGTGAATCCTTGTATGTATGGTAGGTATGGTTTGGTAGTTGGGGGATGTTTAGATACACGATTTCTTATGGATATGGCTTTCTACATGGGTTTGATGATATATTTATTCTTAGAGCCCAAGTTCATAAATGCATTTCTTAAATATTTGGTTTCTTCTTAAGCATTATTTTCATTTGATATTCTAAAATTTCTTGTGAAAAGACTTCTCAGGACCCCCATTTTTTGTTCCAGGTGGTGGTGAGAATCTGTGTATAATTAATTATCAGTATGTGCCTTTTTCTAAACACTTTATGCCCAAGAGATCCATATTTACTTCTAATGCAGAGAATGTCCAGGAATGGGATGTTGTCATTTTCTTCAACCTCCAATGTAAACATGATGTCTTCGGATATGCTATTCAAGTGGTTAAGGAAATTATGTAGCCATGAGTCTGGGTGAGGCCAGTTGACACTTGTGTAATCAAAAAACCTACTCCAGAATTTGGGTTTCAATGGGTAAGTGTCAAGAGATTTATTTTGAAACGTATCCATGAATAGGTTTGCCACTATGGTAGATAGTAGATATCTCATAGCTACACCATATGTTTTCTCAAATATTTCGCCTCGGAAGGAAAAGAAAGTTGAGTGAATACATATCTATGCTAGCTTTGTTGTTTGGGAGTCTGTGACTTATTTTGCCACTTGGATAGCCTCATCTAGTGGAATCTTAGTGAAAAGTTGGACAGCATCATAAATCACCATTTTATCACCCAGATCTAGCTTAGCTTTCTTAATGGATTAAATGTAATGGATAGACCCTTTGATGAATGAGATTGTTTTGCCAACTAGAGGGGCAAGGATGCAAACAACATATTTTTCTAATTCATATGTGGGTGCTCCAATGGTATTAACAATAGGTCTGAGGGAGGCACCAAATTTATGGATTTTTGGAGCACCATAAATGTGAGGGATGATTTCACTATCAGGAGACAAGCATTTTTTTTATTTTTTTCATCTATATTAAACTCCTTAACGAATTTTTTGACAATTTTAGTAATTTTGGAAATAGGGTTTTCTTTTAGTTTCTTGTAGCTGCCACTATTATGAAGGTTCTTTCATTTTCCAAATGTAATCTTCTTTTTCCATTACCATAGTAGCTCCCCCTTCGTAAAATTTTAGGATAATGATATTATTTATGTTATTAAGGTTTTTGATGGCTATGAGTTGCTTATGGTTTAAATTATTATTGGGAGGTTTCACTTTTCTTAGAATTACGGCACATTATTGCTTGATAAGATCCTTATATTCTTCATTAAGGTTTTCTATTCCTTGTTCAAGGTTGCAAATGATCTCTTCATTTGGAATCCACCATGGGGTAAGGAAAAATTTAGCCCTTTGCCAAGGACTTTAGTTTCTTCTTTATTTAACTCATAGGATGAGATATTAATGACTTTTTTTATTATTAGCCAAGTTATACGTAAGGTCTAGATTATGTTTTGGATCATTAAGATTTTTATGATTATTATAAAAATTTTTAGGTTTCTCATTCGGAACACTACACTCATACTTTATGATATATGGTTTATACATGCTTTTATTAATCAATCTAGGGTTTGGAAACCTCAAAGTCAGTGTGGAAATATTTTCAATGATGTTGCGGTTTGATGCTATGGTTCCCTCAGTGAAAATTGAAAAAAATTCCACTCTGACTTCGAGGTTTCCAAACCCTAGACTGATTAATAAAAGCATGTATAAACCATATAACATAAACTATGAGTGTAGTGTTCTGATTGTACACCATAAAAAACTTTATAATAATCATAAAAATATTGATGATCCAAAAAATAATCCTGATCTTACTTATAACTTTGGTAATAATAAAAAAAGTCGTTAATATCTCATCCTACGAGTTAAATAAAGAAGAAATTGAATTCATTGACAAAGGGCTCATTTTTTCTTTAGCCCCCCAGCGGATTCGAAATGAAGAGATCATTTGCAAACTTGAAGAACGAATCAAAAAACTTAATGAACAATATAAGGACTTTATCAGGCTGGAATGTCTCATAATTCTAAGAAAAGTGAAACCTCCCAAAAATAATTTAAACCATGAGCAACTAATAGCCATAAAAAAGCTTAAGAACAACTATAACATCGTTATCCTCAAAGTTGACAAAGGGGGAGCTATCGTGGTAATGGATAAATAAGATTACATATTCAAAATGAAATAACAACTTCATAACAAGGACAGCTACAAGAAACTCAAAGAAAACCCTATTTCCAAAATTACTAAAATTGTGAAAAAAAACCCTTAAGGAGTATAATCTAGATGAAAAATTAAAAAAGGTCCTATCTCCTCATAATGAAATCACCCTGTGCATTTATGGTGCTTCCAAAATCCATAAATTTGGTGCCCCCATCAAACCTATTGTTGATACCACCCACATATGAATTACCAAAATATGTTGCCCGCATCCTTGTCCCTCTTGTTGGAAAAACCAGTTCATTCAACAAGGACTTCGTCCATTACATTGAATCCATTAAGAAAGCTAAGATATATCCGAGTGATAAACTGGTGACTTTTGATTTTGTCCAACTTTTCACTAAGATTCATCTAGATGAGGTTTTTCAAGTGGTAAAATAAGTCGCGGACCCCCAAATGACAAAGCTAGAAAAGATATGTCTTTGTTTAACCTTATTTACCTTCCAAGGAAAAATATTTGATCAAACATCTAGGGTATATATGGGATCTCTGCTATCTCCCATAGTGGAAAACCTCTTCATGGAGAAGTTTGAAAATAAATCTCTTGATAATTACCCATTGAAACCAAAATTTTGGAGTACATTTATTGATGCAAAAGTGTCAACTGGCCTCATGGGGACTCAAAGCTACATAATTTTGTTAACCACTTGAATAAAATATGTGAATACATAAAGTTTACAATGGAGGTTGAATAAAATAAAAACATCATGTTCCTAGACATTATCTTCATTAGAAATAAAGAGGGATCTCTTGGGCATAAGGTGTTAAAAAAAAGGCACATACTGATAATTACTTACACATAGATTCTCACCACCACACAACATAAAAGATGGAGGAACTCAGAATTATTTTCACAAGAGATTTTATAATATCATATCACAATCATGATAAAGAATAAACCAAGTATTTAAAAAAGGTATTTACAAACTTGGGCTATAAAAATAAAGGCATCAGCAAAGCCATGCATAAATCTAGATTCCAAGGTAGCCCTGTATCTATATATCCCCCAACTACCAAATCATACATGCCATACATACAAGGATTCACATACAAGCTTGATACATTTCTCAATAAAAAAGAAATTGGAACCTATTTTAAACCTATGGTAACCATCAAAGAAACAATTAAATCTCTCAAAGACAACAATGAACGCCTCCAACAAAAGGGTGTGTATAGAATCAATTGTTCATGTGGAGTTTGGTGTATTGGAGAAACAGGGAGATACTTTAAAATTAGGCTTAAAGAACATGGAACTAACATCAGGAATAGAAGAACCCAATCCTTAGCCCTGGTGGAGCAAGAAAAGGTCACCATATCTACCTAGAAGATAGTAAAGTGATCACTAATGAAAATCATCATTTCAAGTGCAAAATTCATGAGGCCCTTGAGATTATCAAACACCCCCACAACCTCAATAGGGACGGAGGTCTTGAAGTGAGCAGAAATTGGATCCCTTTACTTCATCACTCTACAAAGGAATAAGCAGCCATCACTTCCCTCTTTTGTCACCATGCCCCCCCACCAAACCCCCCTCTTCCCAAACCCCTAGTACCGTCTACCTCTAGTATCCCCTCTTTCAAGGCCCCTTCCTTGTATTTTCATTTCCTTGCCTTTTCTTTTCTTCCCCCTCCCTAAAACCTAAATATTTGTGTTCCCTTACTATCCTCCATAATAATAATTAGTAATACTAATTCTACCATTAATATAATATATATACACTTATAAAAATCTTTCTAATTTTCCACATTTTTTTCTAAAATTTCATACCTCATCCCCTCTTTTCATTTCTTTCCATAGTACATTTCATTCCCACATTATTTTTACCTTAATTTTAAACCTTTTAATCCACCTTAATTATTCGGTTATGGTAACATTCATTATAATAAACCTAATGTTATTGCATAAAAATTACATTAATATTATTATCAATGTCATTATAATTATTCTTAAAAATATTGTCTTACAATAATTCATACATAATAAATTTTCTTTTAGTAAGAACATAGTATATAATTATTATTAATAAAATATAATTAATTCTAATAAAATCTTAACAAACTATAATTAAAATTAACTTTACAATATTCCACTAAACTATTGTGTTGGTCGGATCCTCTCATTCTCTCATTCCTCCATTCCCTATTTATTTCCTTTACTTTCTTCTCTTTTTTTTAGGTTCATCCTGAAGATGAGTCGTGTTTTAGACTCGAAACGAAGACAAGAGAAATGAAGATTGTGGATAATATGAATGCTCAACCTCCAAACCTTTTACATATTTTTGTTTGACCGTATGACACTATGGAAGATGTGGCTTCTTCCATGGCTCTCGATGCATATTTTTCATATGCTCTGTGAGAAACAGAACAATCTACTTTAGCTCATGCTCAATCTGAAGCCTGTGCTAGTGAGGGAAATATTATTACTACTGGGAAAAATTCCTCTCATGATAATCGATCTAATGGAAATATGAAAATGTTTGACACATATCCTCAACTTCTTGCTTCTTCCTCTTCCCAAGATCAGAAAATAGAGGAAATGTGGAAGCTTATTAAGTCATTAACCAATCAAATCCAATGGCTTGAGGTTGGGAACTGGGAAATTTCTTCACCTCATGTGAACCCTCTTATACAACCAAATTTTTTTCCTAATCCTCCAAATATAACCCAAATTTCCCACCAATAAATCAAGCCCCTTACCATCGTCCTCATCCTCAACAAATGTTACAAAGGGTAAAAATGCCAGACAATCCCCATGTTCAACTTCCTCTAAGAAATAAAACTAACCTCATTGAAAAATATGAAAATGATGTTACTTGTCAGCTAATGAACCCTAAGGAGGAGCAATATCCTAATGTAGATTCCATTAATTCATTTTATTTGCATGTTCCAGATAGCCCTAATTATATAAAACAAGATTTTTGGGATCCTCAGCTTCAGTGTTTCGCTGAATAGTTAGAAGCCCAGTTTGAACATAAATATAACCTCATACCTAGGAAGGACTATGATAATCAGAGAGAACCAGCGCCTTATCCCATTCCATGTACAGATAAACAAGCCATACCCCATGATCCTAATCCTCTTATTGTTGATCTACCTTGTGCACGAAAATTTATCTTATAGAATGAGATGAATAAACTCAAAATAAGTATGCCTTTAATTGAAGTTATTTAGCTTCCTAACTATAAAAAAAAAAAAAAAAATGATTCTTTTTTGAAAAATTCTTACCATTCATCCCAAGAAATGGGGCTAACATACGTTATTAATGTCCAAGATTATGCCCCCAAAATTACTCTTCGCATTGTAAACCAAAAGGACGTAATTTAGTTCCCCATTTTTACATTAGCTTAAATATTCATGATTGGAACCTGCATAATTGTATGCTAGACTAAGGAGCCTCTCACAATCTCATGCCAAAAGAGATTATCGATAAAATCGTGCTAACCATAACTAGAGAATATAAGGATTTATATTATTTTGATTCCCAAGGAGTTAAATTTCCAGGTGTGATTAAAGAAATGAATGTGGTCCTAGGATAGGTTCCTATTAAAAGTATTGTCATGTAAATCGTGGTAGTTGATGTCCCTCCTAACTAAGGAATGCTCCTATAAAGTAGTTGGGGTGCTAATCATAGTGGTTCATTACAACTCGATCTTTCATATGCCACTATACACGTATTTTGTGGGGGCACACACTAACTATACAGAGAATCTATATTGGCCTATACCATCAATTCAGAGTAGCACCCCGAGAACTCACTAGTTTATACTTTTGATGATAACATGGGAAATTTTGTCTTCGTTGTTTCATATGAATAGAAGGCCCTTATTTGTGAGAAATACACTTTTAACTTTCCACCTCAATATTCTAATATTGTCTGGAAAATGTATTTTGATGGGGCCTCATCTAGGGTAGGGTATGGTGATGGATTTTTTTTTATACATCCATCTCAACGAATTTTTCTTTTAAATTAAACTTTGAAACTACTACTAATATAGAAGAGTATGAAGCTTTAGTACTTGGATTAGAGACTGCACCCAAACTCAACTTTCAAAATCTATCGATTTTTGGCGATTACGAGTTAGTAATTATACAGTAACAAATAAATTTCAAAATAAACATCCTTAATTGTGTGCTTATAGGAATCAATTCTGGAATTTGATTGATAAATTATTTTCTGCTATCATCTTTTCTATGATTCCTAGGGAAAGAAATCAGCTAGTCGATGCCGTTGTTGTTGTTGCAGCCCCTTTTATCCATCCCACCTACCTTAAATTAAAATTTTAAATTGAATTCCTCCATAGACCTTCCATACATGGCAATATAAATAATTAGCAAGTATGTGAAGATGACCAGGAAATTTAAAAATTATTGACCTAATTGGTGAATTTTTAGAGCAATACATAGATGAGGATGAGGAAGTGGATCAAGTGCTAATTCCACACAACTAAAAAATAAATTTGGAAAACATAATGTCATTAAAAAAAAAAACATTTATTTCCCTAGATGATCGAATCCCTTAGAGAAGATTTTTGATCTAAATGATATTGTTTCCAACCCAACATTAAAGCCTCCTCATATAGAAGTAGAGCTAGTAAATATCACTCGTAGTGGAGAAATAAAATTAGTTAATTTATTCCAACTATTACCCTCTGAGGTAAAAGGGAAATATGTCAGGCTTCTTTCCAAATACACCATTTTTTTTCCTACTCTTATGATGACCCCAAAGCATACAACTAGAGTATTGCAGAAAATAGTATCCCTTTAAAGGAAGGAGTCAAGCCTTTCAGACAAAAGCTTAGACACATCAATCTTATCCTTATCCCTCCCATTTAGAAATAAATTAAAAATATCCTATATGCTAAGATATCTAGGTAGCCAATTTGGTCCCTATTAGGAATAAAATGATGAAATTAGTTTATGCATAGATTTTAGAAATCTTAATTGAGCCTCACTTAAGGAAAATTATCCTCTCCCCAAGATGGATGATATCCTTTAGTGAGTAGTAGGAGAAACCCACATTTCTATGATAGATGGATTTTTTGGGTATAACCAAATAGTTTTCCACATGGATGATATGCTTAAGACTTCTTTTACCAACCCCAGGGAACGTTCATGTATCAAAATATGTTGTTTGAGTTAATGAATGTTGGGGCCACCTTTCCGAGGGTGATGGACGTTAGGTCCCTATATTACTAGTGTAGTCCCTTATCATTGTTAGTATAGCCCCCTTATTGTTATTATTGTACCCCAGTAACCCCCATATTGTTATTATTGTGCCCTTACATTATTATTGTTAGGTCGGCTAGGGTTATATTGTGACCCCATGGACTCCTATATATAGAAAGGAGGTTTTTTCATTTGTATCATCCAAGAATTGTTCATTTATGTAATGTAAAGGAGGTTTACCCCTCAAAGTGGCTCATTTCTAAGGCGTTGATCTCTCCTTTCTTATATTTTTGGAGCTGGTTTCATAGCATTTGGTATTAGAGCTTTGGATTCTAGGGTTTCACTGCTCCAAACAAGGCATCATGGAATTTTCTCTATAATTTTCTTTCTACGAAGGTTCAGAAGCTAAAATTTGCACCACGGGAAAAAAAAATCCCGAAGAATGTCGTGTAAAAATTTCAGATCTTGGTTCGCAATAATTTTGGAGATATGATCTGTGGAAGTTAGGGTTTTTGTAGGCTCCCAAATTTCATCCAAAAGAGGTGCCATTGGGAAATCATCATAACTCTCTCTTTCAGCATCAGATTGGAATTCTATAAAAAGTGGTCGAAATGAAACATAATGTAGTTTCCTGTGTATCAATTTCATAGCAGAAGGAGGAAAAAGTGACATGTGCCATGTCGTACAATTTCATTCTACTGAACCAATCCATAATTAGGTAATTGTGGAAGATTGGGCATAACTTTCCCTTGAAGCATCCAAATCAGGTCATACCTGTGGCATTCGAAATAATATTAAGAGGTATATTGCAGGATCAAATTTCAGATATTGAAGATCTGAAATCACAGTGATAATTCAGTTTCAATATCGAGCTCCTCAAAAGCAAGAAACATGTGTGTATTTTTGTTTTCAAATTGCATAAGTCTTGTTTGAAAAATCAATTTGAAGTGATTCCAAGGGTATATTTCAGTATTGGGTTCTAATATTCCCCTAAAAAGAATTCAACACCCATTAATCCCTCAAAAGGCTCCACTATGACTCATTAAGAGGAAGAAGTGGAACATGATATATCAAAATTCCAAGAGCCCGTGCATCAAATTTCGCTCTCACAAAGAGAAACAAAAAATGAAATGGAAGTTTTGAAGAAAGGCATGAAAGCTAACATGAATGATTTGAAGAAAGGCGTGGAAGATAAGATTAATGATTTAAAGAATGGTTTGGAATATAAGATGGATGGCATGGAAGCTAACTTGGAAGATATGAAGAATGATCTAAAAGCAGACATGGAAGGTTTGAAGGAAGGTTTGACAAAGTTCATACAAGAAATGATTCCAAATGGTGAAAAGGTAGTACAAGAAACTCATTATAAGAACAAATAAAATTTTAATCATGATTTATTAAACTATAATGTTGGATGTAAGACACACCCTATTCTGAATATGGATATGAGGAAGTTTTATGGCAACAATCCCGTAACATGGATACTAAATATGGAGCAATGTTTTGATTCCATAATGTGCAAAACACACAAAAGGTACGCATTGCAATTTTACATTTAGAACAAAATACATTTATATATTATCAATGGCTTTTCGTTCGTAAAAAAATTGTCACTTGCTCAATTTTACGGAGGATATGATAGCACATTATAAGGATAGAGAGAGCAACACCTTCTTTAGCCAATTGATAATTCTCAAACAAAAGGGTACAATGGTGGAGCACATTGAGGACTTCCAAAAATTGAATATAAGGGTAACTGATATTCCAGAGGAACACATGATTGATGTCTTCATAGGGACTTCAAAGGATAACATCCAACATGACGTTAACCTTTGGGAACATGATTCATTCAAGAACGCATTCAAGTTGGAAAGAAAAATTGAAAGTAAAATTATGGAGACAAGGAAGCCTATCACTCACATCTATAAATATGGAAGTGTTGCTACTTGTAGACTTCCACAACCTAAAAGGTTGACACGACAACAATTGGAAGAAAAAAGAGAAAAAGGGCTTTGCTATAGTTGTGATAGGAAATACACTAAAGGTCATAATTGTGCTAAGAAGAAATTATTTTACATAGATTTTGAAGAGGAGAAATCAAATGAACAATAAACTTAAAAAGAAGAGGATATAAACCAAGAAAAAACCCTAGATAAATAAGAAATGAGTCCGACCATATCCTGTAATGCATTGGTAGGAATAACCACTCCTCAAACTGTCAAGATAGAAGGACATATCAAGAAGAAAAACGTAATAGTGTTGATTGACTTAGGTAATACCCATAATTTCATTAATTTTAAGGTAGCCAAGGAATTGAATTGCTTCCTATACCCATGATCCAAGAGGATCGTACAGGTCAAAGTACCAGTGGATTAAGTACAAAGGCTCAAAAATCAAAGTATCAGAAATGTGGCAAACTCAGTTTCAAGTTAAATATTTTGTCATCCTGATCACAACGGTGTGAACGGTTCATCAAACCGAGCTCATATGTGAATCTTAGAGGCATTCAAAGTTTATGGGTTGACTTGGCGATGTGGCAGGTTAAGGAAGCATAATTTTCACAGAAATCCAGCCACCGGATTCCAACCTGCTCCGGCCGGATTCCGGGCGAAATTTTCGGCTCGTTTATTTTTCTCCTTTAGTAAAAAATATAATGTTTTTAAAATGGATATTTTTTTATATTTAAAAAATATATATATATAATGGGAGGTGGTGGACCACCAACTCCACCACCCCATCACCACACTATATTAAAATATAAATATTATTGTTGGGGGATGGGTGGTTAACCCCAACAACCTGAAAAACTCCGCAACAAGGGGAAGACATCGTATAGTATGGTTGGGCCAGGTCGCATGGGGGTGGACCCACCCACCACTCCAAAAGACCCCCATATATATATTTGAATGAATCAAGGGTCAAGTTGGGCCGTGTGGAGTGGACTCGCCCACCCCTCGTGTGCTAAAATTTAAAAAATAAATGTTGGCTATTTTGAAATGAAAAAACAATACGCCATTTTTGGAGGGGGCAGGGTTTCACCACTCGACCCCCTCCCCACCATTTTGGGTTTTTTCCAACCGTGCTAGTGGAGGTGCCTTGTGCACTATGTTGGCCCACGAATATAATAACCTTAGTTTGCATAGTGCACCTAGGAATACCAAAAGGGGCACGGAACACAAGCATGTGGAACCTTGAGTGCTTTGCAGGAGGGGGAAGAACCATTAACTGAGTTCATTTCCAGAGGCCCCAGATTTTTCTGGCCTCAGAATCAGGAAAGTTTTATATGGATTTTGCACCTCTCAGTGATAGGAATCCAACAGTGTTGTTCGTTTCTTCATTAGAGGTCTCCAAGTTTTGGCCACTTTCGGCCATGGATGTATAAGTGTGCAATTTTTCATTTATGATTGTACTTTCATTTTATTTTCCACTTAATGAAAGAGGGCCTCCCCACTAATTGAGCAGGGCCCAAAGATGTATTTCCTCCTCGATGAACTCTGATATTAAATTTTTGTGTTCTTTGCATGATTCTATGTGCTTGTCTCTTCTTGTTTCATGCCTTTTAAGTTACACAGTTAAGATGCAATTTTACATGTAATTATTTAATCCATCTTGAAGCTAAATATTTGGATCAAGTGGTATCAGATTAGGTCTTTGTAGATGTGAATTTCATGTTTGTATGCTAACTAGAAACATGCTACGAAGAGGCAAAGGAAAACTATAGCATTTTGATCCCGAAGTGAGACGTGCGCATCAAAGAAGAAACATGGATGATGATGCTAGAAATGAGGAGGAGCTAAATTTTCACAAAAATTTCTACACAATGACAGATCAAGTCAAGAATTTGTACTCAAGGCTTGAGAAACTAGAAAGTGCATGGGGAAATTATCTAGAAGGACAAGGTTCAACACATGGAGATTATGGAGGGGATCCACGTCCTTCTCCTTCTGCGATTGGAAGTTCCTCTTCTTCTTCTCACCATCATCATACGAATTCAGGAAATGCATCTAAGAAACCTTTCTGTAAATTAGATGTCAAATTTTATCTTCCCATGTATAATGGTGAAATTAATGCAGAAAATCTTAACAACTCGATTACGCAGATTGAAGTCTACTACAAGATTCAATAGATCGAGGAGGAAGAGGAAAAGATCCAGTTGGTTTCTCTTCAGCTAAAGGACACCGCTCTTGTGTGATGGGAGAGAAAATTTCAAGGCATTAATGGAATATAAGAAAAGGGAATTAATGGAATGGAAACACCTAACGCAAGGAAGAGGTCAAAATTTACAAGACTTCACAGAAGAATTTAGAAAACAAGCATTGAACTTAGGCATTCCATTAGATTCACCAGAGATTGTAACCAAGTATATTGGTTCTCTGCATAACTACATAAGACATTCATTATTATTTTTTGAGCCCCCTACCATTGATGAGTCCAGTGTGAAGGCCATGCACCTAGAAAGTAGGGGAACACATGAACAAAGTGACCACCCAAAAATGACTGCAGCAGCCAAGAGAAGGGGGGCAAAGCCCTCTTTCACACATTGTGAGAAAGAGGGACATGATGAAGAAAATCAATGGAAGCTACACCCTGAGTTGAGACATGAGAGGAATGGAAAAAAGGGGAAGAAGAAGACCGCTACTACCATACAACAAAACCAATATTCTAAATAGATGAAGATGATAAGGTCACAACTGTAGGATTTTCACGAGGTAGACCAATTAACCTGGGGTCCTATTCTAGCGATGAATTGAAGATTTTAGCCTTTAGGATCACAACAAGGGGGACCATAGACTTGGGTTCTGATTCACGCAGTGAAACAAAAATTTCAACAAACATGGTACCGAAGATGAAAAGAACACTACCTGCGGCAGGACTCGAAGAACTTAAGGAGATCAACCAAAGAAGCCGAGTATATAATACTGAGCTAAGGAGGCTCCTATAGAAATAAAAGAAAGAAAAATAGAGGTTACTACGCCAATTTCAAGATAAGGATGAGGCCTTGGAAAATTTGCGACATAACCAACCTGTGGCAAAAAGAAACCCTTCAATTTCATGTACTTTTCATGATGATGAATTCGCTGCTTTTTAAAAACATACTACATGGATCAAATCCAAACTGCTGAAGAAGATGGGGTATCAGGGAAAGGGCCTCAGCATCAGTGGCCAAGGCATCGTAAATCTCATCAAGGTCGAGGAATTTCCATGTCATGCAGGACTCTGATACACTAGGAAGGAAGTGGGAGAAAGCTCCAACACAGCTAGTGATCAGCCATAGATAGATGATGAAATCACTTCCTCAAAATCAAGTGATAGTGAGGGTTCCATGAACACTTATCGAAGGCACACCAAGGGAAATAATTCCAAGATTATACATAAAGTATGGACGAAGAAGAATCATCACAACCATGATGAACCCTAGAAACCTGCATGTTAAACAAGTAAGGACTAAAAAGCGCCCATGAAAAATCTAGTCCTCAGAGCTATTCCACAGGAAACTCCATCACAGGGAGATGACCCATTTAATTTATTAAGTAAAATATGGTTTTTCAGAAGTATTTGTGTTATGGCCACAATTGTAAATCATGTGTTGTGAGTAAATGTAAAATTGATGATGTGTTTCCATCGCTTCAAAATGAAACGATGATGTTTTTGGCCTTTTCTTATGAGTAGTTGAGGTATTGGTTGTTTTTATGTAATCCTTGGGCAATGAGTATGTGCTATAAACTCTTTCCGAGTGAGGGGTTGTTGATTTATCTCTCGTTTGTACATGGTTGCAAATGATGTACCATATTTACATGCAGGTGATTGAAAGTGTGGTTTTGAATGGATAAGCAGTGCGTTGGGTGTGTTAATGTTTTTTGTGGTCCAAAAGGTTCTCAGTGGAAAGGAATGATCCAGGAGGATCTCACCGGTCAAGTACAAGTGGCTTACGTACAAAGGCTCAAAAATCAAAGTGTAAAAAATGTGGCAAGCTTAGTTTCAAGTTGAATATTTTTTCGTCCTAATCGCAACAGTGTGAAAGGTTCTTCAAACCGAGCTCGTATGTGAAAGTTAGAGGCAGTCAAAGTTTATGGGTTGACTTGGTGATGTCGCAGGTTAAGGAGGTGAAATTTTCGCGGAAATATGGCCATCAAATTCTGGCCTTCTCCGGTCGTATTCCGGGAAAAATTGTGGGCTAGTTTATTTGTCTCGTTTGGTCAAAATTAAAATATTTTTGAAATGAATAGTTGATTTATATTAAATTAAAAATATATTAAAAATGGTGGTGGTGGGCCACCAACCCTGCCACCCCATCACCACACTTTATTAAAATACAAATATTATGGTTGGAGGTCGGGTGGTCAACCATACCACCCTGAACCACTCCACAACAAGGGGAAGACATTGTATAGTATGGTTGGGTCGGTCCATGTGGGGGCGGACGCGTCCAGCACTCCAAATGACCCCTATATATATGTGAATTGATCAAGAGTTGATTTGGGACGTGTGGAGTGGGCTTTCCCACCCCTCGTGTGCTAAAATTAAAAAAATAAATGTTGGTTGTTTTGAAACAAAAAAAAACAGTACTCCATTTTTGGAGGGGGGCAGGGTTTGACCACTCGACCCCTTCCCACCATTTGGGTTTTTGCCAACTGCACCAGTGGAGGTGCCCTGTGCACTCTGCCGACCCATGAATATAAGAACCTTATTTTGCACAATTTTGGGTTATGAATTTGAAACCATCTACATAGTCTTAAATACTTTTTGGAACAAAGACTATGTTCAGAAGAGTAGCAAAAATGGGTCACAAAGATGTTGGGTTATGAATTTGAAATCATCTACAAAAAATGGAAGTTGAATGTTGTTGCAGATGCACTCTCAAGAAATTACGAAAAGATGGAAGCATTTCTTTTTTCCGTTTCTATTATCCAAACAGATTAGATAACTGAAGAAAGGGATGAATGGAATAAGGAAGAATAAGTGTGGACACTTGTTCAAAATTTACAGCAAGATCCTAGTACATATGATACATTTAGTTGGGAAAATTATTCCTTATGGTACAAAGATCGCTTAAATATTTGTAAGAATTCCCAACTAAAACAAAATATTATTTTGGAATTTCACACTTCTCCCTTGGGAGGACACTCAAGATTTTTAAAAACTTACCACAGGGTGAAGAAAGAATTTTTTTGAGATGGCCTTAATTTGATATTCAAAACGGTTTGTGGCGGAATTTTTGGTTTTCCAGGAAAATAAAGTTGAAACAATTAAGCCCCCGAGTCTTCTACAACCTTTATCCATTCCAAGTCAACGTTGGGAGGAGATTTCAATGGATTTTATCACAGGTTTACCTAAGTTCGAAGGAAAGAGTGTCATCATGGTGGTAGTTGATAGACTCACCAAGTATCCAATTTTTTATGCATTACCTCATCCATTTAAAGAAAGTATAGTTGCTACTGCAATTATGGAAACAATTCAAAATATACATGGAAAGCCAAATATTATGGTAAGCGACGGAGATCTCATTTTTAATGGAAATTTTTTGACGGAATTATTTTCTTGTTTGGGTACTCAACTAGCTCATATCCCATCTTATCATCCTCAATCCGATGGGAAAACTTAGATAGTGAACAAATTTTTGGAAGTATATCTTCGTTGTTTTGTATCTCATGAACAAACACAATGGGTCAAGTGGTTACCTCTGGCTGAATGGTGGTATAACACTTCCTTCCATACTGCAGAAAAAAATTACCCCATTTATGGCACATTATGGATATAATCCACCATCCATCACATCATCTTAAACAGAAAATTATAAGGTTCAAGCAGTGGAAGATCACATCGAGCATCAACCACAAGTTTTCAAACTCTTAAAGGATAACCTAAATTTGGCACAAAATCAAATGAAACAATAGGTAGATCAACATCGCATCGAGAGAATTTTTGATGTAGGAGACCGAGTATTTTTACAGCTACAACCATACAAACAAATTTCCCTCAAGCAAGCTAAGAACGATAATAAATTATCGCCAATGTACTAATGTCCTTACAAGGTGTTGCAAAATATTGGTACTATGGCATACAAATTGGACCTTCCTACTACTTCTCAAGTGCATCCAGTTTTCCATGTTTCATACTTAAAGAAGGTTATAGGTGACAAACTTACAGTTCAAACAATATTTCTAGAACTTGATGAGGAAGGAAAAATCATATTATAACTTGAAGCAGTCACGGAAAAAAGAACTTGACAGCTATGAAATCGATCAATTTCATAGTATCTCATCAAGGGGAAGAACTTACCCACTGAAGATTCTACATGGGAGGATGAGAATCTCATACAAAATCATCCAGAGTTGCTCAGGTGTTGAGGACAACACTTTTTTGAAGGAGAGGGGCATGTTAAGTCCCTATATTACTAGTGTAGTCCCTTCTTTTTGTTAGTATAGCCCCCTTATTGTTATTGTTTTACCCCTGTAACCCCCATATTGTTATTATTGTGCACTTACATTATTATTGTTAGGTCGGCTAGGATTATATTGTGACCCCATGGACTCCTATATATAGAAGGGAGGTTTTTTCAATTGTATCGTCCAAGAATTTTTCATTTATGTAATGTAAAGGAAATTTACCCCTCGAAGTGGCTGATTTCTAAGGTGTTGATCTCTCTTTTCTTCTATTTTTGGAACTGGTTTCATAACAATGGATATCGCCTTCACTAAAGAGAAACACCATTTAATAGTAATATACCTATATGATATGGTTGCATTCTCTCAAAGTGACAACCCAACATTTAAATCATCTAGAAATATTTTTTTAGAAATCTCGAAGGTACGGTCTATCTTTGAATCCCAAAAAATATTTCTTCACCATGACCTAGGTTAAGTTTTTGGGGCATATTGTATCACAATATGGAATCAAGATTGATCTTAAAAGGATGTATGCTATCCAGACCATCTCTCTTCCTCGCACTAAGAATGAAGTTCAATCCTTTCTAGGAAAGAATGTTTTTTTGCGAAGATTTATCCCCAACTTTGAAGAGATAGTTAAAAATATTACTTGAATGCTTAAAAAGGGAAATGACATAAGATGGGATGAAGAATCAAAATTTTGTTTTGAAAGAATTAAGGTTGTTATTATTGAGGAGATAGTCCTCATTAGCCCAGATTATCAAAAGGATTTATTATTTTCCCTTTGCCTATGAACACCCCATTATTGTTTATTGTTACAAAAGAATCCGCATGGGGTATGAACAACTTGTGGAATTTTTCACCAAGGCCCTTCAACATTCATAAGTTGAATAAAACATAATATATAAATAAGCCTATTCTTTGGTAAAAACCCTCAAGGCTTTTAAAGAATATATATTTCTAGTTAAGTCCATTGTGTAACTTCCACACCCTTATATAAGAGACACTCTTTTGCAACATGATACTGAAGGGAGGAGAGGGAAGTGTATAGCTAAATTCCAAGAATATGATCTAGAGTTGAAATCTATTAAGATTTTTAAGGGTCAAGGATTGGGTAAGTGATTAACCAAAGTGAACTTTCATGCATTAGGCATAAATCAATGTGCTCTCAAGACTCAGGCATAATCAAATGAAGAACAACACGATAAGAAGTCACGATTGTTGCTACCTATTTGAGCCTCTACCACCATTCATCCATATTTTTCTTCCTCTAAATGGTATAGAGACATTATAAGCTATCTTTAGACCATGCAGTTTTCGAGTTCCTTGAGTAAATCAACACCACATTCTCTAAAATTGAAAGGTGTAAATTATTGTATCATAAACGGAAAGTTGTACTAGAAAGACCCAATAGGTATTCTCTTAAAATATATATTAGCCTCCTAGGTAGATTATTTGATCACACAACTCATATTGGGGTCTATGGTTGACACTTCGCATGCTGGGTTACCTCCCATAAGATTCTTAGGAGTGTTCTCTATTGGCCTACTCTCTTTCATTAGGTAAATAAGAAGGTGAGAGACTGTCACAAGTGTTAGATATTTGCAGGCAAGAAAAATCTTGTGGCCTTACCTCTCAAACCCATTATAACTGAAGCTCCTTTTCAAAAATGGGGCTTAGATTTATTTGGATAAATCCACCCTCCTTCTAGTGGTCTGCACCGTTGGATAATCACTGCCACTGATTATTTCACTAAATGGGTTGAAGCCGCCCTGTTAAGGAAAATTAACGATGAAGTAGTGATTTATTTCCTAATTGAGAACATATTTTCATGTTTCAGATGTCCTAAAATATTATAGTTGATAATGCTAAACCTTTTTGTTCAGTGGCCTTTCAGAATTTTTGGGGCAATTATGAAGAAAAATTAGGACATTCGATAACCTATTACCCTCAAGGAAACAAGCTTTCTGAATCTAGTAATAAAAACATTATTAAGGTTTTCAATAAATATTTACACTCTAAAAACTGTAATTGGCATGTAGCATTAAAATATGTCATATGGGTAGATAGAATCAAAACTAAAAAATATTAGGGCACCACCCTTTCAATTATTTTATGGGTTATATGTTGTCTTTCTGCTTTATTTAGGAATGAAGGTTATGAAAAATACGAAAGAAGCCCGTGAAGAGCCTAAGAACCTTCAAATACAGAATAACCAAATGATTCAACTACAATAGGATGGTATATGAAATAATTAACCAACATAAAAAAAAAGTAAGCCAATATTTGACAAACCTGCCAAAGAAAATATTTTTCTTCCTGGTGATTGGGTCCTCAAGTGGGATAAAAGGAATGAGGAGCCTCATAAGCACGTCAAATTTGATAACTTATGGATGGGCCCATTCGTAATCGATTAGGTCGAAGAGGAAAAATAATTTTTCATTAGAAATTTCGATGGAGAAGAAGTTGGTCATGCTATAGATGGCCAATTATGAAACATTATCTTGCCTATAGAGTGTTTCTTATTTAAAAAAAATAAAAATACGAATACAAATAATTAAAAAAAAATATCAAAAAATAAAATAAATTTTGAAAAATTGTACACATGTATACATATGTATATATGTATATAATATAAAAAATTTAAAATAAAACAAAATGATCAATAATTAATAATCGTGACATTCATACAATGAAAAACCAAAATGGGTGATATATCTACAATAAATCTGCATACTTTTAATCGTGTATAGTTCTTAAGCACTATTAATTTCGGGCGTGTGAAATAATGCTTAAGACTAGATATGACATCATATGAACATTATCACAGTCCCTGGATATTATCTATACAATTACGTATATTTAAAAATCCTATGAGATCTCTTGTGTTGTTGAAATTATCTTTAACTATGTAGTTGCAAATTGAATTGTCTTCCTCCATCATGGACAATTCCATCATCAGTCTGCCTTTCACAATATACAACCTTTCCTTCTCAGAAAGGGGTATGCTAACAACCTGTTACGGGGATATGGATGCTCACTGGCGATCAAGCAAGGTCGGTGGTGCTAAAATTTCAGTTTGTAATATACCTATTCCCTTGGCTTTTTCAGGGTATGATAGTCACTCCATCGGGGCTATAAATTCTCGATGGAAGCAGATTAACACGAGTGGCATTGGGATTACCTAGTGTGATTTCATCCCACCATGTTGCAAAAAAGTGAAGATTTAAATAAAATAAAATCTGAAGCTCACCAGAAAGGCCAACTACAAGGATAAATAATTCAAGGAAGTTAAATCCTATTTTTGAAGTAGCGAATGACTCCGCGAAGGCTATGGACACTCGTTGGTAGCAGAGCTATGTTCGGTGGCAACTGTCTTGGAGGTGTGTTCAAATTTTTTAGTATTTATGTGTTCTCAGCCCATTAATTTGTTGTTGCGACACAATATTCATCCCAAAGGCATCTCAACCATGTAACTATATGTTAAGTCTCCAATCGATAATAATTTTTCCTCCATTATTAATTTCACTTACTAGATATTATTTTTTTGTCGCTAAATCCACGTGAAGTTTCCTTATTAACTATTACATGATGAACAAGTTGTAAATTTTTTATCTTAGCACATCATATATAAAGAAAGAAACATACCTGAAATAACCAGTGGAAAACACACAATATCATTTTTGAGTTATGAATCAAAATAAGAGAGGAATTATTTTTCTGATAACACTCTCTACTTTCCAAAAAAACACCATTTAAATCCCACATTATTTAACAAAAAACATTTTCTTATTATTTTTTAAATAGTAGACATATGTAGTAAGCCAAAAACCTATAATAGATCATCCATTGAAACCATTTAAAATTTGAGTCATAAAACTCCATTATCTTTACAGTTTATACAAAATTCATATCATACACATGGTTCCTTGAAGAGTCACTTAATTTTTCATAAGGAAATTTATCCATCTGAAACATGGATTACGCCATTTCTAATGTTATCAAAGTCTGCAAGATTAGTACTCCCAGTTGTTTCCCTTGCGCATACTTTTTCAATGGTGTGGTAAATCCCATGAATAAGTGCCAACTTATCTTCAACTCGGGTCATCCACTCATCCATATCTACCAACAGTCATAACAACCTATCTAATTTCTTATGGAGCATTTAACGCCTTCCTATGCTACTGCTTCTGACACCTTCCATCACAGAAATAACTCATCTTATTGTAAATAGTTTGGGTAATGGCTCGTGTTTAAAGTGACGGTTTTTTTATATTCCACTTATTTATTTCACATTTTTTCTTCATTAATTCCTCACATTTATTCATCGCATCTCAAAAATATCATTCATGTAATACCCATACAAATATAATATCATTTCAAAGCTATCCCATCAGATAGCTCCCCACCATCATTTGTTTCAGACTCTGTAGCCCAACCTTTAGGAATAGGGTCTTCATCCTTGATTCACCATGGGGGAGAACCATACATAGGTGGAGGTAATGTCATACACCAAAATTAACCTCCTTCTGAGATTTATAAGGCCTAATTCTTAACATAACCATGGAATCCTTAAATTGAAGGTGATCGGGGTAGATGGTATCACGTCCAAAAATCTAGGTGGTTGATTCACTCCTTTTTGAAATCAGTGGTAGAAGTAGTCCTATCAGATTGAATCATGCCCAAATTTTATCTTTATTGTAATCACTCGATGAGAATAATATCAGGTTAACCCTTTTTTCCCTCAATCACTCAACGCTCTATCTCCTTCCCGGTCCTTTTCATCTCACCCTTCCTCCTATCCATTTCGACCCTGATTCCATTTTGTTGCTCACTGGGCATTATGAGCTTGAACATAAATCCTTCTTGTTTCAATATAGCAACAAAGTTTTTGTGAATTTAGATGAATAATAATTTCAAAGATGTTAGGCATTCTTGCTCAAGGAATTTATATAACCGATAAGGGGTTAGACCAAGAATATATTACTTGGGCAGAATATGATAAATTGGAATTTATGAAAACCTTGTTTGAAAGTCCCAATCCTAACCTAAAGTTGCAATTTCCCATACCTACACAAACCATAAAACCCTTCTTTCAAACATTTACTTCTCTTTTTTCTATTATTTTTGGGTTACCATATGATACAAAAATGGATGAGAGAGTCTTCCTAGCCATATGACTCATCACGCTTCAACCAGACAAACAAATGATTAATTTTCCTAAATATCTAACCTAATCCCTCACATTCAACCTCGTTACTATTGTCCCATTTAACTACTGTCACCATTGTACATATTTAATCCATCTATTCCTTTTCAATTACCCATCCTATTTCCTATCTACCAAGTTCCTTATGAGTGTTACGGATGTTAACGATAAATAAAAGGATGTTTACAGGCGTACTGATGTTATTTATCTTCAACGTATTCCTGATTTGTACTCCCAATATATTGATTTATTTTCATATCCTCTAAAAGTAAAATTAATAGAAGTAGAGGTAGATATGATTTCAAAAGAGCGGAGAAGAAAATTAAGGCTTACTAAAGAGAAAATCATAGGGATTTGGCTTTTGTACCCTAATGTTACTACGATTTGTTTATATTGTTTTGAAAATCTTCCATTTTAGATACCAAATTATGTTTCTCACTTATTATTTGCTTATGAAGTTCTTTGGAGAAATATTTTATGAACGAATTTCATTTTGTCTCTAAGAAAAAGCGGTCATTATTTAGCTATCCATATGATATTTCAATACAAATTTATAAAAATAAAAATTTTGTCAATGCCCTTGAAATGGAAATGTTGTCTTTTTGACATCTATAGGACAACAGTTGGCATTATGATCCTTTGGGCATCATCTTGGGATTAAAGGCACGGTCAGGGTTGTTAGCTTATATTCATGAGAAAAAGACGGAAATTGAAAAGGTGGTGAATTTTATAATACTGATGGATGATACCATATAGGAAGTATCACTTCACCTACAGAAGATGAACGAACAACTCACGTTGTTCCAGCTTTAACTAAAATGTAGATGCAAGAGATCAACACAGAACCAATATCCCATGCCTCTCTAGCCTCTACAATGAAAATAAAGTCGGATATATTAACCCCGTCTGAAGTATCATGATGGGTAAAGGAAAAGGAATATGATATTGATACCAAGATGTTTTAATGGGAGGTAGAGAAGTTGGATAAGGAAATCCAACAAGATATTGATGGAATAAGGACAAGAGATTTTGGGGAATATGCCCTTAACACTAAACACATATTTACTGAAGAGAAACAAATTATATAGTTTCATTTATTATCGTAACAATCACAATTAGCAGAGGTTCCAACACTTAAGAATATAATTTCTACAGGTGGACCTCGATTTACTTTTTCCACTGACTTTGAAACGAAATTTTTGAATCTTACTGTTGTTGAGAAAAAAATCGAAGAAAATAAACAGCTGTTGAGATCTCAAAATTATTCCCTAGATATTATCTTGGGAAAGTGTCGGATATTGATGTTATCGACCTTCACTACCAAGCAGGATAAATTTTGGACTGAATATTGCTTGGCTCAACTACAGGAAATAGAAAAATGAAAGTAATCTTTAAAAAGGTTTCTGATCATCTACATGTGGCACGAGTGGCTCTGAGGAAGAAAAAAAATATATTAAAGGAACTAAAAGATATAGTAATTCGATTGTATAGACAACTTAAAGATATTTTCCCCATTAAGAATTTGTTAGAGGAGAAATAAAAAGAAACCAGAGCTCTATAGGATATTCTAAAAATACTAGATCACAATCCTTATGTTATGATTCAACTATTTTAAATAAATGTAGAGGTCAAAACCCGCCTCAAAGATATGGAAATAGCCTTGTGTCTCAAGGAAGAAGAACATCAAGGGACTTTTAAACAAATGGATCTCTTGAATGCAGAATCCCGCGAAAAGGAGGAGCATAATTTCAAGCTCTTGGTAGAATACACAACTTCATTTGATCAAGCTCTTAACTCTTCTCAGGCATCCAAAACTGAAGATTCAAAGTTATTACATATTAAGACAACTTATTTAGATAAAGAACTAGAACTGGCCTAGTCAAAGATGAAAAGAGCCAAATGTAGAGGGGAGAATTTGGTGAACCGAAAGAATGATGGGATTGAACAAATTCAAACTACTCTAAAATAAAATAATGATGATATTAAGGACTCACATGAAGTAATTATAGCTACCCTTATGGGAAAATAAGTTTTAATATAGGCTAAATCAAAGATATGGATGGAAGATAGAAAAAAGTATTTCTACAGTTAAGGCTTCTCTTGAGATCCTTTCAGACTTTGAAAAGGTTATTATTAAAAGTGAAAACATAGCATAAAAGAGTACAACTTTGTCTCTTGATGAAAGTTTTAAGGATATCAAGTCAATCATTGATCTTATGAACGCTTTAGAAGATGAAAATTTTTGATACTTGGGTTTTCCTCCCATAGATTAATGTGTTTACTCTCCTTGTATGTTAAAATAAAAGTGCGTTGTGATGCAAGTAATGTGGGAAGAATTAGAAAGGGATGCTAGGGAAATAGATGACTTTAGAGTCGACTAGAATTATCTTGGTGGGTTTGGTGTGCCTTCATTTTAGGGAAAGGATAATTGGATAACATCTCAAGAGAAATTATGTGATGAACGAAATAATACTGAATGAGACCTCGGTTGTTTGGCCATACAAGGTGAAGAAGAAGGTTCACCGGCTATAGTCATAAATGCCCTCCACAGAGACTTTGCCATTTTGGCCAGGATTAACTAAATAATACAGAACATTCCCATAGCTCGGTACCAAATTATATCTCAACTAGTGGTGGTTATAATGAAATACAAAAATTTTCCCTGGTTGCCAACTCCGGAATGGGATCAAATGGCGAAGATGAGAAACCATTTAAAATGAAATATCATTATAGAAAAGGTATCGTGAAAAATTCAAGTATTTCAACCAGTTCCACTAATGCAATCTATAATAGAGCAACTAGAAGACTAGGGCGAAATTCCTTTAATCACTAGTCAAGCACCGATAGTCAGTATTTGTGGGGCCCATACTTTCACCCCTACAGGGACAATGAAGAAAGTCAAAAAAATCAAAGTTTTCAAGGCATCATAACACCTAACCATTTTATTTTATGAGTTAATTTTTATTTTAATTGGAATATTTAAGGTTTTAGAAAATTACTCAAACAATGATTTTTCAGAATAATTATTTAAGGCCCTATTTCCCATAAAGGGGAGGTTGTTGACAGAAGTGATAATTTTTTATTATTAGAGAGTTTCTTGTACATGATATACAGTTATTTATTATATCGTTGAAGCTATTCAGTGTTTTTTTATGAATCTTGCTGTGTTTATTTTTTTGTGAATGACAATTGTAGAACTCAACTTAAGACTTGTTCTCTTTTAGTAAATATTTTTTTTAATATTTTATTTTTCCGATATCTATATTATCGATCTGAATGTCTGAATGATAAGCATTTGATTGATGTTAGTTTTAGCAGTCTGCCTCTTAACTTAACGACAATATATGTTTTATATCTATGATTGTTACAATGCTATATTTTTCAATTTGTGTGTACTTTATATCATTCATATTTTAAAATATATCAGTTTTCATATAATATTTGCAAGTCTTAAGTTTCAAAATTTAATATTGTGTAATATTCCAAAATTAGCATGTAGCTAATTGGAATATTGATTTTTGCTGATTTCACTTAGGAGATGAATAAATGGGTAGGAAGGCCCATACATATCAGAAATAGGAATAAAAATCCCTTAGGATGTGAAAGGGATCATTATCATGGATGGATTTGACACCCTCATGTGTGAAAAGGTACATTTTCTTGTGGAAAAAGTCAAGTTTGACCAAGTCAACAGCATAAATGTAGCAGGAGTGGATCACAAATAAAAATAGCTCAATATGAATCAAGATCAGCCTAGGTAGCTATATGTGAGCTGGATTGAAGACCCTTAGGTGTGAAAAGGGCTGAAGCAAGTTAAAGAGGTCAACCTTGACCAAATCAAGCAACATTGTCATGGAGGAGTGGCCTTGATGAAGGTACAATTTAGTTTTGGAGGGAGATTGATTGTGTGATGGTGGAAACCATATGAGTGGGAACCAAGGTGAGAAAACTCACTTAGTTTAAAAGGAAGAGGATGGAAGCCATTTGAGGTTAGCTTATGAATTATATTTTGATATGTCTATTTATACTTTTTCTCTCTTCAGTTGTTTAGCTAAGATTCTTGGTGTTGTTTAGCACTAAGGTATTCCTGTTTAGGAATTCCATATCTTCCCTTTGAGTAACTCTTGGGAGAGACATGATCTATCATTCCACACATCCAACATTGGTGCCAAGCTTTAGTCTTCAGTTTCAGCGCAGTTTCTGCAGGAGGTTGTGTTGAGTTGCAGGGTGTTGCAATGGAGGGTTGAGAAACCCACTTTCTGAGTTGATTTTGCAAAGGAGGAAGGATTCCTTCTATTGGGAGATCAGTTTGGAGGTTTATTGGGCTAATTTCAGATCTTTGGCAGTAGGCCAACATATTTCCATCACCTACAGCGTTATTCCGGTCTTGAATTTCGTTATTTTTGGAGGGTAGTTTCTGCAGTGGATCTTATGGCTCTTTTTTAGAGTTTTCCTCTGATTTGATGGTTGATATTTCCATGGGGGAAGACCTTTGATCAGCTCTACATCAGATATAAATTATTTCAGCCTTATATACTCATTTTCTTTTGTTTGCAGTGATTATTCATTCTTATTGCTGAAGATCACCATTTGTATTTGGGTGTATTCCTAGAAACCCTTCTCGGCTTCTGTTGATTTTTGTATAAAGGAGACTAGATCTCAGTTCTTGAGCCATATTGTTTAATATAATATCATATCTATTTGTCTCAGATATTTCTATGTATAAACTCTCAATAGACTGCATCGTCTATTTACGCAATAATTCCATGTTGCAGTAGTTTTTGGGTTTTAACAATTTTGAGCTATACTAGTTGTGGGAGGTTTGTTTACCTCATCTAGTTTGATTTGTTTTTGATGTCCTCTTGGATTTAGATGGTATATTGTCAGATATAAGGGATCCAAGTGTTTTTTTTTTTTTCTTTAGCATATATTTCTGAAAATGCATTTTTTATGCATGCATTGCTGAGCAGTCCCATTTTGGGATATTACAGTGGTATCAGAGCAAGATCTTTGGCTCATCCTGTGGACTTCAAGCCAAGATGCTATAAGAAGAAGGAAAGATCAGAATTATGGAGAAAATGAGCTTTGTCTCATCATTTTTTAGATATATGAAGAACCTCTCCAATGAGGTTAAATGGGAAGAAGAAAAGAGGAGCAGTGAAACTTCTAGAGAGTTTCAAGAAGAGGAAGATACATGCACTTCCTATGATCAGAAGAGGAAACTAGTGTTGCAAAGAGCTCCAAAGCATTGGAATATACCATTTCCTTTTGGAAAGGAGGATAAGTTGCAGAAAGATGGAGGGCACTTGGATCACAAGATCCTAACTGGATACCTTGTTGAGTACAAATCTCAACCTAGAGCCTTCAAGGAGACTTTAGCTTTCTCTCAGTTCATTCAATTGGAGGAAGAAATAATACCTTGTACCAAAGGGAGAATCAAGGGCAATAGGTTTATGTTGTCTACTTTTGATGGGTCATCCACAAAAAGGGCTTGGGCAAGAAAACTTGATGCATTCTTCCTACTACATCCAGTGGTAGAGAGAGAGGTTGTAGAGATTGCAGCGCTGCACCTTGAGGGTGAAGAAAATATTTGGTGGTTCAACCTTTTGAGTCATGCAAGGGTGACTACTTTTGTTGAGTTTACTCAAAGGGTGATTAGAAAAATTTGCAAAGAAAAATCAGAGGAGAGGAAGCCCTCACCACCGTTGGAGGAGACTTGTATCAATGTTGTCACAACCATGGAGGAGCAACCGTCAACATCATGAGTTGGAGGAGCCAACACATTAGAGGAAGAAGCCCTTACAGCCATACAAGATACTCCCAAATTTCACCAAGGTATGCCTAAGTTTCCATCTCCTATTATTTTAGCAAATCATATGGAGGGTTGTCTACCATTGCACACTGCTTATGTAGAACAAGAGAATTGTATTGCGCTGTGCAAAATTGAATGGGTCAAGGAAGGGATGAAACATCATCCTCATGTGCCATTATTGAGTTGCATACCACACTTGGGGTTGGGATGTGAACTTTTGAAGGATAGGCTGAACCTTGTTCCAAACAAACCCATACAAAACCATATGTCCATCCTTGAGTTGGAACATGAGACAGCCAAAACACCATGGAGGAGATTAACAGCGCTGTCATTAAGCAGAAATGAGGAGTTGGGGGCCCAACTATCATTAGAGAATTCTAATGACCATTACAATTGTATGATATTGGGTGAGCAATTGATCAATGAGAGACACTTTGTCTTTAATCATTGTGATGGATATATTGGGATGAGAATTGTGCAGGCCTATGAGGAGGTTTTACCATCAACACACTTGGATCCTCATGGATTCAAGATGGTCATTGATATGATATCTTCTCTAGAATATCCCCAGGGTGTTTCATTTCAAAATCCCATGAAATGCAAAAGGAGAAATATGTTTTGGGAGGAGAGTAGTCTTCATTGGAAGAATACCAAGATGGAGCATGAGGAGAGGCACCGACATTTGGATAAATGGGTGTGTATGATGCGCAAGAAGCTAGAAAGATACTTGAAAATATATGACACTAGGTAGCAGGAGGCTTGGCTGCATTGGCTACTCTTGAAAGATTTTGGCCATCATGTGACATGTCCTCTTTCAAAGGGTATGTGGGTGGAAGAAGTTTGGTAGGATACTTGCATCATAGGGCAACAAGGAGTGTGGATGCATTGTGTTGTTATGACATCCTTCATGTCAATCATTATGTCTTCACCACATGATGTTTATGATGGAGTTGTGAGGAGGCAACAAAAGCTATTTTTTTTTTGGTTGTTCTTGAGAGAGCATGGTCAGATTTTCTCTCATACTTTGCATGATGTTGCAGGGGTAGGAGATGGCACTATCATGGTGCAAAGGGGATACTCCTTATCCTTGGATAATCTGGAATTACTTCCACTTTGAAATAAGCTTCTTGTATATAGCAGCATTATGGGAGATGTCTTTGACAATGAGAATGTTGAAGAATGGAGTTATGAGTTGGCAGGAGCCTTACTGCATAGGCCAACGTCGTTGTCACTTTGGAGCTTGGACTTACTGATGGAGTGTCCCCAGGATCACTTCACATTTGATGCACTTGGTGGACAAGGAGGAGGTGAGACTGATAGAGTTGTGGATGGAGACATCTATTACTGTGATTTGTTCCTCCTGACTTGGATTTCCAAGCATAAGAAGGAGGGTCTTCATGCAGCACATGGTTCATTCCTCTTCATGGGAGTATGCCTAACCACTATGGAGAACTTATTCATGGATACATGCATCATCTTACTTTTAGCACATGGTAAGAATATTTTTTTTCATCTATTGATTATCTAACACAATATTTGCATTCTCTTACCATTTCTATTCAATGCATTGCTCTACAAGGGGGAAAGCTTCTTATTGAGCTTCATGGGAAATCTTTGGCCAACTATTATGATGGACACAACCATATTTTGTATGAATTTGGGCAAATGTTTGGTTACTTATTGTATACTCATTTGATACACTCAGCCATTTACTATTTACTAGTAGATGTGGTGACTTACACAACTATCCATTTGTCAAGAAATAACTTCCCATGCTATTTTATGAAGTTGCAGTGGGGAAGACTGTGCTGTGACCACTTGGGAAACTATTGGAACCTTCCAACACCACATAAAACCTTCAGAATTTCCCTCATTTTGATGCTAATCATGATTTCATTTGCTGATATTGTCTTTGTCATTATGGGGAACATGATTGGAAGAGAGACACATTGTTGGGATGTGTCCTTGGGGGAAGAGATTTCCCACACTTTTTGTATTACATGTTCCATGGGGAGCATGGGAGATGATATGGCCACTACAGTAAGACACTTGATTTTTCATGAGGTGGGCCATGGGATTTATTGGATGCCATATGGTGATGATTTCCTATCCATCACATATGGGATGGTTTGGGCTAGATTGATTCACAACGTTGGAGAGGAGATCTTTGGAGGTATAGTCTCTTTCTTGCCACTTGAGGGAAACTTTATTGTAGGCCAAGATCAATAGACACTATACACTTATCATAAGTTGAGAGGAGGACACCGTGGGGTAGGCTATTTTTTCTACCATGTTGAGTTATTCAGCCCACCTACATTACAGGAGCCAAAGGTGGAGGAGGATTTTCAGGAGTTGTCATGTTGGGAGGTAACTCATTTTGCCTAGATGATAGCTTGGGGATGGGAGATTCATATGGGGATGGTAGATCCAAATATATATCAGACCTCATGCCTCAAGAAGGCCTTTATATAGCCCATTGTTTCCTCCATGGATGTTTTACTTTTACATGATGATAGCTATTTGGGATGCACGCCAAAAGCTAGCTTGCATACTTGGGAGGGGCAACTTGGAGATGTATTGATGAGACAACATCTTGACCTTTGGAGTATTTTATCATATCAGAATTCTACATGGGAAGAAGAGGAGGCTCTTTAGTTCTACCCTTGAAGTTTCTTGAGGACAAGAAACATTAGGGAGGGGAGGACTGCAATATTCCAAAATTAGTGTTAGTATGAATCCTTTGTCGAAGTGTACGAAAAAGGACCACTTTAGCTGCGCATAACTAATAGCCCTAACAACAAAAGTGGCTACCAATATCTTCAGATCTGCGGTTAGTTGAACAAAAAAGAGCTGCAAAAACCAGATCCATGCATGGAAAGACATTAAGCAGAAAAAATAAGGGTTTGCTCCATATACCAATAGACAAGACAAGAACAATTTTTGAAAGAATTTTTGTATCAATCGGGCACCTGGGAGGAAAACAAGAAGGCGTATCCAATTCTCCTCAGTGGTATGGGTTCTTGGAAGTCCTCAGCACTTCAGATGTTCTAGAGGTTGGGTGTCAGGGAGAAGTTCAACAACTAGATGAAGGGAAGGGATTTCACACTCGATTGGTAAGACAACCTCCTCTCCAAAAACGAGGTGAGGAGGGTTATGGTTGAGGGCATAGGTGCCCCCGAGCATGGTGTGGTCATGCCAAAATGTATTTAGAAAAAGGGGAGCATGTAGCTAATTAGAATATTGTTTTTTGTTGATTTCACTTAGGAGATGAATAAATGGGTAGGAAGGCCCATATGTATCCTAAATAGGAATAAAAATCCCTTAGGATTTGAAAGGGATCATTATCATGGATGGATTTCACACCCTCATGTGTGAAAAGGGACATTTTCTTGTGGACAAAGTCAAGTTTGACCAAGTCAACAGCATAAATGTAGGAGGAGTGGATCATAAATAAAAATAGCTCAATATGAATGAGGATTAACCTAGGTAGCTATGTGTGAGCTGGATTTAAGACCCTTAGGTGTGAAAAGGGTTGAAGCAGGTTGAAGAGGTCAACCTTGACCAAATCAAGCAGCATTGTCATGGAGGAGTGGCCTTGATGAAGGTACAACACAATTTTGGAGGGAGATTGATTGTGTGATGGTGGAAACCCTAATGAGTGGGACCCAAGGTGAGAAGACTCACTTAGTTTATAAGGAAGAGGATGGTAGCCATTTGAGGTTAGCTTATGAAATATATTTTGATATGTCTACTTAGACTTGTGCTCTCTTCAGTTGTTTAGCTAAGATTGTTGGTGTTGTTTAGCACTAAGGCATTCCTGTTTAGGAATTCCATCTCTTCCCTTTGAGTAGCTCTTGGGAGAGACTTGATCTATCCTTCCACACATCCAGCATTGGTGCCAAGCTTCAATCTTCATTTTCAGCGCAGTTTCTGCAGGAGGTTGTGTTGAGTTGTAGGGTGTTGCAGTGGAGGGTTGAGAAACCCACTTTCTGAGTTGGTTTTGAATAGGAGGAAGGATTCCTTCTATTGGGAGATCAGTTTGGAGGGTTCTTGGGCTGATTTCAAATCTTGGGAAGCAGGAAAACATATTTCCATCACCTACAACATTATTCCAGTCTAGAATTGCGTGATTTTTGGAGGGTAGTTTCCGCAGTGGATCTTGTGGCTCGTTTTGAGAGTTTTCCTGTGATTGGATGGTTGATCTTTCCATGGGGGAATAAATTTGATCATATATGCATCAGATATACATTATTTTAGCCTTATATACTCATGTGCTTAATTTTTTAGTGATTATTCAGTCTTAGTGTTGAAGATCACCATTTGTATTTGGGTGTATTCTTAGAAACCCTTCCCGAGTTCTCTAGATTTTGTATAAAGGAGACTAGATCTCAGTTCTTGAGCCATATTGTTTAATATAATATCAGATATATTTGTCTCAGCTATTTATTGTATAAACTCTCAATAGATTTCACTGTCTCTTTATGCAGTAATTCCATGTTGCAGTAGTTTTGGGGTTTTAGCAATTTTGAGCTATACTAGGTGTGGGAGGTTTGTTTACCTCATATAGTTTGATTTGTTTCTGATCTCCTCTTGGATTTAGATGGTATATTGTCCAATATAAGGGATCCAAGTGTTGATTTCATTTTCTGTAGCATATATTTCTGAAAATGTGTTTTTTATGCATGCATTGCTGAGCAGTCCCATTTTGGGATATTACATATTGAATACGGTTGCCTTCAGAAAATTTAAATGGAGGATTGAAGAAAATTTTTATATGTTGCAATGATATCTCATTAGATTTGAAATTATTTGGCATCTATTATATTTATTTGTATTCTTAATGTCTTTATTTTTCCTTTTTATAACCTACTCTTGAAATTTAGTTGTTAAGGATCATCATTTTCATCTGGATTATAGTTTTCAGAGATTGTTTTTGATACAATTCCATCTTATGTTTATGTCGAAAAACCACTACAACAAAGAAATTATCATCATCTTGCGTTATTATTTTCTCTTTTTAAAAATTATATAAATATCGTCGGGATTAACCCCTATGGTGCAGTGTTCGTTAGCCTATAGCTCCTAGAGTGGGAGGGATTTTGAGTCATCAGTGAATGCATATTCGAGTCATTCATATTTGGGGACGATTTGCACACTAACACACAACTTGAACCATGCCATAGATCTCATTATCGTATCTAGGGTAGTTAAGAACTTCCCCATGAAATAATTTAGAATGGTAGCATACATTCCTTCCTCCCTCGATCAAGACAACTCCCAGAGCATACCCACTCACATCTGTCTCCACTTCAAAGGGGAATTGCAAGCTTGGTAATGCCAAAACTAGTTCTTGATTTATATTCTTCCTTAGCTCCTCTAAAGCCTTTTCCTGACATTTTCCCCAATGTAAACTCTTGTCACTTGTTTTTATGGCATGGAGCACCATTATTACCACTCAAAAGTGAGGCTATGAATTTCCTCAGGTAATATGTTACCCTTATGAAACTCCTAACCTCAAAAACATTGGTAATAACTGGCCATTTCATGATGGCCTCCATATTGGAAGGATCTATATTCAACTCTCCTCCAACAATCACATACTCCAGATACATCAAAGACTGCTACACAAACTCACACTTCTTGAGATTTCCTAGCAGTTGGTTCTTCTTCAATGTTTCTAGCACTTGTGTCAAATGTGAAATATGCTCCTCCCAATTAGAACTATATACCATTATATCTTCCAAATAGAAAATAAAAATGAATCTATAAAAATGAGCATTACATCATTCATTAATCTCATAAAATGTAGCTAGTGCATTACATAGGCCAAATGGCATAGCTAACCACTCATACAAACCTTTCCTGTGTTTGAAGGCGGTCTTCCATGTATATTATTCTTTGACTTGAACCTAGTGATATACAAACTTCAAGTCCAACTGGGTGAAGTATTTTTCTTGTTGCATTTGATCCATCAAATCATCTATTCTAGGTAGGGGGTACATTTTATTAAGTGTGAATTCAATGCTCTGTAATCTATACATATCCACAGAGTACCATCATTCTTTGGCACAATGATGATGGGTGACCCACATCGTGATGTATTTGGTAGAATGACACCCTGTTTCAGAAACTGCTGAAACTGATTCTTCACGTCACTTTCTTCTATAATAGACTAACTATACAACCCAATATTTGGAAATGTGGAAACCTAAAATAGTTGAATCTCGTGTTCCACTTCTCTTAGGTGGTAACCCTTTAAGCTCTTGGAACACGTCCTTGTATGTCTGTAAACACTCATCCAATTTTTTTTTTGTTTCTTAGTACACAATTCCATGGATGCCTTGCCTATTATTGAATCCCCTTCAGACTTACGTTCTCTTGAAAATAATAAAACATATTTTTTGTTAGAATTGATCAACTTCTTGGCTTGGTTGGCACTTACTAGTGAAATTTTTGACTTGCATTTAAGTGCATTTATGATGAATGATTTTTTATTCTTGACAAGCTGGTACCGATTGGATCTCCTCATGAATATTGCATCATGCATGTACATGTATTTAATACCAATCACGACTCCAAATACATCAAGGGTAATCACATATAGATCTACTTCATCAATATAATTGTTAAACACCATGTTAAACACACACATGGTGTATGAGGAAGATGAACACACACACACAAGAGACTCAACACAATGAAGGATAAGCGTGAGGCTTTCTTATTTTCCATTATACAAAGATGTACATTTATAATACAATGGTGTGACTCTTGGTTTCACATTCCAAGGTCACTTGGACTCCATTGTGACTTTTCGCATTCCACACCTACCCATGAGGATTAGGTGTTCCAACATCCCCCCTTAATCCGAAGGGGTATGTGTGAGTCCAAGAAAAGAGTTGTAATACAAATCTGCAAAGTATGCATGGCAGCACTTGGGCTGAATCAACTTTGTGAAATGTTGGAAAAAAGAGATGGTTTAAGGATGATCACCAACACTGGAACGCAATACTTGTTGCAGTTCCCGGAACTCTTCCAAAACTGGCAAGAAGCTGAAAGCTTCTGCTAGAGGAATTGTCCCTCATAAAAAAGGGAGACCTTCAACCTAAAAGAAGGGAGGTCTACTACCTGTGATGGTTTTAGGATTACTAACAACTCTGGAATGCTTGAAGCATTTCCTGGAACTCAACCAAAGCTGGCAAGAAGCTGAAGGCTGCTAAGCTGAAGGCTTCTGCTAGAGGAAGTGTTCCTCATATATGAAAGGGAGACCTTCGACCTAAAAGAAGGGAGGTCTACTACCTATGGTGTTTTTAGGTTGTCCACCAACCAAAGATGATGGTTTAAGGTTGTCCACCAACCGAAGGCATGCTCGTGGGCATCCGTGTCTCTGGCTACATCTTTGAATCCGGAATGATGAATTGTGGCTCAGGCTCGCTTGAACTGCTGGCTACAAATCTGAACATGGAATGAGAGATTGTGGCTCAGGCTCGCTTGATCTATTGTCGAAGCTTGTACATGACCACCATTTTCCCCCCTGTCAGGGACAAGGTGAGATGATGGAAAAAACTCAACTGCAAGTTTGTTCAATATCCGTGAACAAGTTCTAACATGTGTCGTAAACATCTTCTTGGCTGCTGATGCCCATTGCCAAGAAGCGATCCATCCAAGATGAATCTTGGTTCTTGCAGGAGGCTTGTGTCTAAAGCATCTGTCTGAAGAATGGGTGTGCCGACCACAGTGCTTGCATGGATGAAGATCAAAACAGTGATCTTTCATATGGCCAACTCGATCACAGTGTTGGCATTTCTCAATCTGTTGTGGAAGTGGAACAGGATCTGGAACAGCTGCAGGTGAACTGTCATACATGAATCCGGCACTCTGAAATATGATGGGCTTGGTGTAGTCCGGAATATGAAAGGACACATCCTTGTCATATCCAAGACCAGTTCGGTGCTTGTTGTGGACAAGCTCTTCCCAAGGTCTGATGATGGGCTTAGGAAGTGCAGGTTGAACTGCTGCATCTGCATGTACACCTGCTCTTGTGCAATGAACTGAATGGGAATCGACTTCAACTTTACTAGCTTGCTGTTGATGGGAGTCTTTCTCAATCTTCTGAACAGAAACAGGTTCAGAATGGTGAATCTTTTGTTGAAGTTCGTCATGTTGAAGCTGAGTTTCCAACTGCAAAAACTCAATCTTTTCTTGTGCATCTAGCAAACAACTCTGAATGTTACATAGAGCATCCTTGCTCATTTTTATCATATCATCAAAATTTGAATGAATGAGGTCATTCAAAAACATTAATGCCTCATTGATTTTGGCCATTTCAACAACTTAGGCTCAAAAATTGAAAGGGTGTCGGCTTCAACCGAAAATGCACCCGTTTACAATATGATGCAACAAGAAATACAAATGCCTCAAAGTACAAAATCTGCTCCTCAAATGATGGAGGGCAATCAACAATCCAACAACTCAAATTCACTGATTCCAACTATGAATGAAGAGGCAAATTCCACTCAAAATACAATGTCAATATAATATTTCTGCAAAATATGTGCAGCTTAAAGACTAGTGCAAGAGGCCTTTAAAGCAGCTAAAATTTTCTTCAAATAACTGTTTTCAATGATGTCAAACTTGTCTTCAAATGTGAAATTCTTCAAAAAATCACCCTTATGCCACAAATCACACAATGTCAAATCTTCTCTTTTCACTATGTATTCAGTCTATCTGCCCACGTGTCATTTCCTTCATTTTCTGTTGTTCATATCTCTTCTCTCTTTCCTCTCTCTCTGCTGTTTTTTTTTTTTTTTTTTTTTTTTTTTTTTTTTTTTTTTTTAATTTAAAATAATTGAATTAAAAAAAATGAAATTGGGAAACTTATTAGAGGGATGGGGAACTATGAGAAATTTAAAAAATGTGTAGGGAGGGGGATTAAAAGGGAGGGGGAATTTTAAAAGAAGTGGGAGAATGGGGAGAATTTTTTTTTAAAATTGGGAATTAATTTAAAATGGGGGTGATTTAAAAAAAGGAGGGAAAGGGAGATATTAAAATGGGATTAAAAAAGGGATTATATAAAAATGGAATGTGGGAACGAATTTAAAAGTGAGGGGAATTAACTTTTTTTTTTTAAATTTAAAATTAAAAAATCGAATTTAAAATGGGTGGTATTATATAGTGGGAAAAGAAATTAAAAAAGAGAACGTATAGTGGGAAGGCATATAGAGTTGGGGGAGCGTAGTCAGGTGGATGGGGAATTAATTAAAAAATTGTGAGGAGAGGGAATAAAAAGAAAAGGGATTAAAAAAAATTTAAAAATCAAATTTAAAGAGTTGGGGAGGAGAGCCGATGGGATGGGTTTGAGAGTTGGTAGGGGCGTGTAAGGGGGAGCGGGTAGTGTAGGTGAGGGAGGGGAGCGGGTTTTTTAAAATATGAAAAACGAATTTAAACAAAGAGGTGGTTATTGCAGGGAGGGCCGTGAGCTAGTGCGTTGGGGAGGTAGAGCATTGAGAGTAAGGCTGGCAGAGAGGGGGGTGCGTGAGGGCGTAGTTGGCTGGATAGGTAATGCAGAGTGAGAGAGCGTGTGTGGAGATGGCGTTGTATGACGAGCAGTGTCGTATGGAGCGAGTGAATGAGGTAGGCGCAGGCCGTGAGGGGGATAGGGTTGTGTGTTGAGGACGGACTGCAGAGTTGAGAGGGGAGCGTGGATGAGAGGGAGAGGGACCAATTGTTGCGTAAATATATATATATATATATATATATATATATATATATATATATATATATATATATATATATATATATATATATTTATTTATTTATTTATTTATTTATTTTAATTAAAACAGCAGAGAGCAGAAATTTTCTTCAAAAAATTGCAGAGGGCCATATAGTAGCAAAAAATTGGAGAATTTGCAGAGTTAGAGATTTGCAGAAAACTTAGAAATCTCAGAAAATTTCCAATGAAAACTCAGAAATATTTCCAGTAAAAACCCAGAAATTTCTTCAAAAATCTTGTTTAAACTATTTTCCAGCAGCTCTCCAAAATGGTGCATAATTTAAAATGCAGAGATTGCAGGGAAAAATTAGAGTGAAAACCTTCAGATGGGCAGTGCTTCCTTTCTTCAAAGACAATGCCTAAATGCTACCAATTTCTGAATGCTGCTCCTTCTCCAAAATAAACTTCTGAATGCTGCAAAATCACTGAATGCTGCTCTTTCTCAAAGCCAACGCTGCTCTTCTTCAAAACACCTCTGAATGGCGGCAAAAACTCTGCTACAGAAACTCTCTAAATACTGCAAAAATGTGAAGAATTTTGCAGATATGCACAGGCCATAAACACAAATGGCTCACTCAAATTGGAGCAGGGCCAGCAATCGCCCGCTCTGATACCATGTTAAACACCATGTTAAACACACACATGGTGTACGAGGCCATGATATTCTTCTTCTTATTATATTTCTTCTTGTTCTTTCGGTTTAGCTCTAAATGCAACTTCCAACACTTCTCCTATGTATGGTCATCAATTTTGTAGTGGTTGTAGTGGTTGTTATGATCTTTGCACTAGTGTTTTTTGTTTGTCTTCCTTTTATGATTTCCCCCTTTCTTACTCTTCTTCTTCCCCTCCTTAGAAGTTTCTCATTGCTCCTTCTACTTCAATCCACTTGGTTACGTTCTCTTCAAGCCTATGTTCTGTAGGTACTGTGCTTGTACAAAATATGCATCCAGAGATTTGAGCTTGAACATCATCACTTTCTCACAGATATGGTGGTGCAGACCCCCCAAATATTTGAGAAGTACAACTGGGTTATTTGGAGAGATACCTAACATTATAGCCATCTTTTTTAATTTCATGGTGTACTCCTGCACGCTTTGGCCCATCTTCTTCGTTAATTAATGCCATGAGATCCACTCGTCCTCCATGTACCCAATGGGAAAAAAATATGACTTAATGAGGGTTTTTAAATCTTCCACTTAGTCACTAAAGGTTTTCCATCTAACCTCAAGGTTTCTGCATGACTCTCCCACCAATTCAGTGCATGGCCCTCCAATTTTAGCCACACAAATGAGATTTTTTGTCCTTATACAATCTGATGGAGGATGAAATAAACTTCATGTTTCCAAAACCAATGGTTTAGCTTCAGAGCATCAATCTCTCCATGGTATGGCTTCATATATTCGTTTTCTTCCATTTTAAACATGAATGGTGATTGATTCACGACACTCAAACTAGGTTGATCTTTTTCTGGTTCTTTCTTTGACTAGTTCTTTGTTTCTCCGCGATATTTTGATCCTTGTTATGATTTTTCCTCGACTTTTGAACCCCCATTTTCTCCAAATATCCCCATCTTGTTATTCAAGGCCACCATGGGTAGGTTTACATTGCATTTTATATCCACAGCTTCATGTTCCAACCCCGTAAACCTTGCCTTTGTAGGATCACGAGGGTTGTTTCTAGATTTGTTGCCCATGATTATCGTTTTATGATTTTTGGCCCCAACGATCTAGATCCATGCAATCTCCAAAAAATACCCAAAGAAACATTCTCTGATACCAAATTATTTGTAAACTACCATGGATATTCCACTATAAATTTCATCACAACGTATCTTGTTGGTTGTGGAGTCTAATTATGTCCTTGATTGTTCTGAGTTTTTTTGTTTCCGTCACATTTGATCCATGTTCCTCATGCGGTGGAAACACTGCATGATTAATCATTTCTAGGGGGGTCCAAGGGGGTAAACAATGAATTTTATGAGCCCCTCTTGGTGGGGCTTTGGGGATAGTTCCATTGAAGCTAAAAATAGATGAAAATTTATCTTGTGGAATATTGTAATTTCTTAGTCAATCTAGGTCGTTCATTAAGCAGATGATCTAACGGTAGAAACTATGTTAATTTAGGGTTTTTTTCCCTAGAAGGAAACCCTCAATTTATATGAGGTAATTTTATTATGATTGTGTGTGATTATTCTAAGTGAGAGAGAGAGTAGGTTGTGTGGGAGTGAAGAGGAAATTATAGTGGATCTGTTGTAGGTTGTATCTCTCTATTTTACTAGATAATAAAAAGAAGGGTTGGTTGTTTCTCCATGATGTAGACCAAATTGGGTGAACCATGTATATATATGTCACTTTCATTTTATGTGTTTATGTATTTGTGTTTCTACAATATTTTTATTATTTAATTTCTATGTTAATAAATTTCTAACAGATCTCATAATAATATATATTATAATTATGAATTTCTTTATTATTACAGTTTTAGTGTATTTCTATATTTGTAAAATTTAATGTAGTTAGTGAATGTGTGTGAATGGGAATTATGCATAAAATAGATAATTATAAAATATATATCACACACACACGCATACGACACAAGAAATTCTCTAGGAAACCCTTTCGAGATAAAACCTATCTAGAAGATGAGACCACTTCCCTCTCTTTCTCTATCTAGAAATATGGATGCATGTACAAAGAAGTAAGCCGTATCGTCCATGGGATACTATAGTGAAAAGATCCTCTATCTGTGCTCCACATACCATATCTCTTGGTTATCTTTTCTCATCTATGGAAAAAAAATTTCTCGACAGAATGGAATGCCTCTTCCTCCTAATGGCCCGGTTATAACATATCCTGATAGCCTACTAATTGTTAATTTTGACTACATCAACTCTTAACTAGAGTTAAAATATAGAATCATCTAGAGTCTTTTACATCATAATCACATGTATAGGCCCTTTTCCATGAATAACTGGGGTTGACGTGACATCGTTCCAAACTATAGGTGTGAAAACAAGAAGATCAACTTATGAGTGGCATAAATTTTACATACGGAGTCTGATTGACACACTTCTTGAATAGTTGGAAATGTCTATGTGTTTAGAATAGCATGAAATAGTGTGACGCTAAAGTGGAAAATTTTTACCACCAGAAAATGTCATTTGATGCTCAAAATTCTCCTGGAAGGTTTTGAAAACATGTTTCGTCAAACTGGGTCTCGTTAGTAAAAATGGTTATGTGAGCCGATTCCTCCACTTTTTCCACTCCAAATGGATATACATGGATGAAAAAAAATATAATGATCTAGTATGTATCATGTATGGGTGTCTTTCGAAGAAGCTACAATTCGATGTAATTGACCTTTGGTGATATTAGGGTGAACCTTTACCTTAGGTTGATGGATTTGTAAGGTACCATTTGGTGATGATAGGGGATCAATGGACACCAATTTTGGAATTATTCATCGACTTATTAGGAGGTTGATCTCTTCAAAATTCATCATGATAATCTTGTAATTACTATTTATAGATTGTGAAGGTTGGAGGGCTCTAGTATTATAAGTTTTTTGGGTAGCCAGATATCCTTAATGAGGAAATGGATTGGCAAGAATTGTCAATTGTAAAGAGGGGGGAGGAGGAGGTGGAGAAATGGAATGAGGTCCTCTAGAGGTATTTGTTTGAGCTTCCCATTACTGATGCATTTGAGGTAAAAGGGGGCATTTATGAGTATAATGGCCATAAGTATCAAAAAAAGCACAAGGTTTATTAGTTGTAATATCCTTGTTCTCCTTGGGTTGTACGCCATATTGTTGGGTTGTGGGATTACGATGGTCACCCTTATGAGAATTAGGTTGTATACCTTGTTTTCACTAGTTACTTTGAGGTTGTTGCTTCCGGTTACCCTTCCCCTTACTCCTTCACTTGGGGTTAGGGGGATTGGTAGCACTCTACTAAGTATACACTTGACTCTGAGGAGGAGGTTTCTACTATGGCAGAGGTTGTGGAGGTTTCGAAATTTGAGACATTATTTCCATTGGGGCCAGATAACTAGCCAATGCATAGAGATAATAAAAATTCGCTACAAAACTTTGATAACTAGGTTTATCAACAGCTTGTTCTGGCATCGCCTAATGTGGATGGGGAAATGCATATGATGTGCATGGACCTTGGTAAGAGTTGACACGTGAAGGATTAGGATGGGGATAGGTGTAAGTGGAACTGGTTCACCCCTAGGGTTGACCATAACTCATATGGGGTTTAGAATATGGTGATGGATGATAGTGAGAAAGAGATCCAATGATCTTGTAAGGGGCATGAGATGCCCCTAGTGTAGAAGTAACACTAAGATAAGGCAAACCAAATAGGACCGTATAAAGATAACCAGACTGTATGTAGATTAGATCATATTCAATGCTATCTCGAGGGATTATTACTTAGTATGAGGGAAGTGAGAGGCAACATATTTTCCTATGGGGGCCAACAAGGTTTTGAAGAACCAATCCATAAACAAATGGTCTTCAAACTCAAGAGCTTTCCAAATTATTTTCCTTCTATACCATTCTTGCACATAGTTAGAAAGGCAAGTAGCAGAAGTTTAACCAAAAGGGGTAAATAGTTTCATACCAGAGTCATATTGATGGTGTTAGTTGAAATATGGAATAAAAGTGTTGGAAAGATCCACAAAAGTGGAATGAAAGGAATGAAGTTGATTGAAATGCCACTTTGTAGTTGCTCTAGTTAGGGTGTGTTGGAAGATACAAAGATGAATGTAGTCCTTGGTAATGGAATTTTATGAACACCATGTGGAAAGAGTGAACATGATTGATGGGGTCTTCTCCACAACTACCTTCAAACTTGGTAATGTTTGAGGGAAGTGTGGTGGGCATGGGAGGCCAATTATGGTTATGGAGAAGGGGATTGTTGATGAGTTGGCTTAAATTGGGAAGGATCAAACCAGACAAATAGGGAAGAAATGGGGGATTAGTGTCCATAAATGAAGAGGGTCCACTGGTAGGGCTACCTTGGTTGGGACTTTGGTTGCCACCTGTGTTTCCACCAACCACATAAGTTCCTGACATGGTGGTGATGGAGGGTTTGGAAGATGCGGAATCAGAAGAAAAAACTAGAAGAATCAAAAGAACTAGATTCCATATGTGGACTCAATGGAGGACTACGAGGAGGGATACTAACTCGATGATTAAGGTTGAGAGGATGTCATAAAGGAAACTAGGAGCAAAGCCCACAAATTTTCCATGAAAAATTACCAGGGGGCGCAAAGGTGTCAAGAAAAATATGACTCAAAAGGATAAATGTTGATAATAGGAGAAAAAAGTACAAACAACAAGCAAAGACCTAGTGCAGTGGTTCCAAGTGTAAAATAACTGTAATGATATGCTACTCTAATTCAAGAAAACACATATTATCAAAGAAAAAATAACATGTATCCTAAAGGTGATCTAAATCCTCAAAAAATTCCTAGTTCTATTTTTTTAAATGGCCTTCCAATAGACTTCCTACTTGACAAAATATGATACCCACAAGTAGAGTTTTCTAAAGAAAGGGGGGTAGAGGACCAACTTCTTTCTTGTAGCCAGTCGTATAGTGTGTTTTTCTAATATTAGCCACTAAGGTAAGCTTCATCCCACTAGGGAGGTCAAGTCTTTAGCTTCTTGGTGATCAACAACGACAGCGGATTACCTATCACGAATTGGGTTGCCTCGAGGAGAACCAATCGCACCATGACCTAGCCTAATGTCATCTAAATTTGGTTTCTGAAGTGCTCTGATTTTGGACCTTGGAATGGTGAAGGATTTTAAGCTCCATAAAATGTAAAATTTCTATGTCTCAATGTAAGAAATCAATGGGTGTTGTTGGAAGCTTTTCCCATTGATCCTACACCTAACTACAAATATTGTTTTTTGTCTTACTTCCCAAGTGGGCTTAATATATGTGAGTTAAGTTATTATTATGGTGGAGTGTTCCAAATCATGGCTTGGTAGTTGTAACCAAGATCACATTCGCTTAGGGTGTGTGTGAGTGAAAAATGTGTCAAGTGGATGAGTTAATTAAGCATCTATTGATGATGCCAATGCTACTAAAAATAAATTGCATAAAATATAAATAATACTTAAAACAAATAGTAAAATGAAAAATAAACTGAAGCACACAATTCCCCAAATATGATGGTGAGAAAAAAAATCAAAGACACAAACATATGACGAATGGATCTATTGTCTAAGGGACTAGGATATAAAGGAAAAAATGTGCTAAAATTGATGCAGAAAACGAGAAAAAAACAGAGGTAAAAATGTTGGAAAATGGCATAAAATAGGGTGAAAATGGGAGGATGCACAATTGGATCCTAAAGGGGAAATACAAAACTAGATTATAAAGGGTATGAAGTGCTGCAAAAACCTATCTAAAAATACTGCAAAAGAGTGGGAAAAGGACTGGAAAATAGTGGTTGAAAATGTTGCACACTATACTCCTCAACTCAACAGTTCTCTTCCTAAATGATATATGTCTACTCCAAACTGTAGGGAGGATTTTTCCTTCCTCAATGATAGAAACACTAAGTGGATGCAGGTCTAGATGTGACTCGGAAAATAATAGAAGCCCTCCTTTACACATAGGTGTTGGAAATACTGAGAGGGAGGGTGAATCATTATTTCTTTCAATTAGAGCATTAGTTAATCTTCAATTATTATTAGTGTTTGTACAATGATAGCAGCAAACAAGAGGAACACAAATGCACACAATTTTTAAGGTGGAAACCCACTCCGGGACAAAAACCACCTAATTCTTTTCTAATAATTCTTTTCAACTCCAATTGAAAATAAATCTCCAACTTCCTAGAATCTAGAAAATCATTCTTCTCCAGCTCCCACTGGATGGACGCTCCAACGCTCGAGATTCTTCAATAGTCACTTAATGGATGCACCAACACCCAATGAGCTACAACTCACCTTAGCACCACCCTACCACCCTATAGAAGAATAAAAGAAGAATGGACTCTCATACCAGAGAAAATGGTCCACTTTACAATGATATAGAATGATTTAGAAGAAGAAGATATACTAGACCATAACCCCATCTTTGTCACAACCACTGCCTCTTCAACCCTTGGCAGATAGACACTAGTACAATTTGTACAATAATGTATTTACAATGGCTAAGTACAATGATACCTTTACAATGATTGTATGCAGTGCTGCCCACTTGAAGACTTCATATGATGAACTTCTTGCTGCTGTTATGCACCTTGGTTGCTGCTCTTGTCATGCTACCCTCTTCTGCACCTTGTTTTGCTTTTCTGCCGTAGAAATTATGGTCCTTTGCAATCCTTGACAACACATGATCTAGCTTTGTCTTGCCTTCTAGGAGCTCGATATTGAATCTGGTGTATCTCTGTTATTTCAGATCCTCAATATCTGATTTTCGGTCCTGTAGTATTCCTATGAGTCTTCTTTCCAATGCCATAGTTCTGACCCAATTTGGATTCTTCAAGAGAGAGTTATACCCAATTTCTCACACTACCCTAATTATGAACTGTTTCAGCAGAGCGCACTTGTATGGAGTTCCACGTGTCACTGTTTATTCATTTTCTTCTGAAATTGATAGAGCGAAAATTAAATACTATGCACTATCCGTCACTTTTTACGGCATTCCAATCCAATACTCAGAGAGAGAGTTATGACGAATTTAGCAAGATTACTTCTTTGAGATGAATTTCAGGAGCCTGCAAAAACCCTTACTTCCACAAATCATATCACCAAAAATATTGTGCAACTTGATCTGAAATTTGTAGTGCCACTTCCTCAGGATTTCGGCTTCACCTCATAAAAATTTCAGCTTCTGAGCCTTCGTAGAAAAAAATTTAGAGCGAAAATTCCACGATGACCTGTTTCAGATGACCGAATCCCTTGCCGAAGGAGGAAATGAAGATTACAATATATATGAATGCTTAAGTTGAGAGGGGCTTCAACAAGTGAACGTGGGAGGGATTTTAGGAGCATAAAAAATATTAATTATGAATTTTCAATGACCCATGCCCCAACCCCATGGGGTTTTAGCCCACTAACTGGGGTACAAACTTCAAACATGAACATCTCACAAACCGTGAAGAATTACATGGCATGCCATATATCAACGGAAACATCTCGACAAGTAGAAACCATCAAAAGCATTATTGACCCAGAAATATTAATTTGGTAGGTCAAACTTCTCATTCAATATTGGATTAGCCCCTGGTGCTGCTTGGGTTGACATCAATGACAACCGCCTGCGATCATGACACCTCTTCCTACAACATTCTCTCCCCCTTTGACATCAATGGAAAAGGGTAACTCCCCCTGAAACACAACCATCCTGCGGACCTGTACACACTTCCACTCGCACTGACACACAACCGCCCTGCAGACCTGCACACACTTCCACTCCCCCTTTATATTCTAAAAAAGGAAAATCTAATGAGAACTTGGGACAATCCCAAGCTTCTGGCGAAGATATTCCAATGCTAGCGAATATTTAATATGTGATTCTTTTGGTGCTGCTTGGAATCTTGCTACTTGTCCAACTGCTTGCATAACATCTGGTCAGGAGGCTATTACATATAGAAGACTACTAATCATAGATCTGTACAACCTTTGATCCACATCCTTAGATGAGTCATCTATGCTCAATTTGCAATCAAGTAAAGACATCTCGAAATCACTTTGCACCTTTGTAGCAAAATTCTTACTTAGTCGATCATCATTGCTACCAATTATTGTATCATCCTCTTTAGCTATTAGACATGCTTTAGTTGCTTCATCCAGAACATATGTGTCGTTTGGAGCTTGACTTGTTGTAGCCACAATTTCGCCATACACGCCTTTCCTCATTTCACATTTCATGGAGTTGAATAGTATTGTGTGTCCTTGATCACACATTTGTCCAACACTGAGCAAATTGTGATTCATGTTTTCAACCAGTAGAACATTATTGGCTAGAGAATCTTTGCTTCCAAGAGTGATAGTACCTAATCCTATAACATTTGAAGATCCATCATTTCCAAAGGACATGGTTCCATCTTTCTTCTCTTTCAGAGATACAAATTTATTTCTATCTCCAATCATATGCATTGAGCAACCGCTATCAACATACCACACATCTTTGTTCTTTTGAGCCTTGAGAGCAAGAGCACAATTATCATTCTTCTTCTTCTTCCATGTTCGTTCATTATGTGGCTTCGAAGATTCTTCTGGAGGATTTTCAAGTCTGCAGTCTTTGGCTATGTGTCCAAAGTTTCAACATTTGTAACATTCAATATTATTTCTTAAATGTTCAAATCTATTGATATTTTTTTGAGCCTTGAGAGGTTCATATTTGACAGATCTCCTAGAATTATATTCGTTCCTAGGGTACGTGCGACATTCTACAGCTTTATGACCAAATTTTCCACATGAATAACAGTAGCCATAAAAAATATGTTGGTACCTGGATGGAAATTTTCGTCGAGGAATTGTCTTCCAAGGTTGTTCTTGCAAATTTTGTCCAATGAAGTCTTCATGCATGTCAGATCTCATAGGTTCATTGTATTTTGTTGTAGAAGGTCCCGCTTCTTCTTCTTTGTAAACGATGCCAGTTTTGTCATTGTAAGATCGTTGATTGTTGATGAGTTCTTCCAATGCCCTTGAGTTGTTGGATGAGTTTTGGATAGTTTTTCCTTTCTTCACTTCCTCATGCAGCGAGACTACTTGGGCTTCTAATTCTTCCCTTTCTTGGTTACTTTCTTCCAACTTCTTTTGAAGGGACTCTTCAATGCATTTGTGTTCTTCAACTTCAATTTTGAGACCTTGAACTTGTTCTTCAAGAGTTTTGGAATGGATCTTCTCCGCCTTGAGATCTTTTATAGGCTTGATTGCTTCCTCATAAAATTTGTCTATGGTCCATCCTTCTTCTTCGTTGTTTGATACCTCTTGCTTATTGTGCTTGGGTTTATTGTGCTTGGCCACAAACAATACTCTCTCATTGGCTTCTTCTTCACTATCATTGTCTTCATCGGATGATGAGCTATCTTCTTTAGAGAGAAAGTTCCTTTTGGATCCTTGCTTGTTGAATTTATTAAAGCCTTTCTTTCTCTTTGAGTTTCCATTACTTTTGTTTGGACATTTTTCTGCAAAATGCCCAACCTCATTACAGCTGAAACATATCAATGGAAGTTTACCTTTGAATTTTCCCTTACCAATTTGTAGTTTTCTCGTGAAGTAAGCATATTCTTCATCTGAAAGACCTTCTTCATCATCTCCCTTTTCTTCACACTTCCAGGTGCATGTCTTTTCAATTGAAGGTTGTTTATCCTTATTATTTTTCTTAGATGCAACGAACGCAGTTTCTAGATGCGAAGTACCCTCTTCTTCATCAAGTCTCATTTCATATGCTATGAGAACTCCATGCAATTCCTCTTTGCTGATTTTGTCTAGATTTGCACTGTATTCTAAGACCAATACCTTTGGGTTGAATCTCCCTGGTAACGTTCTAAGAATCTTCCGTATAATAGTCTTCTCGTCAACTGGCTCTCCCAATCCTTCTAGAGTATTGGTTATTTCATCAACGTATTGAAAGTATGTAGCAATGTTGCAATCTTCTTTCATTCTAAGTTGCTCAAATTTTTCTCTATAGATTTGAAGCTTTGCTTCTTTGACATTTGATTCACCTGCATATATATTCTCAAGCTTGTCCCATGCATTTTTGGCGGTTTTGCAACCCAACACCTTATGATAAGAATATTTAATAAGTCCACTGATAATAATATTCTTTGCTTTTGCATCATTTACCAAATTATTCTTACCTTTTTCATCCATGGTTGATGTAAATCCATTTTGAACAATGTCCCATACTTCGTAACCTTGCGCCAAGAGATAGACCTCCATTCTTACTTTCCAAAGTGCATAATTATTTTCACTGAATAGAGGTACACCATTCTTGGTATGCTCCATGACCTCCTTCCAGCTATTAAACTGCTATTGAAGGAACCAAGCTTTGATACCAATTTGGATTCTTCAAGAGAGAGTTATACCCAATTTCTCACACTGCCCTAATTATGGACTGTTTCAGCATAGCGCACTTGTACAGAGTGCCACGTGTCACTGTTTATTCATTTTATTCTAAAATTGATAGAGAGAAAATTACAGACTATGCACTATCCGTCACTTTTTACGGCATTCCAATCCAATACTTAGAGAGAGAGTGATGACGAATTTACCAAGATCACTTCTTTGAGATGAATTTCAAGAGCCTGCAAAAACCCTTACTTCCACAGATCGTATCTCCAAAAATATTGCGCAAATTGATCTGAAATTTTTACTCCCGCTTCCTCAGGATTTCGGTTTCACCTCATAAAAATTTCAGCTTCTGAGTCTTCGTAGAAAAAAACTTAGAGCGAAAATTCCATGATGACCTGTTTCAGATGGCCGAATCCCTTGCCTAAGGAGGAAATGAAGATTACAATATATATGAATGCTTAAGTTGAGAGGGGCTTCAACAAGTGAACGTGGGAGGGATTTTAGGAGCATAAAAAATATTAATTATGAATTTTCAATGACCCATGCCCCAACCCCATGGGGTTTTAGCCCACTAACTGGGGTGCAAACTTCAAACATGAATATCTCATAAACCGTGAATAATTACATGGCGTGACATATATCAAAGGAAACATCTCGACAAGTAGAAACCATCAAAATCATTATTGAACTATAATATATTAATTTGATAGGTCAAACTTCTAATTCAATATTAGGTTAGCCCCTGGTGCTGCTTGGGTTGACATCAATGACAACCGCTGATCAACAATAGGAAATAGTCTCGAAAAAATCTAAAGAATGGAAATTTTATGGGAAAAATGTAAGGCAAAGGTTCTGACTTGGAAAGTGTGCTCGGATGTAGATAATGGCCTAAAACGTGCATAGGGGAGTGCATATACTACTGAAAAAAAAAAAAAAGGGAATTATAGTAAAGGGAATTTGTATGTTCTTTACTCTTCCACTTGGAAAATCCTTCTAGTAGTTTCATGCAGATTTCTTCTTCAATATCCCCATGTCGAAACAACATCTTCATAAACATGTTCTCTAGTTCATGATCAAAACCATGGTGATAGACAAAAGTCTAATAAAGGCCAATTTATCAACATGAGAAATAATTTCATCAGAACAAATTCATTTTATCTATGAGAAATCATACTTAATTATGAATTTGTATAAGTATTTAACACGAGATAGAACATACATGTTTCCAAACACATTGCTCGATATTATGTTTAAATAATTTCTACTATTTTAAAATCATGGAAGAATTTCCCAAAATTCTATTTTCCATAAATAGAGTGTTCATAGAAATTGATATTTAAATAATAGTTGAGAAAACGTTTAACCATAACTTGATTTCCCAAAAATATAAGTCCCTTATCTCCAATATGTTCAATGATTGATGCCAAAGTCATAGCATACCTCCAAGCATGGTAGGGGCCTCATCTTCTTGATTAATACCCTTAAAAATAACATAATTGTTACACCCATTAGTGATGGTTATTTTTAACAAGTTGTACAAAGTTCTAATCCGAACCTCACTAGAAAAAACCATCACACTTGGAATCACAGTGTATGTTTACATTTCAAATATTTTTTGTGCACCTACATCTTTAAAATTACGTACAATATCAATTTTTTAGCTAGATTTAGAATGTGGAAAAACCCCCAAGAAAGATTTTATCCTGCCAACCTTGATTATTTCCTTTATCCTTCCATTCCCTATTCCCTTGAGTAGTCCCTTATCCTTGTATCCTTGAGTAGTGTATGAACCCCTAAGTGGAATGTCCCAACTCTTGCTAAGTCATAAGTTTCTTTCTAGGCTCTCATTTCCTAATTGTTGGAACTATTTCTAAGGGTTATACTCGCAACTAGATTTTAACTTGGGCGTCGTCCAGTAAAAATAGATCAATTACTAATTCCTCCATATCAAAAATAAAAAGGAATTCATGCATCACACTTAGGTAAATATTTCGTTTGAGGAGTGTCATACAATTATTCTCTATATGTGCAATACATACTGTATGTGAACCTTTCTTTAATTCCCAGGTGACATGCACGATATCATGTGGAAGATATTATGATGCAATGGGAAATTAAGAGTTAATCATTGAGCCGAAAGGCTCATTCTACAATCCAATATGAGGGAGATGTTAAGTATGTCACGTCCTCAAAAAATAATAAAAATAATTTAAACAATTAAAAATCTATTAACCCAACAATTAAGTGTTGATATTATAATTTTTTTTAAAAGTTTGATATTGGATCTCTCAAGGCCCTTGGTAGATATGTGGTTAAACTGCATCTATATTGTTTCTACATCCCAGTGTGAAGGCTACATTAGGTATGTTCATTCCTCGTAAAATAAAAATAAAATATTCTCTAAATAGAAAAATAATGTCGGCTATAATAAAAAAGAAAAAAAATATATATGCTATGCATTTTTAATTAGTTGTCCATATGACCTAATATCATGTAGAGTAATTAGAAGTAAAAAAAATATGTGAGTAAGATGTTTAAACCTTATGTTTTTAAAAAATATTTTAATAAGTGATATCAACTTTATATAAATCTATATATAGAAAAAAATCTTAAAAGAAAATATTTTAATGTATGATAGAATCAAATATCCAATGTGAGTTATGAATAAAATAATTTAATATGAATTAATATAAAATGTTTCAATACACATGTTATGTAATCTCCATAACAATCAAAAGTGAAATTTAAACAATAACAATTTTTTGTATTCTAAAATAAGTTTGCAACAAAAGGAATTTGATCCCTTTCGGCTCATGTTAGATCCATGTTTTAGATGGATCTATGGGGGTTCTACAATCCAGTATGAGGGAGATGTTAAGTATGTCACGTCCTCAAAAAATAATAAAAATAATTTAAACAATTAAAAATCTATTAACCCAACAATTAAGTGTTGATATTATAATTGAGCCAAAAGGCTCATTCTAGAATCCAGTATGAGGGAGATGGGAAGTCAAAAAATAATAAAAATAATTTAAACAATTAAAAATCTATTAACACAACAATTAAGGGTTGATATTATAATTTTATACAACTTTATAGAAATAAAATATATATATATAGAACTTAAAGAAAGTGTTTGAATATCCATATTAACTAATATATTTCAGCATGGATTTTCTCTCTCTACAGAAAGTGTGTATTTATATATGTGTGTGTGTGTTAACCTTAGCTTGAAAGGAAAAATTAATTGAAGGTAATGTAGAGTAGTTACTTTTTAATAAGAGGAAAATGTGTGACTAATTCAATTTTTAATATAAAATATTAATAATGATAAAATATCAAATTATACAATTTAAACAATGAAAAATTACCACATAAAACTATATTAATCACAAATGTACGAAACAGTAAAATGTATTAATTGACATGTAATTTTTCTAAAAAAGTTTGATATTGGATCTCTCAAGGCCCTTGGTAGATATGTGGTTGGTAGATATGTGGTTAAACTGCATCTATATTGTTTCTACATCCCAGTGTGAAGGCTACGTTAAGTATGTTCATTCTTCGTAAAATAAAATAAAAATATTCTCTAAATAGAAAAACAATGTCGGCTATAATAAAAATGAAAAAAAAATAAAAATATGCTATTCATTTTTAATTAGTTGTCCATATGACCTAATATCATGTAGAGTAATTAGAAGTAAAAAAAATATGTGAGTAAGATGTTTAAACCTTATGTTTTTAAAAAATATTTTAATAAGTGATATCAACTTTATATAAATCTATATATAGAAAAAAAAGTAAAAAGAAAATATTTTAATGTATGATAGAATCAAATATCCAATGTGAGTTTTGAATAAAATAATTTAATATGAATTAATATAAAATGTTTCAATACACATGTTATGTAATCTCTATAACAATCAAAAGTGAAATTTAAACAATAACAATTTTTTGTATTTTAAAATAGGTTTGCAACAAAAGAAATTTGATCCCATTCGGCTCATGTTAGATCCATGTTTTAGATGGATCTATGCTGGTGGATATAAAATCTTGGGAGAATGTAATGTGTCACGTGGATAATTTAATTCATATGATTCCATCATCTAAAAAATATCTTTTATGTGACATGATTTATCACGTAGAAAATGATTTTAGGTGTGACACACAAGATAGTTGTAAATTTCTTTGCGTCTGAATTATTTTTTTGGTTAATGAAAAACATCATGAAGGGAATTATTTTGAGAGATCTGATATATTATAAAAAAAAAATTACATTTTTTATGATATGGTGTTTCATTAGGAAATAAACCTTGAGTGAAAAATGGTCCAAAAAAGAAAAAAAATTGAAATATGCAATGAAGGGAAAAGAAGAAAATGTCTCTTTATTGAGATGAAGGAAAATTTTCATTTCATGAAAAAAAATTATGGTCATACAATGTATTGTATGAAGATAAAATTTTCGGAAATGTGATATTCCATAGAGATGTAAATTTATTGGAAATGTGAGATGATGTGGAGAGGGGAAAACTAAGGGATGTAGTGTTTGGCAAGTAAAAACGTTGGGCATGTAACATTGCAAAATAAGATAGTTTTGAAAGATGTGAAATTATTTTTTGGAAATGTTTACTAGGAAAATTATGTTTTAAGTTCTTTCTTATCATGATGATAAATTTAAAATGCCAAATTTAACTAAAACTTAAACATTTGGCATTGATAATAATATTTTTAATGAATCAAGTTTAAGTTCAATTATGAAATTTGATTCTAATAAAAATAGGTATATTAGAATTTTAATTATAAGAAACATATGTATTTTTTATATAATTAATATCAAAGGGCTCACAAGATTTTTAATTGATGATGAATGGTTTTATGGTTAAAAAACTACATGCCAAAATACCACATGTTCAAACCCCTCATGGATTAACCCACACATACATCAAAAGGTTATATCTCATTAAAAGATAATTTATTTTATTCTATTTTATTTTCAAGTTCAGTAGTGATGATGCTACATCATGATCATATCCAAGAATAACACCCAAATAGTGGGGGTCGGGCGATGTTGGCGGGTGGTGGGAGATTGAATCGGTGACTTATCATATACGATTTCCTTAGCAAGACATCCAATCACTGTCTTTCAAAGACCCCAAGAACATCAAACAATAATTTAGCTTACGTACATTTTGTAATATTATATTTAATAGAATAATAATTTGATTTAACTATATTATATGGTACCTATAATTTCTAATGGCTAGATAATGATTTATATGAAGCACAACCAACTTTGAATTTGTCATCTACACAATGTGCACTATCCATCGTACTGAGAACAAAACCCCTCTATGGGCTTTGAAATCTTAACACTACCTTTTTTGTTATATATATATATATATATATATATGAAAAACATCATTCTTTCTCTTAAAAAGCACTCCTGAAACCAATTATATATATATATATATATATATATATATATATATATATATATATATATGAAAAACATCATTCTTTCTCTTAAAAAGCACTCCTGAAACCAATTGTGTCAATTATACGCCTATGCTTACTTTTCTTGCAATAAATCCTCCATTACCTCAAAAAAAAGGTGGAATAAAAATTGTAGATATTTAAAAGGGACATTTTTCCAATTTGAATGACCAAAATTAAATATATGATTGTCAAAAAGGGAAAAAAAAAACCCTACATAACATAAAAAACAATGAAAAAACCTAATAATCAGAGAGTGATAAAACCACCCATGTGATTGATCTCTAACCTCTAACTAAGAGAGTTTAACATTTTTCCATTGAAGTGAATGACAAGTAACATCTCAATGGTCATTTAATAAATGTGAATACTATAGAGGCACATCACTCATGTTGGGTGTGTTTTATATTCCTTCCACGACTAGTCATAGATAGATCAACTTCATTAGAGGCGGCGGAGATTGCATGTTACCTGGTTAATAGATAACCGTCATCAACATTGGATGATAAGACTCCACATGAGGTATGAACTAGTAAGAAACCCTCTCTTTCATATCTGAGGGTATTTGGTTGTGATGCATATGTACATATTCCAAAGGAGAAAATAACCAAGTTTGATAGTAAATCTGAAAGGTGAATCTTTATTGGGTATAAGGATGGTTTAAAAGGTTATAAGCTTTGGAAAGTAGAAAGAAGGAAGGTTGTGTATAGTCGAGACATGGTGTTTATATAGGTGAAAGATGTTATTAAACATAAATTCCTACCAAAAGAACCTAATAAGATAGAGTTTGAGCTAAAGGAGGAAGAATCTGACTCTATAGCATAACATGAATCACAAGAGGAAGAACCTCAAACTCGAGTTTTGAGAAGATCAGTTTGAGAAAGAAGGCAGCTGAAAATCTATAGTCCATCTTCTTTGTGTTCAAACTTTTCTTTATATATCACTGATGATGATCCCAGAACTGTCAGGGAAGCGTGGATTCAGAGGATGGAAAACTCTGGAAGGAGACCATGGTTGATGAAATGGCATCCTTGCACAAAAATGAGGCTTGGGATTTGGTGGAATTGTCGGCTAGAAGGAAACCCATTGGAAAAAATGGTTTTTAAGAAGAAGATGAATGAAGAAGGAAAGGTGGAGATATACAAATATCTGTTGGTAGAAAAAGGTTATTCCTAGGTGTCGAGAATTGATTTCGGTGATATTTTCTCATGTTGCCAAGCTAGCTTCTATTAGATTAATTTTCTTCATTATTCATTTTATTCTGAGGTAGAAAAAATGGATGTGAGCACAACGTTTCTTCATTGGGATCTACGAGAGAATATCTACATGAAGCAACCCAAAGGATTTGCAGCAAAGGGTAAGAAATAACTGGTATGCAGGTTAAAAAGGTCTTTGTATGGGTTAAAACAATTACCAAGGATGTGGTATCAAAAAATTGATACAAATATATGGGGACTTGGCTTCACCAGAAGAAAAGTAGATCACTATGTGTATTTTAAACTAATTGTTGACGATGTTATTTATTTAGTCTTTTATGTGGATGATAGGTTGCTGATTGGAAATGACAAAGCAATTATCTAGGATTTGAAGACCCAATTGTCCTCCAAATTCAACATGAAGTATCTTGGTGTTGCAAACTATATTTCAGGCATGGAAATTAAACAAGATCAAGAAAAGAGGAAGTTATGGTTAAACCAGAGGAAGTATCTCGAGACAATATTGCATAGGTTTAATATGCAAGATAGTAAATCGGTTAAGGTTCCTATTCCTATAGGTGTAAAGTTATATGTTGAAAATTTTCCAAAGACACAAGAAGAGGAAGAGTACATGTCTCGTGTTCCACATGCAAGTGTCATGGGTATCCTGGCATATGCAATGGTCTGTACTAGACCAGACATTGCACATGTAGTGGGAGTATTGGGCAGGCTTATGTCAAAACTAGGGAAGGAGGATTGGAGAGTGTTGAAGCAGGTTTTCAGATATTTGCATGGAATTAGTGATTATGGTACAAGTATTCACAAATTTTTGGACATTCGTGGATTTTTTGATGCATAATGGGCTAGAGATCTAGATTAGAGAATATCTACAAGTGGGAATGTGTTTAACCTATTTAGAGGAGCAGTAAGTTGGATGAGAAAAATACAGTCTATAGTGGATATTTCAACTACAAAGGTTGAATATACGGCAGTCACTCATGCAAGCAAGGAAGTAGTTTCATTGTAGAGATTGTGTTCAATTATGGCATTGGTACAACGAGCTATAAGGATAGATTGTGACAACCAAAGTGAAATTTTATTAGAGAAGAACCCTTCGTATCATTCAAATACAAAGCACATTGATGTTCAATATCATTTTTTGAGGGATATGGTAGAGGAAAAAAAGTTGTTGCTGGTAAAGGTCAATGCTTTGAAGAATCTTGCAGATGTATTAACAAAATGTGTGAGGACCGAGAATTTTTATTGGTGTAAATAATCAATGGAAATTGCAGAGTTGAACCAATGACTAAGAACTCTTGTCACCCCAATATGGAAAATAAAACAAGTGGGATAATTTTGGGTGTGTTTTATATTATTTCCATGAAAAGTCACACACGCGGAGGGGACACAATGGGCGAAAAAGCCTTCCCTATTTGTTGCAGGCGGCGAAATTTTTTTTGGACCCTATATTAGGTAGATTTTTTTTGGACCCTATATTTATATGGGAGGACCTGCCTATGGTTTTGTGCATAGGTTTTGTACATGGTTTTTCACATGATGGTTTTCTTCCCATAGTGTTTTGTAGATTTGGTCAAGGGAACAACGATTATGTTATAATCCATGGTTAATGGATTTGGGTTTATGAATGCTTCAACATGTATATATATGTATTTTAACATTGAAAGGAAAATAATAAAAATTAAATCTGGTAGTCCTAGGTTTTTGGATCCAAGGAAAAACATGTGTATATTTTATTTTTATTTTTTGTGTTCTTGCCATTGTTTATTTTCAATTTTTTTTAAGAATTCGCTTCTAGATAATTTCTTTACAGTGTTAAAACCTACATTGGTATTATATCGTAGGTTATGAGTTCGATACAAACCCAACTTTCTTTATGAGGGAGATTTTTTTACATTGGAAAAACCAATGATCCTCGTGTGTTTCATGACATGGAATAACCACATCTCATGGATCCTTCTTTCTGGCGATGTGATCATTGACTAACAACTGCGCATTTTGGTCTAACAGAAATTGTGACTCGCAACAAACCCATAAGGAAAATAATATTGGAGATCTTTTGGGATAAAACGCAATAAGGGATTGGAACGAGTTCATGTAGTTGGGAATTCCAGTATACCTTAGGAAAAAATCCCCCAAAAAACATGCCAGAATATTTTAGAGAACATTAAGATAAAATTGGGTAAATGGGGACTAAGTTGCCTTAATGTAGCAGGAAGAAAAGTCATGGTAAAATCCACTGTCTCAGTCATCCCCATATATCAATTATCTGCTCTTTTGGAGCCGAATTATGTCATGAAACAGATAGGATCGTATCTCTGAAAATTTCTATGGGATGGAGGAACGTGAGAAACAAAAAACAATCATCTCGTGAATTGGCATACCATCTGAGTGTCGATGATCCATGGAGGATTAGGAATTCAATACCCCTCTCTGTTAAATAAAACAATGGGTGCAAAAATATTATGGAATATCAAGACTCAAATAGACCAATTGTTGGCTTGAGGGGTTCTAACCCAGGTTTAGATTTTATCATGAAACCAACAAACCCTCCAACTATTGGCCCTTTCGGAAATCACCTTCTTGCGCAAATAAAAGTCTCACCCGAAGCAGTATGGGGGTGTTTTGGAACCATCTTTCCGCACCCTGGGGAAGAAAATAATGTAGTGGCCCTAAATAGATTGATTGCATAACTTATACAGATCTTAACAGAAATGCGCAATTATAGAATAATTCTATTCATATCAGACAACAAAATCGCAAATCACTTCTTCACATATATACCATAATATAACCAGATCCATATCTATATAATGTGTACTTACTTAAGCAGATTCATCCATGTATTTAACCATCAATATAACTTCATGAATAAATAACGAATGTATTAGCGTAGATACAAGCAAGCATGACAAAAGTAAAGCAATCTTAAGACATAAATAGTAAATAGATAACTCAAATAGATAACATGGTGCTTTCGCCAAAATCAGTCCTTGTATTAGATTCAAAGCAATTTAGTACATCAGACTTTCCCTTACACTTTACCCTTCCGTCCACACAACCAACAAAGTCCACACACAGCCAATACTAGGTCGTCACGCACACAGCTAGTAGGAGAAGCCCCTTTCTACCCAACCCATAATGAAACCCTGACAAAAGTATCACAAACACATAAACACTTAGATCCAAAACATGAATAATGATTCACTAATTCCTTCAACTCGATCTATCTATTTATATCCAATATAGCACAGATACTATGGTCTCAAACCATGGTTTGAGGCCCACATTTTACCCTTAAAAAACTTTTAAATCAAAGAGGGATGTTGGCCCCAACCTAAAGCCCCTGGACCTATCTGCGCAATGTGAATATACAAAACTTATACAAAAAGTGTACCCCAGGATACCCCACTCCAAAAACCCCCCTGCACAGACATGCGACTCGTCCTAAGCCACTTTTGTATCTACTACTCATTTTGGCTTGCAGTGTAGTGATAGAAGATTTGAGAGGGAGCACCATTTCCAGACTCTGCGCTTGAAGAACCAATTTTTGAGTGGTGGGTCCTTCAGTAGCCAGCTTGATACTTCTCTGCATTTGTTGAATGGCCTTCAATGTGTTGTTCAAATTCTGTGATAGCTAGAGATCCTCCTAGGTTGATGGTTTCATTCTTGCCTCCAGCAACTACTCTTCGCGATTCAGGTCCTCTATCTCAGTTTGAATTACCTAGACCTCTTGTAGGCGGGTGAGGCAATGTGTAAGAAAAAGAGTAGGCACCATCGTCCTGATCTCAAAAAACTATTGTTCCTTTATGCACAACTCATTTAATAGTCACTATACCACAAGGTAATTCTGAACCGAAGTCTAGACACCCATGGCCTCATCCATCTTGTAACAATCTGTAATTGTGGCAACAATACTATTGGTGGCTCGCTTCACTTTGGAAGCATGCTTGGCTCTGACATTAGGTGAGGTTTCAAGCTGAAAATTCATTTCTAAATCAACACTTTTATGTTCAAACTCAAACTAGATGGTATGAACTTCAACGCGTGAGGCTTTTAATGCAGAAGCCAGTCTTTCTAATTTCTCTTTAGGGGAAGTTGTGGCAAGGACTGTTGGTACTTCTTGCAAACCTGGTGGATCTTTTCTTCGAGCGCAACGCACTGTGATTGGACTACGTTGTAGGCTTCCTCTGCTACATGTTATTTCTCCTATGCTTCTGTGACCTGTTGCTTTAATTCTACAACAGTTTTGTGAGCATGGGCCTCACGGAATTAAATCTCATCTATGAGAATAGATGATCAGGTGCTCAGTGTTAAGTTCAAAACGAAAGTACTAAGAATCATTCGAAGCCTGAACTACCACAAAGTGCTCGTCATCGGGAATCCGACGCATTTCGTTTCGTCGAAAACCGACTACTTATGTGAAAGTTAGAGCCTCTATTTCGTTTTCACAAAAAACTTAAATTTGTGCAGAAATGATCGAATGGTGACTGGGCAGCCTATAATATTCCTGGCATATTCCTTCAATTTTCTCAATGACACTATGACAAGTGTCACTTCATGGTTGGTTGCTGAGTTGGGTGACTTTTTGTATTTTCATTGGTTGTGGGATGAGCCAATGGGAGGAGGACACATGGTGCATCCAAGGGCTTCCACGTTCCTCCTCCCAAAGGTTGAAATACAAACTATGTCAAAGGTTGAATATATATTATGGTGTGGAAAAATTTATGTCGGAGGATGGGTGGAGGTCGGGGTCAGCCCCGCTACCTCCCCCACACAAACACAACGATTAACCACTATATCACGCCAAAGGTACTTAACATAGTATCCCAACGAAGTTTATTTATATTAATACAATTGCATAGTTGGGCAAAGGAGGGGGCTAGCCCCCTAATACATGTGACCTATATGCTATAACTGTGACACAATGCTCCAACTAAATGTGTGTTTAGCACTAAAACCATTGTTATCACTAATTAAACTTGATATTATCCAATAATTTATTGTGCTTATCTTAGCAACAGAGTTAGCAAAGTTCGCCATTTTCAACGGAACTCCAAACTTGTCGGTGTTAACTGGAGTTTTGTCCAGTTTTGGAGGAGATTTCCAATGCCAAATTGAATGAACCATAACTTTTGTAAAAATCAACCATTTTTGGCTCAGAAAGAGTCTATCCTAGTAGATTGGGACATTCTGAGCATGTTGGAGCAGGGTTCAGGAGTAGTAGAGGATTGTAAACAACACTTTTTCCCAATTTTTAGCTAATACAGAGAGACAAGCCATGAAAGCTGGACGAAGGAGATGTAGCCCAGGAGGGATGAACTCCTTCATCAAAATACTGTGTTAATGGATCATTTGATGGTTTTATACACATTTTATTGTTTTTGTTCAGTACTTTGTTTTAATGTTAAAATGCTCATGAATTTAACATGAAATTTGACATAGTTACCTGTTTAACACTCATAAACACCACAAGGAAATGTATTCACATAAAGAAAATGATCAACAATTTTTTATAATTCCGAAGATGAAATTAGCACAGAAAAACTAACAATCATATTCAAATCATGTTGGTATCATAGAAAAGGTTATTTTATTGATATTCGATTTATTTTTGTGCAAGTAGGGTTTTAATGGTTGCAAATTTTTTATTCTTATAAGGTTAAAATTACAGAGAGGAGAAGGGAAGCTATTCATTTCTAGTCCTGATGTTAGGAACACAAGAAGCAGAGCCACAAGGCCACCATCTCCACCCAAAGTTTCACTCCTAGCTACACTTGAATCACATCAAGTTTTATCTAGTCTAGCTGATATTGAGGACGTACAAGCAGTACCCAAAGCAGAGCTTGAATCCATAGCCATAATTTCAGGTGCAGTAGATACTAAAGGTATTTCAGAAGAGGACTAATTCAAGAAGGCTTTCTATGACCTAACTAAAATGATTAGGATCCTCTTTGAAGAGAGGAGCACCAGTATGGTTGGAGAGAATTCTAAGTATCCACATGGAGAGAGAACCTTAGAAGATAAAAAGGATGAAGAGGAGGATTCAAAGGGTAGTGGAGGAAATCATCCTCCATCTCCTCCATCTTCATCATCATCCTCATCATCACCATCACCATCATCTTCTAGTTCCACAACAAAAACCACCCATACTCACTCAAAAACCATCCTTTACTTAAACTTGATTTCAAATTTGAACATCCAATGTATAATGGAGAATTGAATGCAAAGAAAATGAATAATTGGATTCATCAATTGTAGGTTTATTGCATAATTCAGAACCTTCAAGAAGATGACATAAATATTCAATTTGCTTCCTTGAGGATGGAGGGATCTGCACTTGTATGGTGGGAAGCAAGGACTCAAGAAGAGATTAAAAGCCATGATAAGATCTTAATGTCTTGGTCAAATTTTATTTCTTCCATTAAGAGGCAATTATATCCTCCATCTTACATGCAAAAAGCCATTATGGACTGCCAGAATTTTAGAAAATTGAAAGGGAAAAGTGTGCAAGATTATACTCATCAATTTAGGAGAAGAGCTCTTATTTTGGGTGTCAATTTGTATTCTCAATAAAAAAAATTAATGTATATTGGGGGTTTGCATAGTTACCTTAGACATATTATTCTCATGTTCAATCCAAAAACCTCATATGAATTTTGCGTTCAAGCCACACATCTAGAAGCAAGGGGGAATCAAAGTGCATATGAGAAAAGTGATAGTTTTCTTGAGTATGAGGGTAAAGGAAAGGGAAAGTTCAATGGAAGAGGAAAGATAAATATTTCTATCAAAAAAGAGAAAGAGAAACTCATATGTAAACATTGTTTGAAGAAAAACCATGATGAAGACCATTATTGGCAACTCCATCTAGAGTTGAAGCCAAAGAGAAGGGGGAAATTATTGCAATCATTGAGCATGACTTAGGTTCAGATTCAGGAGATGAAACCAAGATTACAAAAATGGGTTTGAAAGGTAAGAACATAGCAAGCACTAGTTCTTAAAGTTGTTCCAATGTAACTCACGATGAAGATACAATAATTGAACTCTTACATATTAGAGTCGTTGCTAAACATACCAATATAGATACGCCATTTGATAGTGTTTCACAAGATAATTTGATTTCTAAAGACTTTGCTAAGAAGTTAAATATTGAAATTGTTATAAATCCAAGACCTTATCCTTTAGGGTGGATATGAAAGAATGAAAAATTGTAGGTAACAAGGAAGTGCATCCTAAGGTTTGCAATCAATTCAAACTTTCTTGACGAAGTTGAACTTGATGTAGTGTCACTTGAGATTTCAGGTGTTTTTTTGGGAAGTCCTTATATTTATGATAGAAAAGTATTATTTCATCACCATGAGAATAAGTATCACTCGTTTAAGGATGGAATTGAGTACATAGTTAGAGTGCATAAGAAGAAAAGAATTTTATCTCTTATACATGCAGGAGAAATGAAGAGAATAGTGAATGCAAGTCAAAATTTGACTTTGTTAATGATCAAGCATAGAGATGTTTTGAATGATACCTTTCAAAAATATGCATCGACTGAAAATTTTGATTTCATTGAAGTTGACTATGCTTGTAATAAGATTTTTCAGGACTCTATCAGGTTCCCTTTGAAAGGAGGTAAACAAGATGCCAATGCAAGAGAGAGAAAAGGTCAAAGAGAAAATGCTAAAGAAATTTGAAAAAGAAGGCATAGTTTCCACAAGTACTTCTTTTTGGTTTCAAAAAGGTACATGGCAATGGATAAAACACTTGGTCAAAAGTCGACGCAAGTACAAAGCAAGACAAGCTAAGAATCGCCATGTCGACAATGTTCAAGGTGACACAATTTTTAAGTTTCCTTTGATTGACGACCGAGGTGGAAACAAGTTTTTTTCTGTAAGGATAGCTTTCTTTTCTACAAATTTAGGGAAATTACAGCATGACATTGTCTACATCAGCAAGACAGGGTTTCCAAAGTCAAGGAAAAATATTAGTTTTTGTGAAAAGCTCAAATTGATGAAAATGGGAAAATTTGAGTGGATTGAGACTGGAAGGGTGAGGGAACTGTACCCTCATCCACATGGTTAGTAAAAAAAGAGATTTTGGGGCCCAAAAGGCTTCTAGTAGGGAGGAATGAACAGGTGGTAATTGTTAAGCTCAAAAATGGAAGTGCTAAGAATCGTTTAGAACCTGAACGACCACGAAGTTCTCGTCACCAAGAATATGGCGCACTTCATTTCATCCAAAACGATGCCATATGTGAAAGTTAGAGCATGTTATTCGTGTTCTAAAATAGGTAAAATTTGTGCAAAAATGAAAGAATGGTGACTAGGCAGCCTAGTCAGCAAAAAAACAATATTCTCAGAATATTCCTTCAATTTTCCCAATGACACTATGACAAGTCTCACTTCGTGGTTGGTTTTTTAGTTGGGTGACTTGTTGCATTTGCATTGGTTTTCAGATGAGCCAATGGAAAGAGGTCACCTGGTGCAACCAGTGGCCGCCACATGCCCCCTCGCAAAGGCTGGAATACAAACTATTTCAAAGGTCGAATATATATTACTGTATGACAAAATTTATGTCGAAGGACGGGCATAGGTTGGGGTCGACCCCGCAACCTCCCCCACACAAACATAAAGGTTAACCATTATTTCGTGCCAAATGTACTTAACGTAGTATGCCAAGAAATTTTATTTATATTAATATAGTTTCACAGTTGGACGAAGGAGGGGGCCAACCCCCTCCTACATGTGACCTATATGCTATAATCGTGGCTCAGCGCTCCAAATAAGTGTGTGTTTAGGGCTAAAACCATTTCTTATCACTAATTAAACCTAAGCTTATCCCATAATTAATTGTGCTTATCTTAGTGGCAGAGTTGGCAGAGTCCACCAGTTTCAGCAAAAATCCAAACTTGTCGGTGTTAAGTGGAGTTCTCTCCAGTTTTGGGGAGATTTCCTAGGCCAAATTGAATGAACCATAACTTTTAAAAAATTCAACCAATTTTGGCTCAGAAAGACTCTATCCTAGTAGAATGGGACATTATGAGCATGTTGGAGAAGTTTTCAGGAGAAATAGAGGATTGTATACAACATGTCTTTCCATTCTTGAGCTAATACAGATGCCCAAGCCATGGAATATGAACCAAGGAGATGTAGCCCAAGAAGGGTGAACTCCTTCATCAAAATACTATGTCAATGGATCATTTTATGGTTTTTTGTAAATTTTATTATTCGTTCTTAGTACTTTGTTTTAATGTTAAAATGCTCATGAATTTAACATATAATTTGACACAATTACATGTTTAACACTTGCAAAGACCACAAGGAAACCTATGCACATGAAGAAAATGATGAGCAATTGTTTATTGCTCTAAATATGAAATTATCAGATCAAAACTAACATTCATATTCAGATCAATAGAGTGCATCATGTGTAGCTTACCTACAGGTAAAATAGACAAGTTAACGTTAATGTCACCATAATCTCTAAACTGAGCACACCGTCTGGGGTCTACATGAAGGGCTGGTGCAGGGATTTGAGCAAGTGAACATCCTCGATCACTAGTGAAGCTACTTCAAGCAGTTGCATGCTAGTTACATGTGCGCTTATCTACATCTGGCTTGCTTAAGCAACACTCGCCTGAATCAAGCTCACTTGTAGTTTTAATTCCTGGACACCCACCTGCACTACCTCTAGCGCAGTCTTATACTACGCTTCCATATCCATCCATGTGTCCTTTTTCACATACGTGATCTTCTTTTTAGTTTCATTAAGTCATCTTCAGTCAACGTCAAGACCTCCTCTCCACTGTCTTTAGATCCTTGTCTTTTCTTCCTTGATCTGCCAGCGACCTGAGAACTGTGCTTTGTGCCTTTAGAGGTATTCGCTTCCACTTTCTCCTTGTTTCATGTCACATAGTACCATTTTTATCAGGTGCAGATTCTTTCTCCAAGTCGATGGTTTCACCGATTGTTGTCGGCATGGCTTCCTTTCTCCATCGTTTTCTCAGTTGTCTTCTCTAACTGGGTACTAGTGCGCAAATTCGTTGGCGTTTTAGGAATAGATGTTGATGCTCTAGGCTCCAACCATGCTTGCAGCCACATTTCAGTGACACATATCAGATTGTCCTCTATGACTACATATGGTAATTCATACCAAACTCCCTCCATTGCGCCTTTCGCGTAGATATACATATTATGGAAAGTGGCTTTGAAATATGCTATCATCTTATACTGATCATAAAGTGTCGGATAGATACTTGGCTTAGACAGCACTACCTAATAGAGTGAGGTGTCAAATAATACCCAAAATATATTATTTTCCATGACACGTGCAGGGTGCGACGAATTCCAGAGTATATCGTACCGTGCAACCTCACACATTTGTGGCTCTATCTCAGGAAACTATGTTTCCTCAAGGGTATTCCAACCAATTAAGGTGATCAACAAGCAACCAAGAAAAATAAAAATGCTTGCCCTCTCCTTACATAAGTTCATCCACATTCTCCAAAAATTCCTTTAATAAGTAGTTGGACCAATTATAAATTATGCCTTTCTCATACCATCCTGCAAGAGAAATTACCTATGTGGGCACCTCCTTCGGTCTACATTTGTGCTTCATCTAGAAGGCCAGGATGAGCGTTGCAAATTGAACAACAAGATCATTATTCTCACTCACCACGAATCCCCTACTCTTGTGCGAGACTTGGTATTTAGCATTGATATTTTTTGGGACTACATTTTCCTGCACCTTTCCTCCGAAGTCATCCATTGGATCTATGCCCTTATTTGGTAGGCTAGTGATCATATGGATGAGCATAGCATCAATGGGAATTCTCTCTCCCAACCATAGTGCATCATCATGCACGAGCTTGAGAAATTGAGAGCCACATATATCATTTAACGAGTTTCGCCCGAAGTGAGGGACCTGCAATAAATTCAGAAGGTCTGCCTTGTGCAGACCCAACACCCATCTCTATGGCTCTAAGAACACAATTCCCCCTCATACTAGACATGATGTAGGTAAAGCTCCAGCCCAAGTTCAGGAAACTTATCAATATCTATCCTCCAATCTCAGCTACGACACTTTTGTAAAATTGTCACCCTCCACTGGGAAATTTTCAGGAATCAAGGGCCTATTGAGACTCGATCGCACCTTGTCAAGGTCTTTGGGAACTCTTACTGATGCTTTGCATGGTGCGACATAGGTCGAAAACCACGAGAATGGGGCCAATTCGACCACATCCTCCTCTTCCTCCATAATTTCCTCTGTAATCTCCATCATTAGTCTTTTATGGCACTCAGTCGTAGTAGAGCGCATCTTTGGAGTATTTTCTCTTAAGGATTTCCTGGTCCCAGATCTGTGACCCTTATTAGACTTCCTGGGTAAGGTGTTTTAGCAATTGGCACAAGAGGAACCTCTGGTACAACAGGGTAATCTCCAGGGGGCGTAGCTGTCATGCTAGGCGAAATTGCCTAACCCAAACCCCTACAGTGCAACTCCTCCTCAAATCCTAGATCCAAACTAGACATAGATAATGAATATGCAACAAAAATTGAAGAGCTCAGGGTAAACAATTCACTCAAAAACCAAAGGGAACTATCGTGATCCCGTAGGTCATAATTATACTTTTGGCGTGTCTTCAACGGTTCCTTGTGCATTAATATGTCTCCATAAATGAAAAAATGGTCCCAAATCTATTAAAATCCCTTCATTAAATGAAACATAGAAGTTCCCATAAATGGTAATAAAGTTGTCTTCTCCAGATTTTCTTTTCAAATGGCTATTTTTTGGCACATCTTTGACCCAGTCAACCTCCTCGCACATCTACCACACGCATGTCGTACCTCTCTGCGCATCTCAAACTCATACCCCTGAAATAACAACAACCACCTACAAATATTCCCCCCCCCCCCCTCCCCCGCCCCGCACCCCCCCCCCCCCCCCAAACACAAGATTATTGACCATGTATTTCAAATCAGAGTGGTTGGTGACCATCTTCCTTTAATAATTCAAAATTCAGCTGACATTCCTCATCCCAATAGAATGTCACATCTTTTCTGATAAATTTTGTCATGGGCGCAGTTATTAATGTGTAGCCCTGAATGATCTTCCGATAGTATCCAGCGTGTCCCAATATGGAGCACAATTGTTTGACACTTTTAGGTGAAGTGATCGAAGGCCCAGCAACTGCGTGTTGTCCCTAAGTTTTTGGAATCATGATATTCCTCGGATTTTCTTCACTCTCTTCAACCACCAGAATTTTGCAATTCAAAATATCTCTCATCTATGCATCCCATGCTAGTCGGGTGCACTCAATTGCAGGCTTTGTTGTACCAAAGATAACTTCTTGAATTCCATGCAAAGCTTTACAAATATTATCAAATCCAATCTCAAAGCTTCATGTTAGGATGCAACTCTCTGTCAGTGCATACCATTCATTAGTACCTCGGCGCAACTCTACCTCCAAATACCCGTCAGTAGGTACCTTCCCCAATGTATGAATAAACATGTGGACCCATTCAGGTCATGGTTCTATGCCCCATACGTGATTCCATTTGGCCAAATGTTTGTGTGGATGATCCTTTCCAGAGTATACTTATTCCATTTTTATGGTTGGACATTCAAAGCGTAACCTCATCATGTATGCGCATTCATCCCAATTTCCCATGTTTTCTTTATGAGTTTCCCACCATCTTGCTGGAGTAGCGTGTAGTCTGAGATACATAGCATGGAATCTCTATCCTTAGAGTACAATTCTTTAAAGTTCTCATAAAAACATGTTTACACCAGTTAAACCATCATAATGCAGTAATTCGATTACCTCATATGTGATACATTGAAGAGATCTAGTCACATGATTACAATGTAGCATAGATACTTCATGTAACCAGTTCTGCTAGTTTTCCAATTCTTCATCAAAATATGAGAAATAGGACTTGTCCTTTTCCCAATTAATATTTTCATCCATCGTTCGGTTGATCCAATCTTCCTCGTGCAAATTCAACTTGTATATCTGATCAATATCATCGCCAGTGTGCACAGGCTTTGTGTATATTTGTCCTTCTGCAGAGTCTATGGGGAATATGACTCTGATTCCATTACTTTCAAACTCCATTCTTCGCTTCTTCGGGTTTATAACACCATCCATATCAATAGCCTAGTCCAGTTCTAGCAGCATAGGATAAGGATCAGTATCATCCACAATTTTTATAACTTCAAAGTCTGCCACCACCTTAACACACTCAATAATGACTACAACCTATGAAAAAATTGCTAATGGAATGATTTTCTGTTGATTTTCCATGCGTAGTTGAATGGTAGACCATTCCAGCTTGGGTTCACCCATGTGCTGCCATGTTTTTTTAGGTAGAAATACATCAAACCCTAGATCTAGAATAACTTGATCCATCTCATAACCACCGATCTGCATGGTCATACACATCTCTCGACCCATCCTCTTGTTATTCTTATATATTTTGTTGACATATTTTTTTTCTACCAATAATTGTTCCTTCTCTACACAATTATCTACCAGAGCATGAAGGTTCTCTACTACCTTTTTGTTGCGCAGTAACTTATTAAAAGCTTGTAGAAATGTTTTTATTTCTTCATCTACTCCTGCTTCCTTTTTTGGTCTACCTGATGTCGATGCACTTCCTTCTACAAATTCTTTCTGCGCTTCAACAAAAGTATCCTTTACACGGTGCAAATCAAATCCTTATTTTTTATCAAGGGTCGTATGAATCTAAATGTTAGTATCTGCTTGTTTTACTTATCTTCGTTAGTGGCTGCACCGCTCCTAGTGACTACATTCACACTAGGATTTTCTTCATCAGTTTCTTCTCTGACCATCTAAAGATTCTGCATTTTATTCTGCGTCTTTTTCTCCTACATCTTAGCAATCAAAACAGGGAAATATTCTATCACATGGTCAAACTACCTGCAATACCTGCATGATTTTCGTGCTAGATTTGGACAGTCACGCGCATAGTGACCAACATATCCGTAGTTGTAGAAAATAACCTGACCCCTCCCTCGACCAGCTGATCTACCTCCTCTTCCTCTTCCTCTGCCCTGAAATCACCATGTCTAGAGGGGGATGCTGGTGAGGTAGGTTCGGCCAGCATTCTATATATTTCAACTTTGTCCAACATCATATCATAAGTGCGACAATGTTGATCATCATGTCCCATTGACGATTAGAATATACAAAACAACTGCTTCAACTCAAGCTGATACTTTCTGGCCCGTGGACAGAAATATGTTTCATACAACCTGACAAGTCGACAGTTTATGCACCATACTATGCTCCTCAATGGACTAGGACCTCCAATTTTCAGATAATTATTTAAGACAGGACATTAAATCTTATGGTTCCCAACAACTTTACATTTTATGCACCATAACTCTGCACAAACCTCCTTGCCCTTGTGTTTGCGCAGGCTTTGAATCTCTACATTCATGGCTTCCAATTGATTCTGAATTTGTTGATTTCCAAGCACAACAGGTGTTGGGGTAGCTTCTAATTTCATTACAATCTCCATAGCCTTAGCCTATGTGGAAATATTTTGTTGACCCAAGGGCTAATGCAGATGCGGGAGCAACATAGAAATAAACCACTCCTTATGTTGAGTGTCATCAATGGTAAATCCACCATCTATGATAGTGCGCTTCAACCTCTAAAATGCCTCCCACACATATTCATTAACCTCCTGGTGAATCTATTTCATTTCTATAACCAACTGCATGTCTGACTTAGGCTTCTTGAACTATTCTTTTAGTGCATGTTTCACTTCATCTAGAGTGGAATTAGGGTTTTCTTAGATATATCTAACATACCAATCTAATGCGCAGTCTTGGAAAGCAGTGGCTAGTTGCGCTTTCTTGATATCATCATTATTAACCTGCTAAGCCTGCCATAAAACATTAGTCACAAATTAAAAATGCTCATTATATCCATTTCCAATACCTACGAAATTAGGTGTATTCATCAATGTCGCCATATCTACGCCTGGGGGAGGTGGGGGTGGGGGTGGAGATGGACTGTGCAGTGGAGTGTGTGCTTTTGTGAGATGATTTTGGAAGTGGAGTGGATGGGATCTAAAATAGGATCAATGCTCTCTGACCATTCTGGTTTGATGAAACTTTTTCTTCAGAGCACATAGATTAACTAGAGCTACTAGTCTCCATCTTACCGTCACTATCATATGTATGCTTCAGAGGGTTGTAAATAAATCCTTTCTCTGAATCTCTGCGTTAAATTTTTCCACTGCATGTAGTCAGGCCTCTTCGTGACATTCAAGAAATATGTTGACACAGAGAGACATTTTCACACAATAACATCTTCAGCAATAACTTCAAATAGCACAGGAACTTACCTGTAGGACCCTTGAAAAATCTTATTTATGCTTCAGAGTATGACACAAACCGACCAATGGAAATTCAGTCACAAATCCTCCCAATAGATGATCGATCCAATGATCGACTGCATGGGTGATATTATTGTCTAACTTTTCTAATTGTTGAATCCATTCAGAAGTCCACTGAGTGATTGTGTCATCCTTCATGCAAGTATTGAATTTAGTCAATCGTGGCAACCACTCCTATAACTCAATTGTAGAGGAAAATAGTATCTCATGAACTTCTGTATAGATTTACTGTTGTACCCACTTTTCAACAGATATCTTAGAGCTTCGATTGTCTTGGATCGAAAATTTAAGGATCTTTCTATCCAGCCAATATTGCAATTCATTCTACGAAGGGAGCCACAACATTAAATCTCCCTAAAAATTATCCTGGTCCTAGCAATGGAACCATTTCCTAGCGTGAGGGTCCTAACCCAGGTTCATATTTTATCGTGCAACTAAAAAACCCTCCAACTACTGGACCTTTCGGAAATGACCTTCTTGTGCAGATCAAAGTCTCACCCAAAGTAGTATCGGGGGGTGTTAGAACCAAGTTTCCGCACCTTGAGGAAGAAAATAATGTAGTGGCCCTAAGCAGACTGATTGCAAATCTTATACATATCTTAACAGAAATGGGCAATTATAGAATAATACTTAAATCAAATGATACAGCAAAATTGTAGATCACTTCATCGCAGATAGACCATAACAGAACCAGATCCAGATCTATATAATGTTTTATTACTTAAGCAGATTCATCCACGTATTCAACCATCAATATAACTCCATGCATAAATAACATATGTATTCACACAGATACAAGCAAGCATGATAGAAGTAAAGCGATCTTAAGACAAAAGCAGTAAACATATAACTCAAATAGATAACACAACTATTTCACCAAAATCAGTCCTTTTATTAGATTCAGAACAATTCAGTACATCAATATTTTCCTTACACTTTACCCTTCCATGCACACAGCCAATGGAGTCCCCACAACAGCGAGGACTAGGTCTTCGCACACACAGCTAGTGGGAGCCTTTCTACCCAACCCAGACTGAAACCCTTACAAAATTATCACATATGCATAGACACTTAGATCCAAAACATGAATAACGATTCACTACATCCTTAGACTCGGTCTATCTATTTATATCTAATCTAGTGCACAGATAATATTATGGTCTCAATCCATGGTTTGAGGCCCACAGTTTACCCTTAAAACCATTTTACATCAAAGAGGGACTTTGACCTGCCCTAAAGCCCCTTGACCTACCTATGTAGCACACATATACAAAACTTATACAAAAAGACATCAAAAAGTGTACCCCAGGGGACCTCGCTCCAACACTAATGGTGGGTGAAAGTTATGCAAGCCAAATATATGCATACAAACAATGTTCATTTCAAAGAAAACATGTGAAATAAAAAATGTTTGATATCAACATTTATTTCCTCCTCCTCCTCATTAATCACATATCACCTCTGTTGGATCCTAGGAAACAAAAACAACATCAATCTCTCATAGGACTTTATTTTGGGATGACAACATTTATGTCACGAATACTCCATTATACCCTTGAGAAACATCTAAGACATATAGGAATAGTCATTCTAGCGAAAATATCATGTTGGGATGAGAAGGGTCTATGGAAATATTGGAAGTTATATGTTGTTATTGATAATTTGAGACCAGTTATAGAAATTTTGAAAAGTAAGTTGAACGAGTGTGCCCGACTTAGGAAATCAACAGTGGACAAATGGGGCTAGAAGAATTCCTCCTATCTAGTAAAATAAGGATACAACTTGCTCCTCTTCCAATCTTAGATATCAGTGAAATACTCTATCTAGAGAAAGCAGTAGAAAACCAATGCAATTAGAAAGGTAAACTCATTATGTTGGTTGTTATCCCATAATAAAATTTTAACTGCATAAAAATACTAGAAAACGTGGAATTGTTGGCCCCTCTAAGAAAAGGCAGAGGAATCAATCTCTCATCTCTTTTTTTCATGTCCATATTCTCTATCTGTTTGTTCCATATCTATGGGCCCCCCTTTTTGCACGGCTTGATGCCCATCAAACATTCAAAAAGTTTCTGATATTTTCATAAGCACTATTTGGGCTCCCGTCATACCAAATCCTCCCTCAAAGAGATTTGGATTGCTCTCCCCAAATACCTATGTTAGAAAATATGGCTTTCGAGGAACAATGTTATCTTTAAATCAATTTTGATTCATGTAAGTTATGTTGCACTCAAAGCCCTTTCTATATTATTTGAATATAATTGGCTAGCTCTATACCCCTCACTAGACCATTTTGAGCATTAGTGGCTTTCTCCCTAAATTACTCCTATGCTCACCTTGATGCCTTCCGGTTAGCACCAATCTCACCAAGTGTGGTTGATGCAATCTTCTTTCCAATAGCTTTGTAGAATATAGGGAAAAATCTCATTCCTTTATTCTTCAATTTGATGGTGCTTCAAAGCATAATCTAGGGATGGTAGGAGGGGGAGGGATTCTCCTAAATCCCCAAGGAAAATTTGTTGAAAATCACTTATGGGGTCTCGGTAGTAAATCCAGCAATCAGGCGAAGATGTATAGACTCTATTTGGGACTAACAATAGCTCAACATTGAGGTGTCCTAGGCATTAATATTCTGGGAAACTCTTTCGTAATCATTGAGAACATAAAAACTAATATCCCTCCAAAATATAATATTTCAAAGTTAATATTCCATCGTATCAAAGGTATCATTCATTCTTTCGCTATCTCCCCCTCCTTTCATATCCTTTGAAGCCTTAATAATGAAGTAGATCTTTTATCCAATAAGACTTGTCTTTTGACCGAATGAAAAACTAAAATCAATGGTGTCAATGGCTATGCTATAATCCCGTAATGATAACAATGGTAGGCCTATATATCTCCAAAATCAACTTTTGTTTCTATTATAAATATGTGTTAATGATCGGATCTCTCGTGACACCTCCCAATCACCGTGTTCGCTCTCATTTTCATCTCCCATCCCCTTTTCCCTTACTCCTCGTACCATTGTAATTCGAAACCTTGTGATGGATTATCCATTCATAATGACATGTGAGGCAATATGTCGGCTCAACGTGGCATTTCAAAGGCGTTGTCAAACCTGGAAGTTTGTATTTGAAGTTGTAGAATTTTATCTATGGTTTCATCAATTACATAGACTGAAAAGTTTGGGTAATAGTCAAACCAAACAAGACCATTTGACAATCGGGCCACTCTTCCTCCAATGATAGAATCAGTATATTTATTGTCAGTTAGATCCCTCAAAGTGGCTAGGACATAAGTGTCTAACCCTTGATGTGTTAAAGCACTGATTCCTACTTTGATACATCCCAAATGTAAATATTGTGTTTTTAATTTCCTTGCTTCTACCTAAAGCTGCTTTGGGTCAAGAAGGGGAATAGACTAGACACGGGCTGAATTTTCTTGAATAGAACTTATAGACTCCTTTATAGATATTCTAGTGGTGGCTACTAGATGAAAGGCTGACACATCTGAATAAAATTATGAGGCGGATATACTTGGGAGCTTCCACCTTACAGATGGCTTAGTTTCTTCATAAACTAATTCAGATGAATTCAAAACTCTACTTGATGCAGTAGCAAGAATATCCCAAAGGGGATTTTCTTCAGCTTTTTCTCTTTCATCTAATTCTCAAAAAGAAATATATTTTCTGAAAGAGTCCATTTCTTAAATAAAGAGTAGATGATCTTGAGTACTAACCTTTCTCGAACCAGATAACCTTTCTCGCTCTGATACCAATTTTATGTAGGGGCATCACTGATCGAAGCTTTCAATAGAAACAACAAGTTGACTGGCCTTGTTGAGTCTCTTTTCTTTCTTTAATATCTCAGATTCCTTTACACGAACCCATACACGAACCTACTTCCACTGTCACACTCTATCAGCTTAAACACGACCTCCTGCCTTCAACAGCCTTGGCGTCCCTAGGTTTTTTCGTGAACCTCTGGCAAACATAAGAGAGACAGATACTACCTCAACAGAAAATATAAACTCAGAGTTTCAAGTACTCAAGAATGCAGAAAAACTTCTTCTCTTTATTGATATCAGAAATTTGATTACATAAATCTCATGGACTCTACTTTCTTTCCTAAGATTGACTGTTTCAAAATTTACCATTGATTACTTCTCAATGAATGAGATAGTGTTCTGGAGGCTTCCTGGCTGAATATAGACTCAGTCTAAGAAAACATATAACACACACAAGACTTTACGGACTATAGATCTGGCCACTTTAGGTTCTCACCAGTGCTGAGCACACTGATGCGTAGGCTTCTCAAATCAACTTAATTACCTGGGTCACAACTTCATGATGCAAGCAGATCAAGCTTAGAGCTTGCAGATGCAGAGAAGGAAGATTGCAGACCTTGACTCTAAAACACACACAAAGACTCTAAAAACCGATGCCGAATGAGTGAACCTTACCCTCCTTATATAGGATGTGAGGGGGGACAAGAAATCAATTCGGATCTGACCAGGACAAAATCGTGGCGGAGGAATCATTACTTTCAGGTAACGTTGAAGCGACATCCGCACAGAGATTCCTTCATCTAGACGCAGACATGTGGGTGGATGCCTTTTTGGTACAGAAGGCCCACAGGGAAACTATTACAAATATTTACACAAAGGATACTTTTTTACCGGAAAAGTCCTCGGAAAAAACCGATCACTTTAATCCTGTGACTGGAAAATAGTACAAAGTGGAGACTTTTAACTTTTTAGTGGAGTCCACCAGAACCACTTTCTACTAGATCATCTAGGATCTTTATTCCAGGAAATCTGTAACTTTGATATGTTGTGTCATTCCATGCTTTGGTGTAGATTCTCCTGAAAATCATGGGCTTGTTCAGAATTATTTGGTGCTTGATCTTTGAAATTATTAACCATTGATTATGCTGCCTCATGTGTTGCATTAAAAATTTTTAATCTTCTACATGGCGAAGATCACTAATATTCTGACAAGGTGTATGAAAACACTCACCGACTCCATTATCAATACACCATGTGCATTCATTCTGGAAATAAGACTCATAAGATACAGGGTCGATTGCAGTTTTGTTAAGCCCATAATCACTCCACCAGTATTGTAACCAGTCTGGCTATTGATTACCCTGCATGATCCATGTAGCATCAAATTTGAGCTTAGTATAGTGGGTTTCATTTTTTCCATCTTTGTTTAGAAGATCCCAACATAATTTTTTGTACCCTGAGAAATTGTAAATGGTGTCAGGAAATATTAAATTAGGATTACTTCCTAGCCATTGGTTGAAATTATTCCATGTCCATTCAGGGTTTCTGGTTCTATTGATGACCAAGTAATTATGATAGATTTTTCGTCTATTACCTCCTTCAGACCAGATGACTGAGATATCAAGAAATTCATTTGCTAATGACTGTTCAGCCTCATATGATGCTGCCATACTCTTTGAGTATACCAAGTCGTGAATCCATTTACTCCCTTTTGGATATACTCATCTTTCTGGTACAAGATGCTAAAGATCTATATGGTTTTTCATATTGGCATCCAGAACTTTGGTATTTCTGAGTTGCCAAGTAGGCTTCCATTCATTTCTATACAGCCCAATTTTTGTCTTCTGGAATGGTCCTTAGAATTTCTCTTTGGTGACTTTAATCCCACTCTGTTACTATCACCATTACTTGTTCTTCTTCTTGTTCTTGTTGCTAGATGAATTCCCAGCTTAAGAAATATGGCAAGTGATTTTCCACCCCTTTGATGTGTTCTACATCAAAATCAAAATTTGAAAAAAGTTCTTGCCATCTAGAAAATTTGGCTTCCCTGGATTTTTTTTATGTCCTTTGTAAGGACCTTTCCGAATGCTGAAGCATCTGTTCTTAACAAAAACATTTTATTTACAACATGTATTGCAAACTTGTCAATACAATTCCAGGCAGCCTTTACTTCTCTTTCTATGACAAAGTAGTTTTTATCTGTAGTACTCCAGGTTCCGAAAGCAAATTGAACTACCTGCTCTATCTTGTCTTTCTTATCCTTCTTCTGTTTTAGAACACCTCCCCAACCAATGTGGCTGGCATCAGTTTCAATAATTTTAAAATAATTTTCATCAGCAACATATAGGATTGGTAGAGTTTTTACCTTGGCTTTAATATTCTTGACAGCTGCAGTATGATTTTCTGTCCAAGGTGAAGGATTTTTTCTTAATCTCTGATTTAACAGAGATCTATTTGCTGCACAATCCTTATAGAAATTCCCAACATAATTCAGACATCCCAAAAACCTTTGAATCTGAGTTTTATCAAGGATGACATCAGGGAATTTATTTGCAAATTCCATAGCATGGCTTTGCAAGGAAATCTGTCCATTTTAGATTGTGTGTCCCGGACATTTTATTGAGGTCTTGAAGATTTCAATCTTCTTCTTACTCAATACCAAGCCATTTTGTTTGACCAACTTTATAAAGATCTTTATGTGCTTAAATTAGTCCTTAATATTTTTTGAAAAAATAAGACTGTCATCTATATAAACAAGCAACCAATCTACATAAGGTTTGAATATGGAATCCATAACCTTTTGAAACTTTGAGGGAACATGCTTGAGGCCAAATGGCATGACATTCCATTTGTAGTGTCCGGCTGGAATACTAAAGGTAGTTTTAAATTTGTCTTTTTCTACAACTGAAACCTGCCAAAACCTAGATTTTAGATCAAATTTTGAAAATATTTTTGCACCAGATATTCTCCCCAATAGATCATCTTTGTGTGGAATAGGGTATGTATCATCAGCAAGTACTGAATTCAGAGGCTTATAGTTTATCACAAGCCTTGGAATTCCTCTAGTTTGTTCTGATCTTTTATTCACATAGAATCCATAGCAATTCCATGGGCTATTGGATTCTCTGATCAGCTTTCTGCTTAATAGCCGATTTATTTCTTTCTCACATAAATCCATGTATTCCTTATTCATAGGAATTTCCTTGGATTTACAGGGCCTTCCTCTATACTCAGACTTGTAAGGTAGTTCTACATAATGCTATTTTCTATGCCAAAAGGCATTTGGCTCCACTGAACAGCATTTTGCTTCTATTACTGCTTTTAACTCTGAGATTTTTCTCTAAATTTTAGGGGTTTTTAATTTTTCCCCTATGTGAATGGTGGACTTGAGGTCCTTGAGTTTTGTAAGTTTTTTTTAAGCCTTCTTAAGTTCCTGCATTGCCTGTACCATGGTGGATACCCTAGGATTTGAAACATAGGGCATATCAATTCTTTTAGATTTTCCATATGAAGTTGGTATAGTTATGAAATAACCAGCTCTGTTGTTTTTCACTCTGATGGAGCCATGTGGTTCTACTGCTACTAGGAAGACATTTCCTAAAATACAGTCTACAGGAATGTCTCCTACTCCAATTTTCAATTTGATACAATGAGTGTCAAAACAAACAGCAGCTTTGGGAACTTTATATTGTAGGGTTTTTTCTCCTAAACTTATTATCTTTCTAGAGGCTGAAATCCAATATTTGGAGGGGATGACTTTTTTATTGAAAATATTTACATCTGCACCAGAATCTAGGAGTGTGGTGAGAGAAAACATCTCTCCCTTAATACAAACATTTAATTGAACATGATGTTGCTGGTATTCTATTGCTAGAACACGCATCTCTCTGAATCCTATTGTAGGATCTTGTTGGCCTTCAAGGATTTCAACTTTAGATTCTGTGAATGGTGTACTGTGCAGAGTGTAATTTGTACAGTGACCTGAAACAGGTTGTGCCATTTCCTTTTTCCCTTTTTCTAACTTTGCAACTTGGGATTTTAGAACAGTAATTTCATATTTAAGCATGTGTATTTCTCTACTCACCTCCCCCAAAGTGAGTAAATGAACTTTGTTCTATAACTGATCCTGTTGGTAAGCCTTTGTATTGCGTTCATAAGAAGCTTCAAGAAAGAGTGCCTTCTTGCTGGCACTTTTGCTTGTAGATGATACTTGTGACATGAATGTCTCAAGTAACTTATTTTTCAGATCTCCTTCTTCCATTGCACGAATTTGGGCAAAGATCTTTAGCTCATATTCATCTATTTATGCCATAATAACTTTTAGTTTGGAACTAAAATATTCTGCGAGAGAAATTTCAGATGAAGAGTTAGATTCATCATCAGAAGAACATCCACATTTACAATTTTCAGAATCTGAATAGGTACAATGTAAATGACTTGTAGTTCTTCAATAGAAGAACTGGAAGAGGAAGATTCACTACATGAATCAGAAGAATAATCATAAATTTGTTTTTGTTGAATTACTAGGCGTGGAGAGTTTTCTGCCTTATGGTGTGGAGATCCACACTTGCTGCATTTATCTTCAAACTTTACTACTGTCTTGCCTTTATTAGGAGGCTGAGATTTCTTGCCTCTATTTTTCTTTGATTCATCTCCATCAGGACATCTGTTTGTACTGTGGCTAGATTTACCACATAACTAGCATGCGAGTTGGCTTAGCTTTTCATGCTTGTGACTTTTCAGATGAATATCTGATGGCTTGTAGTAATGTGTCTTAGGGAAATATTTATAATATCACTTCCTTTGTGATTGCTTGGACGAGATTCTTTTCCTATTATTTTTGCTGGTAAGCTTTTCTTGCTTTCGAGCCTTTTTAGCCTTTCTTTTAGACTTTCTTCTTTTTACCAAAGGATCATCAATGGTAATGCCATACTTACTGCAAATGGATTTGTTGTCTGGTAATCTGGAAAGCTTCTCTAAAGATTTATTCATCTTGGAGCTAGTGCAAAAAGTAACTAGTGCTTTTGTAATTATTGAATAAATTTCTTTTGAAGTGTAGGTTTCGAAAGGCAACTGAAAGAATTCTTGTAGTTTAATAAAATCTACCAATTTGGAAGGCAAGGATGCAAGATATATCTGTTTCCATAAGATATTTTTAGGATCCTTTACAAGGAAGATCCTCTACATCCAATCTCGATGGAAATCTTCATATAGGCTCATTTTCATACACTTCAAATTCATTAAAATAATTTAATTTTTTTCTGATACGACAGACTCAGTACCACAGCAATGCTCAATGATCATGGAGGTTACAGCTCCAATAATATTATTTGTGGGTGTGCCGTCAGGATGAAAAATAACATCTCCTACTTCATCTTTCAAAATTTCTTCTTCCATCTTTTTAATCAGGGCTAGATATGTCTCTAATTCCCACCATCTTGCCAAAGTTCCAGTGAAGCATTGAATAAGGGTTTTGCATACTTCAACTTCAGATTTTCCTCTGACACACATGAGTTTATACTCATTCATCATTAAATCAATAATTTGTCTGATTTGCCCCATACTGAAGTTATCAATATTCCACTCTCTATGGTAGTCAGGATAAAATCCATGATGTTCTGGAAGTTTACCCATTCCACTAAAGTCAGGAGCAGAATATCTAGTGAATTGGCTTTCTAGCGGTTCATAGACTGGGAGGACTTGAGTTTCTGGCTCTTTGTCAGATTCTTTGAATACAGAGGCAAGAGTGACTTTTTCATCTGAAGTGTGTTGAGCCTCAAAATTGTGCTTTCTTTCATTCCATTGTACCTCATTTTCCTTTGTCCATTGCTATCCTAGACCCAATTGATCAATGAATTTAGTTAAAATTACTTTTAGAATGATTTACATGACTGACTTGCTAAGTTTTGTGATTTTTTCCATTGTAAAGCATTTTGACCGGAACTAGCTGCAGAATGCAGACATTCCGTAGCTAACCGGCGATTCTGCAGTTGTCTTCACGTTTGAGTATGTTCCAGGTGGCCTCTCAAGAAAAACCACATATGGGCATATTCCACGTCATGTCTACATGGTTCGTTGCTCACCATGAAGGAAGAAACGAATTTTGGGTATGGTTTTGGAACGTGGGAACACATTTAGGAAAGCAGACTTCTATTAGGATTGTCTCAGTCCAGATGTCTTTTTCCTTTTCACGCAGTCACTTCAAGAGTCCTAATGTGATTCCGATAAGGAAAGACAGTGTTCCTGAAATTGTTGCAAGTCTTGTTATTTACATTTGTTATATAAACACTTGGGAAACCGAGAGCTAGGCTAGATTTTGTTCTAGATTTTGCTTAGATTCTGTGCTACATTTCTGAAGACGCAGAGTGCTATGTTCAAGTTATTTCACTTTTAATGAAGCAGACAGTGTTGTTTTGAAAGTGTTGATTTGATTTGGAGTTAGATTCCGTCAGGTGGTAGAGGGCCCCTGCCTCTTGCACGGATTTATTTGCGTAATTTAGATAAGTATTCTAGCTGCCTTTACGTTTCTGAAGTTGAATTTGTAGTTGTTTTTATTAGCTACTATAGTTATACTCATTCTAACTCTTCCAAAATAAGAAGCTCTTCCAAAAGATTATAATGATGAATGGGAAATGGCTATAGTATTGTAGGATTAGAAGTTGAATTCTTAGTTGCTTTTATTAGTTACTGTAGTTATACTCATTCTAACTCTTCCAAAAGAAGAAGCTCTTCCAAAAGATTATAATGATGAATGGGAAATAGCTATAGTATGGTAGGATTTAATTGTAGTCTCTTTTATTCACCATCACAGTTATACTTATGCTCAACATTCTTCCACAAGAAGAAACTCTTCCAGGAAATCTTTATACTGTCTTAAGCATGATTGTGATCTTGAACGTTTTAGTTGTGTGTTTTCACTAAGTATCATAGTTGTTCTTGCTCTTAAACGCTTGTCAAAAATATCATAATGATGGGTAGGAGATGGCTATGATATCTTAGTTTTTCATTGCTTTCAGTCTTTATTTTTACATCTGCACTCAATTACACAGTCAGGATTGTTCTAAAAACTCTTCCGAAAGAAGGAACTCTTCCAAAATACCAATCATGATGGACAAACAGACTGTATAATTCCATAGAATAATGCATGATAGTTTAGTTAGGATGCTCCAAAGTTTAATTGCACTTAACTCATGCTCAGTTGTTATGTTTTAAGTTTGATAATGACTTGTAGTTCAGCATTTTTTTAGATTAGTGACATTTTAAGTTCAGTTTTTCATTGCATTTGCATTCCACATTCAGTTGTCATTCACTGCACATTAGATTACTTCAGTTGTTAAGATTAACAAAACAACCTTCATTATTAACAAACCTCTTCTTGTTCTAAAATCCATAATTGATTCATCACCATATGAATAGAATACAACATCATTTTAAGGCCTGAAGTACCTCTGCAATTTCCTTATCATTTCATAAACAGAGCCCTCCCTCAAAAGACTACTTTGAAAAGAAATCAATAACTCTTGAGTAAGGTGTTGTGACATTCGATTAAATTGCAGAATAAAGTTAGGAATTAGCTTTAGAGTAGAATATCTTATGATGGTATAAATGTTTTATTCCAAATATGCTTCAACAAATCTCTAATCAAGGATAAAATGTTGCATCATTATAAGTTAGTTGTTTAAACTGTTTAGTTAGGAAGATTTGCATACTTAGTTGACCATGTTTCAAGCTCTCTCTCAAATGCCTTTGATGAAAGAATTTGACAAGTTTAGTTTGTGTTTTGATTCATTTGCTTAAAAGTCATTATCAAGATTTGTTTCTGATTGATCATAGTTTAGATTTGATTCTGTTTTGAGTATTGCATTTGTATCAGTCATTTGTCATCAACCAATTAGGTTTCACTCTGTTTTTAATCATTAGCTTCCTTCCATCAGCTTTCTAGTCATCTTTCTTGTGAACATAAAATCACCAAAAGACCAAAAACATCATAAATCATCACAAAAGACCAAAAACATCACAAAACACTACACACAACGCATTAGGAAACAAGCACCTAGGTACATACGGTACACTTCACTTCAGCAGTTTACAAATCCTGGTTGACAATTAAATGAGCTCAATTTAGGAGACTAGATTGAGACCAAACATTTTGGCGCCGTTGCCGGGGAAGTGAAAACTAGGTAACCTTTGTTTCTTAGCATCCAAAAAAAATTATATGCGTAGGGAGAGAGATTCAAGGGGAAGATTCATAAGCAGCAGAGGCAGAAGTTTGATTTCTAGAACACCACTTGTTTCATCTAGATCCAGAGCTAGTACACCTTCAACTCAAACCCATATTCCATCCTCTCTTGATCCTAGACTTCTAGAAGATCTAAAATCAGATATCCCATTAGAAAAACCTTCCACTTCATCCACTGAACCTGCCATAGAAGAAGATCTAAAAACTCCTGTTAGGGACACAAACCTTTCCACTTCCACAGGAGAGTCAACCATGGCAGAAGAAGGAGGAGGAGGAGTTTTTAATGGAGAAAACACACTGTTTGGAGGTAGAGGTAGAGGTAGAGGAGAAGGAGGTAGAGGAGAAGGAGGTAGAGGTGAAAATGGAGGAAGAGGTAGAATATGAAGCTCTTTTGGGTTCCCTATAATTGATGAAGAAACCAATACAACCATGAAAAACATTTCACCCTCTGTCCTTCCAAACTTCTATGGACTTAAAACTGAAGATCCTGAAACTTTCTTATTTGAATTTGAAGTGCTGTGTAGAACTTATGACTACTTACAAGATGCTCAAAAACTGAAATTATTTCCTTCAACTTTGAAGGGAGCAACATTGAAGTGGTTTATGAGTCTAATCAGTAGTTCTATTAGAACATGGGAAGACATGAAACAAGCATTTCTAGAGATATATTTGGATTATTGTATGCCGGTTAATCATAAGGAAGAAGTGTTCAAGATGTTACAAAAAGAAGATGAAAATTTGGAATATTTGTTGGAAAGATTTAATTACAACATCAAAAGGGCAAAAATGGAAAACCTAGATCAAGACACCTTAAAAGCTCTTTTGTTGAAAACAATTAGGGATGAATGGTTTGATATCCTTAACATGATGGGAAAAGGGGATATATCACAACTCACATTACCTGAAATATCTGAGTTATGTATCAACCTTTCAAGAGGGAAATCTAAAACTGTCAAAGGTCCAAGAGATCCTGCTCTTGCAAGGTCAAGTAAGTCTGCTTCTGGGACAGTGAGTAGATCGGAAATAGGACACATGCTTGATGATTTTAAATCTGACATCTTAGGGAGTCTTAGTGAACAAATAGACACCCTTAAGATACAAAACAAGCAAAAAGCTGAATCTGATGCCTTGGCAATCTTTTGTCCCAAATGTAGAAAGAAACATGCCTTGAGAAAGTGTCCTTTGGACAGTTGTAAGTTGTGTGTCATTTGTTTTGTGAGAAACATAGGCCAAATTGTCTTCTCATCCTAGTCTAGAAATTTTGTCTTTCAGGAGGAAACTCCTACAGATTCCACAGAGTCTCTCAATTTTGTATCTAGAAGGCCTTGGCAGGGACCTCAAACACGAGGATTCCATGATCAAATGTATAATCAACCTCCACCTTGGAATTCTTGGCAGCAACCTTGGCCCCAATTTCAAAATCAATCTCAATCTTGGGCACAAGGAACACAAAGTCCCTATGGAATATACTCTCCATACTATCAGTATCCACCATCCTATCCACCATACCCACATTTTTATCCTCAAAATCCTCAACAAAATTTTCCTCAAAATCTTCAACAAAATTTTCAACAAAATCCTCAACAATATCATCAAAACCAACCACATCAAAATCAACCACTTTCATTACCATTCCCTCAAAAATCAAATCAATTGCCTGCTCAACCCATACCAAACCCCAATAATAAGAACCCTCAGAATACATACATGATAGAAGGTCAACAATTTCCAACTTATTTAATCACTCCTTTAGACCTTAGTGATGTTCAACTGAGGTCTGGAAGAATACTTGAAAAGAGGAAACCTTCTGTGATCATACAAGAACAAGATAATTCTGAGGAAGACTCCCTACGGGTGAATAAAAGTCTTAAGGAAGACACATCCTTTCAAGACCCAAACACTGAAAAACTAAAACAAAAAGATCCAATAAATCCAACTCCTGTATTAGAGCAACCATCCACATCTACTTCTATACCTCCCTTTCCGGAAAGATTACAAATTGATAGAGGTGTAGAAAGACAAATCATGGTGCCTAATTATGATTTCTTAGATGAATTGAGAAATGTTTGCATTAAAATTCCATTATTGCAAGCCATCAAAGAAATCCCAATTTTAGCCAAAACAATAAAGGAGTTGAGTATGAAAACAACAAGAAAAAGAATAAGAGAAACCAAGAAAATTCAACTGGTAGGACAAATAGCAGACATTATGATGGGTAAGATTACTATTCCAAAGTACCTTGACCCAGGAAATCCAGTTGTCAAAATTCACATCAATAGAATTGAAATTCAAAACACACTCATTGACTTAGGAGCAGCAATAAATATCATGAGTAGACAAATCATGGACAAACTGAAACTTCCTAATCTTCTCTTTACACCCACACTATTACAATTAGCGGATAGATCTGTGATCAAACCAGATGGGGTAATAGAAGACATTCCAGTGTCCCTAGATTCTTGGGAGTACCCTGTGGATTTCATGATCCTAACTCCTAAGAATAATCTAGGAGGCCATCTTGTTATACTAGGAAGACCTTGGTTGGCTACAGCTGATGCTTTTATTAGTTGTAGGTCCGGTGATATGTATATTTCTGATGGTAGTTCAACAAAGAAATTCACTTTATATCCTCCAGCTAGGACAATTACAGATCTAGATGACACTCGATGGATAGAGGATGAAGAATATTTACAACCACTCTTCACAATTTCAGAAATTAGTGAAGATAATCAAATTCTGAATACTCTAGAAAACTTTGAATCTTCTCCAGAACACAAACAAGAATCATTTCAAGAGAGATCCAATATTGAGTTCTTGTCATCTAGGCATATGTCTCTTCATTCTATGGACAAATTTGGCAGCTCTGCAAGTGAAATTTTTCCAGGCAAAACCTTGAACATAAACAAAAACCTAGAAAAATCTCAACAAGAAGAGTTAGTCAAAGTATTACAGAGACATTCTTCTGCATATGCATGGGAATACACTGACATGAAAGGGATAAGTCCCAAGACTTGTACTCATCACATCTATATAGAGGAAAATTGTAAACCAATCAAACAGCCTCAAAGACGGATGAATCCAAATCTTAGGGAAATTGTTAAAGAGGAATTGCAAAAATTGTTAAATGTTAATTTCATCTATCCTATTTCAGATAGTCAGTGGGTTTCTCCTTTGGTAATCGTGCCAAAGAAAAATGGAAAATGGAGGGTGTGTGTTGACTACCGAGAACTAAATAAAGCTACTCTTAAAGACCATTTTCCCTTACCTTTCATAGATCAAGTATTAGATACATTAGCTGGCAAAAAGTACTTTTCATTCCTAGATGGGTTTAGCGGTTACAATCAAATCCAAGTAGCACTTGAAGACCAAGATAAAACCACATTCACCTGTCCTTGGGGTACCTATGCTTACCGAGTATTACCATTTGGATTATGCAATGCACCTGCAACATTCCAAAGGGTAGTATTAGGAATTTTTTTGGATCTAATACATGACTGTGTAGAGGTGTACATGGATGATTTCACAGTTTATGGGAATACATTTGAAGAGGCTTTAGAAAACCTGGAAAAAGTTTTAAAAAGATGTCAAGAAGCAAACCTTTCACTTAGTCATGAAAAATGTTTTATGATGTTTATTGAAGGTATTGTTTTAGGGCACCACATTTCAGGGGATGGGATTAGAGTTGATGAGGCAAAAGTTGAAGTCATTTCTAACCTATCCATTCCAAGTTGTCAAAGAGATGTTAGAAGTTTTCTAGGATTCACAGGGTATTATCGGAGATTTATAGAAAACTTCACCAAAATAACATCTCCACTCTTCAAATTACTCACCAAAGATTGTGAATTTAAGTGGACTTCTGATTGCCAGTTAGCTTTTGAAACCCTGAAAACCAAAATTTCTGAAGCACCTATATTAAGGGGACCTAACTGGAAGTTACATTTTCATATCTCCACAGATGCCTCCGATACAGCTCTAGGAGCAGTATTGGGGCAGAAAGACTTGATTCCCTATGCCATCTATTATATCAGTAAAAATTTGACTCCTGCAGAGTTAAACTATACTGTAACTGAAAAAAGAGTTTTTAGCTGTTGTTCATGCCATAAACAAATTTAGACACTATATAACAGGCTATGAAACTTTTGTTCACACTGATCATTCTGCAATTAGATACTTAATGAACAAATCAATCACTAATGGCAGAGTTATAATATGGTTGTTGATCTTACAAGAATTCAACATTACTATTTTAGATAGGCCTGGAAAACAAAACACAGTGGCTGATTTCCTATCTAGAATCCAAAATATCAAAGATGACACTCCGGTTGAAGATCAATTTCCTGATGAATATCTTTTTGCAATCTCTACTCAAACTCCATGGTTTGCTGATATTGCTAATTATTTAGTTTCAGGAAAATTTCCTTCGATTATGAATGCAAGGGATAAAAGAAAAATCATTTGTGATAGTGCAAAATATTCATGGGTTGCTAATGAGTTGTACAAGACAGGTCCAGATTTGATCATTAGAAGGTGTGTTCGTGAAGATGAGATGCCTGAGATTCTCAAGGCATGTCATGATGAACCTTGTGGCGGACACTTTGTAGATAAGAGGACAGCCTATAAGATCCTTAATTTAGGATATTATTGGCCATCCTAGTTTAAAGATGCTAAAGAGTATGTCAAAAGGTGTGATAGTTGCCAAAGGGTAGGGAAACCTTCTCCTTCAGGTGATATGCCATTACAAACTCAGGTACATATTGAACCTTTTGAAAAATGGGCTTTGGATTTTGTAGGACCTATTATTCCTCCATCAAGACAAAAGAAATATATATTAGTTTGCACTGATTATGTTACTAAGTGGGTAGAAGCTAAACCATTACTTGTTGCTAATGAATCATCTGTAGTTACTTTTCTTTTTGAGGATATTTTTACTCGTTTTGGTGTCCCAAGGGAAATTGTTACAGATCAAGGAGCTCAATTTATATCAAGGCTAGTGGAGCAAATGATGGAGAAGTACAAAATCAGACATAGAAAATCTACTCCTTATCATCCACAAGCAAATGGTCAAGTGGAATCTACTAATAAGGTCATTGAAGGAATCCTAACAAAGACTGTTCATTTACATAGAAGAGATTGGGTAGATAGGCTTTCTGAAGCCTTGTGGGCCTATAGAACTACATGGAGAAACACAACAGGCCATACTCCTTATGAACTTGTTTATGGAAAGCAAGTTTTGTTTCCCATAGAGTTCCAAATTCAAACTTTAAAAATGGCAGTTCAGTTAGGACTTGATTTAACGGAGGCACAAAAGCATAGATTGGAGAAAACTAATGAATTGGATGAGATCAGACAAGATGCAGTTCAGAAGACAAGTCTAGTCCTATAGCAAAGGGCTAGATGGCATGACAAGTACATCAAAGAGAAGAAATTCAAAGAGGGTGACTGGGCTCTCTTGTTTGATTCAAAATTAAAGGATTTTCAAGGTAAATTTCAGACACATTGGCTTGGGCCATATGAAATTGTTGAAATTTTTGATAATGGGGCAGTAAAAATTAGAACTATAGATGAAGAAGAGGTCACTTTTCTTGTGAATGGTCATAGATTGAAGCTGTATCACAAACCACTCTCAAGAGAAGAATTTGTCAAGAAGTTCCACGAAAGCAGTGATGTGAAGTTAATGAAGAAGAATTCTTCTTCTTCATCAACTTGATTAAATTTTCTGAAGTATTTTTTTGAAAAAAAAATAAATAAATAAAAAATAAAAATAAAAATAAAAATAAAAATAAATAAAAATAAAAATAAAAATAAATAAAAATAAAAATAAAAATAAATAAATAAAATAAAAATAAAAATAAATAAAGGTATAAACATGAAAACCAATCATTGATTGGCATGTTTATACAGAAAAGATAGGGTGAAAATCAGAGTCTCTCTGACACTCTAACTTTTCCATTTTATTTTTACAAGCAGCTGTTACAAAATCATAAGTTCAGATCCATAGTGCATATGATCCATCTCATTTCATTTCACTTCACTCACCTATCCATTCATACTCCATTTCATTCATTCATGTTCCACTTCATTCCATGTTCCATTCATCTCATTCCATCCTCCATCCATCTCATTTTTATGTCAAAATTTAAAGTTTGATGACTTGTTGTAAATGAATAAAACATGTCATGGATTGCAGGGCAGTTCTTATGTTCTTTCACTCCATTTCATAAACTGAATCCATTCCATTTCATCATCCACTTCATACATATCATGTCTCATCATCCATCTTCATTCATACCATGTAACATTTCACTTATATTCCAAAAACCACTCCATTCCATGATCAAAATGCTCTACAGGTACATTCTGCAGCTTAACAGACATTCTGCAATTGATCAGCCTTTCCGCAGCTAGCCAGACATTCCGCAGCTACAAATCCTGAAGGCATCAATCAGCAGACATTAGAATTGCAACAAAATGACCCAGTGTATCCATAAATAAGAAAAATCAAGAAGGACCATGAAGACTCTTCCAAAGGTGAACAAAGAAGACAAAGACTACAAAAATCAAATGAAAGGCAGAGGTAACAAGTTTAAATTATAATGGCATTTCATAAAAGTGTAGCATAGTTTTAGTTATGGATTGTTCGAAAAGGTTGTTTTAATTATTTTTATTGATCAAGACCAATAAACCCTCCACAGACTTTGGATTAAAATCTCTCATTTCAAATTCCATATCCGACATCATTTAAGCGGTTAAAATGGTCGAGGTATTTGAATTCTTCACGTCTCTTAACCAAATCATTCAATGATGATTCTCTTTGCCGTTGTAAAAATCTCCGCCGTCTCTTCAATCATTAATTCGTTCCCTCCACGTCACTCCATTACCTCATTCCGTGACCACTGCCATCACTCCATTCTGTAGCCGGCATTTCATTCCGTAGACAGAGATATTCTTATCACCGAAAGCAGAGCAAAAGGATATCAGTTTGAATATCAAAGAATTATCACTGTAAACGCAGAGGTATAGCATTGAGCATTATCATTGTAAACGCAGAGCAGAGCAAAAGGGTAAACACAGAGGTATAGCAGCGTGAGAATTTGAAGCCATTTGATTCCGTGGGCAGGCAAAGTATCACTGTGGGCAGAGATTGAGCATTATCACTATAAACACAGAGGTATAGCAGAGAAGAATTTGAAGTCATTTGTCACCGGGAGATAGAGGTATAGCATTGAAGAATTTGAAGCCATTTGTTACCAAGAGACAGAGATATAGCAGTATGGGAATTTGAAGCTATTTGCCACCGAGAGACAGAGGTATAGTAATGTGGGAAATTTGAAGCCATTTGTCACTGTCAAACAGAGGCATATCTGTCCAAAGTTCAATTGTCAACATAGGCATATCAGTCCGAAGTTTTGAAGCTGTTGTCACTGTCAATCAGAGGTATGTCATTCCGAAGTTTGAAGCCATTGTCATTAAGAACTTGAAGCCATTTCAATTCGAAGGTGAAAGTTATTGTTTCTGTGGGTAGAAGAGTGTTAATCTGAACATTGAAGAAGCAATCATGGGTTTCATTGTAAGAACTAAACCAGTGGGTTCAAAATATTTAGAAGTCTACCCTCAATGCAAAGAAATGTTGCAACAGATAGGATGGCTTCAATTTTTGGAGAAATTTAATGGCTTCCACAAAGAAGTCACTAAAACATTTGCAAGATCATTTCAAGGAACCGAAGTTGAAGTGGGAGATGTCAAATTTACTGTCACTGAAGTTTTCATTGCAGAAGCTACAGGGTTGCTCAGAAATGGAGAGAGATGGTTCAAGAACAGAGAATTCCACAATGAATCCTGGAAGAAAATTCTAAAATCACCAGGTATGGATGTCACTGTATTTAAGAAAGGAATTCCAAGTTTTGCATTGAAAAATAAATGGAGAAATATACTACTTCTTCTGCAAAAATTTATTACATGTGAGGGTAGATATGGCACATTTTATGTCTACCACATTAGACTGATAATGCATTTTCTGGGGGAAGACTTAAACCTACCCTATTTCTTGCTTCAAAGTTTGAAAAAGATGGCTTCCTGTGTTCAAAGAAGGGTTCAATTTTTAGAGACAACTTTATATCATCATGGTTTGGTTAAAATTTTGGTTGAACATCATTTAGCCAAAACAAATGATACATGGGACAATTTCTTGATAAGAAATCATTTTGAAGAGCCAAAAGAACCCTCACCGGAACCACAGCCTACAAAGAGAAGTAGGAAATGGAGGGCTTCAAAAGTTGAAACTGATAAAACAGTCCAAGAAAGTAGTGAGGAAATCATTTCAGAGAAGTTGACTCAAATCAAGAGACAACTTAAGGAAGAAAAGGTAATCAGGAAATCTGCCATGAAGAAAGGAGAGGGATCTTCTCGGCCTAGAAGAAGCCACAGACTAAAGGGGAAACTGAAGAAAACACTAATCAAACAAACAGGGGTAATTAATATAGAAGATGAAAAAAAATCCATTGAAGAAGATGTTGAAGAGGATTTTAATGAAGGAACCCCTGAAATTGACCCTGCTCAACAAGAAATATATGACTATGTGGAAACTTTGGAAAGGAGAGCTTCAGAAAGCAAGGAGAGAACCCCTAGTCCTCCACTGTCTGAAATAGATGTATTAAGAAGGGATAGGTATGAGTTGGAAATACTTAATAGACACATTAAAAATGAGAATGAAATTCTCAAGGATCAAGTCAAGCTCAAGACTGATATGAACTCAACATTATCCCTACATATAGACAAAGTGGAGAAGACCAATGAAAAGTTGAAGCAAAGGAACAAGAAGCTAATCAGGGCACTTACCAACCTAAGGTTCAAACTTGTTATCAGAAAACCCAAAAGATCTTTAGCTTCCAGACAAAGGAGAAAGAGAGGATTAGATGTTCTTACAGAAGCCTCTGAGTTCATAGGATAATTTGCATGAGGACATGCAAAGAGACAGCAGTGGGGGTATGTTGAGCCTCAAAATTGTGCTTTCTTTCATTCCATTGTACCTCATTTTCCTTTGTCCATTGCTATCCTAGACCCAATTGATCAATGAATTTAGTTAAAATTACTTTTAGAATGATTTACATGACTGACTTGCTAAGTTTTTTTATTTTTGCCATTGTAAAGCATTTTGACCAGAACTAGTTGTAGAATGCAGACATTCCGTAGCTAACCGGCGATTCTGCAGCTGTCTTCACGTTTGAGTATGTTCCAGGTGGCCTCTCAAGAAAAACCGCATATGGGCATATTCCACGTCATGTCTACATGGTTTGTTGCTCACCATGAAGGAAGAAACGAATTCTGGGTATGGTTTTGGAACGTGGGAACACATTTAGGAAAGCAGACTTCTATTAGGACTGTCTCAGTCCAGATGTCTTTTTCCTTTTCACGCAGTCACTTCAAGAGTCCTAATGTGATTCCGATAAGGAAAGACAGTGTTCCTGAAATTGTTGCAAGTCTTGTTATTTACATTTGTTATATAAACACTTGGGAAACCAAGAGCTAGGCTAGATTTTGTTCTAGATTTTTCTTAGATTCAGTGCTACATTTCTGAAGACGCAGAGTGCTCTGCTCAAGTTATTTCACTTTTAATGAAGCAGACAGTGTTGTTTTGAAAGCATTGATTTGATTTGGAGTTAGATTCCGTCAGGTGGTAGAGGGCCCCTGCCTCTTGCATGGATTTATTTGTGTAATTTAGATAAGTATTCTAGTTGCATTTACGTTTCTGAAGTTGAATTTGTAGTTGTTTTTATTAGCTACTATAGTTATACTCATTCTAACTCTTCCAAAAGAAGAAGATCTTCCAAAAGATTATAATGATGAATGGGAAATGGCTATAGTATTGTAGGATTAGAAGTTGAATTCTTAGTTGCTTTTATTAGTTACTATAGTTATACTCATTCTAACTCTTCCAAAAGAAGAAGCTCTTCCAAAAGATTATAATGATGAATGGGAAATAGCTATAGTATGGTAGGATTTAATTGTAGTCTCTTTTATTCACCATCACAGTTATACTTATGCTCAGCATTCTTCCACAAGAAGAAACTCTTCCAAGAAATCTTTATACTTTCTTAAGCATGATTGTGATCTTGAACGTTTTAGTTGTGTGTTTTCACTAAGTATCATAGTTGTTCTTGCTCTTAAACGCTTGTCAAAAATATCATAATGATGGGTAGGAGATGGCTATGATATCTTAGTTTTTCATTGCTTTCAGTCTTTATTTTTACATCTGCACTCAATTACACAGTCAGGATTGTTCTAAAAACTCTTCCGAAAGAAGGAACTCTTCCAAAATACCAATCATGATGGACAAACAGACTGTATAATTCCATAGAATAATGCATGATAGTTTAGTTAGGATGCTCCAAAGTTTAATTGCACTTAACTCATGCTCAGTTGTTATGTTTTAAGTTTGATAATGACTTGTAGTTCAGCATTTTTTTAGATTAGTGACATTTTAAGTTCAGTTTTTCATTGCATTTGCATTCCACATTCAGTTGTCATTCACTGCACATTAGATTACTTCAGTTGTTAAGATTAACAAAACAACCTTCATTATTAACAAACCTCTTCTTGTTCTAAAATCCATAATTGATTCATCACCATATGAATAGAATACAACATCATTTTAAGGCCTGAAGTACCTCTGCAATTTCCTTATCATTTCATAAACAGAGCCCTCCCTCAAAAGACTACTTTGAAAAGAAATCAATAACTCTTGAGTAAGGTGTTGTGACATTCGATTAAATTGCAGAATAAAGTTAGGAATTAGCTTTAGAGTAGAATATCTTATGATGGTATAAATGTTTTATTCCAAATATGCTTCAACAAATCTCTAATCAAGGATAAAATGTTGCATCATTATAAGTTAGTTGTTTAAACTGTTTAGTTAGGAAGATTTGCATACTTAGTTGACCATGTTTCAAGCTCTCTCTCAAATGCCTTTGATGAAAGAATTTGACAAGTTTAGTTTGTGTTTTGATTCATTTGCTTAAAAGTCATTATCAAGATTTGTTTCTGATTGATCATAGTTTAGATTTGATTCTGTTTTGAGTATTGCATTTGTATCAGTCATTTGTCATCAACCAATTAGGTTTCACTCTGTTTTTAATCATTAGCTTCCTTCCATCAGCTTTCTAGTCATCTTTCTTGTGAACACAAAATCACCAAAAGACCAAAAACATCATAAATCATCACAAAAGACCAAAAACATCACAAAACACTACACACAACGCATTAAGAAACAAGCACCTAGGTACATACAGTACACTTCACTTCAGCAGTTTACCAACCCTGGTTGACAATTAAATGAGCTCAATTTAGGAGACTAGATTGAGACCAAACAAAGTGCTATGGGAAGATTGTACAACTTCTTTTGGGAATAAATGGGGGAACTTGTCAACGGGATTCACAGGGTTTGTATATGTACAATTCTTTTGTGCAAGAAAGAAGCTGGAATTGGTTTGTCTGTCTTAAAAGGATCTATCTTATCAAACTTATCAGACAGATCAGATATAAGACCTTTAGTAGAATATTCTTCACTAACAACTTTACATTCTACTTCTTCTATTTTTTTCAAGGATTCTCTACAATAAGACTTCAACAAAGAAGAGTCAAACTAGACATTATTCAAGGCAATATTTACATCATTTACAGAGACTTGTAACTTGTCAAACTGTTCCTTGACAAAGAGATTCTTGGCAACATTTCTTTCAAGGCATGTTATAGCAGTATTTGACTAGTTTAATTGTTCACTGGCCTTCCGAATTCTGCTAGTAATGTCAAGAGCATTATCATCCTTTAACACCAAAGGAATGGCCTTTACAGTGTTCTGAGCTTCTCCTAGGATGATTCCTTTGTAAGGAGGGAAAGTAGTAGCAGTCTCAATTCTACTACCATCTAAAGCTGACCAGGAATGTTGAGAGGAAGATGTTGTAGCATCAGTCATCAAAACAATTTCAGATTGTTTATTTTTCTTCCATGAATAGAAAGATATCCAACTGTTCGTTATATCCATATATTCTTTCCATTCTTCTGCTAATCTTATTTTTTCTTCACTTGAATGAGTAAGGCCAAAATATTCTGCCTCAGGATGAGTGTAAATATCCCAGTTTAGCATCTCTTTCATCCACTAGGTTGAAACTTTATGATTTTTGCATCCATCCATAATTTTGAAGAATTTATGCATTTCCATGACTGAAGGTTTTTTACAATCAGCTGGTGCATCCTTTAATTTGGATTCAGGGATCATGTCATTCATCCGCTCAAGATGTCTGAGACCAAATTTAGGCATATTTGGTGATCTCATGTTGCTGAACATTTCAGTTAGCCTTGGGTCTTCATTTTCTAAAGAGGGAAATTCGTGCATCATCAATACATGGTCCGACTCATGAGGAAAAGGAATGTCAAAACATTTGGGATTAGGACAAGGATTAACAGAAGTGGAAGTTGGGGCTTCACCTGTCCTAGGTGTTGGAAATATGATGCAGAGTGTTGTCCTTGATGGCAACCCACTGAATGAAGATGAAGACATGCGACTGTTGACATGTGTTGTCCTTGATGGCAAACCACCTGATGAAGTTATTCTTGACTTGATGGACTTGGTAATTGATGTAAATCTAATGTGATATGATGTTTGTTGAACATATGATGCTGAGTGTTGTCCTTGAAAGGCAACCCACTTGATGAAGTTGTGCTTGATAGAATATGTCTTGATGAACCTGTTTAAAGATGAAAATCTGATGTATCTACAGTGTATACAGAAGGCAATGAAGAAAGGATTTCAGCATGTGCTAAATCTTGATGAAAAGAGTATGTATCTAGGCATACGCAGAGTTGCCTATGGGAAGTCGCGTATGCACGCGGAAAGTAACGTTCCAAGTAGCGTATGGGCAAAAGCGCTCAAAAAGTGCAAAACCAGGGGTAACCACCATGGTATTGACCCATTGTATTGGGTAATGATTCGCCTAATTGACCCCGTCCAGGAATGCCATCGGAAGTAATTTTGTTTTGGATCATGGTGTTGAAAAAGGGGCTCATGGTATCGAAAAAGGGAAAACCTATATAAGGAGAAGAAATTCATTGTGCAAAGGAAGAGCGTGGGTGCAAGATGTCTGAGCTTGAATGAATACTTCTCTGTGAAGTATATCTGTGTGGAAAGGGTAAAGGTTTGATGATAGATCTGAATCTATGATGCCCCGATGAAGGAGTGATGAAGAAGGGGATCTAGATATGAATTGTACTTGTATCTATTAGATCTGCTAATGGAAGGCTTAGATCTGAAATGAGGCGAACATATGTCTGAAGTAAAGGGTTGAATCTGAACTGAATATCTGATCTGTAGAAGTATGCTGCTCTATAATGATTGAAGATCTATACGCTACTTCGCCGTGGAGGAAGCACGTATATACGCGGCTTCGCTGAAGAGAAAGCGCGTATGCACAATAAAATATACACAGATGTATACGCCGGTTTGTGTGGACGGAAGCGTGTATATACGCGACATCAGTGAAGTGAAAGCGCGTATGCAAACTAGGGTTTGCTGAAGCATGGGGTATGGAACATCTGATCTGTTCTGTTGTATTACTGTTAGCTGATCTGTGTTGTCTGAATTGGTAAGTATCTGTTGGTGAGGTATGTTTGAGCTTAAAAGTATGGAATGGGTCCAGTCTGAAAATATGATGAAACGTGGCTTGCAAGTGGTGTACTAGTGGAAGCTTTGGATCCAGTGTGAAAATTGATGAAACGTGGTCGATAGAGGTGCTGAGGGTTGTAGCCTTCAGTCAGGGGGTCGTAGCTCCCTTCCAGGTGAGGCTGGTAAACGAGATCGGGGGGTCGTAGCTCCCTTCCAGGAGAGAAATTTTGAGTAAACGAGTCGGTCGTAGCCCCTTCCGAGGTGAAGTTTGGTAAACGAGATCGGGTCGTAGCTCCCTTCGGGGAGGAGGCTGGTAAATGAGTCGGTCGTAGCTCCCGCGCCAGGAGGTGGTAAACGAGCGCGGTGGGTGCACAACGTCCATGTAGAGTGCACTTGCTTAGCATGTATGTTGTAAGATATTTTCTCTATAATAAAATATTGAAGGTGAGCAAACTGCTTTTGGTTTTTCTCCGACTTGGGTTTCCACCTAAAAATCCTGGTGTTCATGTGTGATGCTTTGTGTGATGGTTTATTCTGTTCTTATTGCACATGTTTACTGTTTATAGAACATCTAATGAATGAATGATGGAATGATATAAGTGAAGAACTAATTACACAATTAGATCTCTGTGTATATGCGAGTTTTATGAAGGATATCCACGTGTATACGCTAGTTGGCTTCAGCAAAGTAGCGTATGGGTTTTAAAGGAATGAAAAAGTAAAAAGTTTGAATATGCAGTAAATACTGATTCACCCCCCCCTCTCAGTATTTTTCCCAACAATTGGTATCAGAGCAGGTCCTTGTGCAGAAGCTTGATCGCTTAAAGGAGATTCGTCGCAATGGGAAGTCAAGAAGGAGTAATGTCTATAAAGCCACCTCTATTCAATGGAAGCAATTTGATATTCTGGAAGGTACGAACAAAAGCATATCTGCAAAGTCTTGGTGCAGATGTATGGGCAATCATGGAAGAAGGTTATCAATACCCAGCAAGTATTCCTACTGATGCAGCAGAAAGGAAGAAGTATGAAATCAATGCCAAAGCGGTGAATGTCTTGTTAGGAAGCATGTCTGAATCAGAATTTGCTAAAGTGATGCAGCTACATTCAGCAAAAGAAATATGGGACAAAATCATTCTAAGCTATGAAGAAGACACAAAGGTAAAAAGTGCAAAACTCCAAACTCTTAGAATTGAATATGAAAATTTAAAGATGCATAGTGATGAGAGTGTTGCCAGTTTCTTTCTTCGTCTGGATGATATTGTAAATCGAATGAGAAATTTGGGTGAAACCATAACTGATACTACTCTGGTGGAAAAGGTCTTAAGATCCTTGACTTCAAAATTTGACTCTAAAGTTTCAGCTATTGAAGAAAGGCAAGATCTGCAATCGCTTACTATTGTTCAATTACATGGTACTCTGACTGCTTTTGAAATGAGACAAGGAGGTCCTTCTCAATTAAGAGAAGCTGCTTTTAAGGCATCTACAAAAGGAAAGGAAAAGGAAGTTGTCAAAGAATTCAGCTATATATCCGATGAAGAAGAAGCAAATTTCGTGAGAAAGCTCCAACTAGGTACTGGAAGATTCAAAGGTAAGCTTCCCTTCAAATGTTTTGAGTGTGGAAAAGTTGGTCACTATGCTGCTAAATGTCCTAATAGAGAAAAACATGGTAAAGGGAAACAATTTGAAAAGAGAAAGAGTTATTATGCAAAAGAAGATGATGATGAAGTGTCCAGTGAAGAAGAAGAAGATTCCGACCATGATCTGAAAGTGCTCATGGAAAAAAAGCAAAAGAAGAAGCCTACTCGAAACAAGGAGATCTCTCAGAAAACATGGTTAGTAGAAATTGAAGAAGATGAATCAGATAGTGATTGGGGTCATCCCTTGAATGATCTTAGTTGTGCAAACAATGGTGAAGACAGTGAAAGTAAAATTGTGGATCTAGAAGAAGCTCTCAAGGTTAAAGTTGAAGAACTACAAAGTTCATCTAAGACGCAAGAATATATCAACAAAGAGATGATCTCTCAAATGGAAAAACAAATAGAAATGCTGAATGGACAGGTGGACAAGTATTAAAGGTTTCATACTTATGCATCCAATCGAATTAAAGAACTAGAAGCAGAAATCAACGATCTAAATGCAGATCTCGAAAAATCAAGCAAGAAGAATGAAGGACTTGAAGCTGTAATCAACTCTCTACAAACAGATCTTGAAGCATCAAGTAAGAAGATTGAGGAACCTCTACAAACATTTGAAAAGGAAGGCCTTGAAACAGAAATCATCTCTCTCAAAGAATATCTAGAAAAATCAAATAAGAAGAATGAAGAGTTGGAACAAACATGTGAAGAAAATGAAAATTGGCTGAAAGAAGAGATTCTAAATCTGAAGGATCAAGTAGAAGATGGAAGAAGGAAAGAAGAAAGAATGACAAAGCAATGTCAAGCCTTGGAGGTTGAGGTAAACATTCTCAAAGGTAAATTAGAAGAAAAGGTAAGACTTTTAAGGTTTCATGATAGTACTAATATTTTGGACAATATTCTAAGTAATCAAAGGTCTCCTGCTATCAAACTTGGTCTTGGTTTCCATGAAACTGTTAAAGGAGAATCTAGCTCACAAGGAGGTGCTAAAGAATCAAAGGACATCAATGCAAAATCTAAAGTGTTGAAAGAAACAAAATATCAACCAACAATCATGAACTCTCAAAGGAATTTATTCAAGAACGTTGAGTGTTTTAAATGTCATAATTATGGGCATGCTGTAGCAAATTGCAGAAGCAGAACAATTCAGCCACAAACAAACAGATTCTATTCAGAAAGGTACTCTGGTAGCTTCAAGGGATATTGTTTCTCATGTAACAAGTATGGACATAAAGCAGCTGATTGTAAAAGGAGGAAGATTAGAAATACTCATTATGACTCTTATGCTTATTTCTCTGGACACATGAGATGTTATTCTTGTAACAAGTATGGACATGTAGAAAAGGAATGCAGGTTGAACAGATATGAGAAATTGCACAACTTCCAGCACACAAATAGAAAGATCAAACAAATCTGGAAAAAGATGGAGGGCCGATCAGAAACGTAGGGAATTCTGACCCTACTACAGTCATCCGCTTCTGAAGCTTACTTCTCTTATTGACTGCAGGAATGATGTGGGATACATTATGAGATTTAGTAATGTATCGTCACAGGGGGAGCAATGTATGATGTCTCTCATGGTTGAATTGATTATTCTGGTTATATGCATTTCTGACAGTGCATCAGATATGAAGAAGACAGGTACAGGAAGGAAAAATTCAGGGGGAGATGAAGGAATGTGAAAAATTTCTATGCTTCACTTTCCATACGCAGGTTCTATGAACAAAAGTCGCGTATACACGCGAGTTCCAGGAGACACAGTCGCGTATGCATTGAGGATAAGAGAATTTGGATGACAGCTTAAGATCAGGAGCAGAGGTTCAGGGGGAGCATCAGTCTGACTGATAATAACTGAAGTTTTGACTCTGTATCAACTTAATTTCTCAGTTCTAAATAATAATGATATGATACTTGATGTCTTATGTTGAAGTTTATGGATGAGTCCTGTATGCTTGTTAAATGAAGAGTATTCGTTGCTAAGATGAAAGTCTCATAATTCAGAGACAAGGACAGATCATGCAAAGATTGTTGATGATGACTTGTTGTTGAAGGTGTTTCAGATTGCACAAGTTAAGGAAGAGCACTGGCTTAGGGGGAGCAGCAGGTTGAATACTAATGATTGCATTGTTGGAAATATGACTGCTTACTCTTTGGTTATTGTGATACTCATACTCAAATGATGATGACTTGGCACATGGTTTATTATGATGAGATTTTGAGCCCTGTTTGCTGATAAGTATCTTTTGTGTTCACACATGGATGAGTTGGATGTCATTTGATTCAGAAATAAGAAAATATCATGCAGAGTTTATTACTATGGTTGAGATCTTTTGCCTACTTATGTTACTTCATGTTAAATATTGAAGATCTTGATCATATTGGACCACATGGATGATTGCTTGACACATATTTGAAGATGTTGTTCTGATATGATAATCTCTCTTGGAAAGATTATATTGATGCTGCAAAAATCTGAAGGCTTGGTTACTAATGTGTTTATGCTACAACCGTTGGATGACGCTTGAAGACACAACTACATTGTTCTATCTATCTGTAGTCCAGGAAAGCATTCAAACATCTAAGAAAGAAGTTGAAAATTGTCTTTTTCTCACAGAGGATCAGATTTGGTTAAAATTTAGAAGATGGTATTGGATACGCGGGTTTCCTGAAACACAGTCGTGTATATACGCGAGGTCATGCACAGAAAACCGCGTATGTCTGATTGCTGACATTTTTCTGTTTGGAGTCAGCTCTCTTCAGCACAGCTGTAGTGCTGTTTGGTATCTCTGATACTGTTTGGTATCTCTGGTGGTTTCCAGTTCTCATAATTCTATTTCTAATGTTTTGATAAAGATGCCTTGATAATCTGTTGGTGAAAGTGTTCAGGATGCACAAACTAAGGGGGAGCCTTAGTCATATGGAAAGATTGCTTGGATGCACAGTTTTAGGGGGAGCATTAGCTTTGCTGAGTATAATGCATTGTTGGCATTATGATGGTTCTGAAATATGTTCTTTTTCTTGAAGTCTTTCTAGTGTTGGCCATAAATGGTCATATTTGTAATTTGATGAAAAGGTCTGGTTGAGACCCATGATGTAAAATTGTAATATTCAGTCATGTAAGGACTTGTCAAGTTTGTAAACCCACTTGGTTGGGTAGCTGATTCAAATTTGTAAACCCACTTGGTTGGGTAGTTGAGTCTCTTATGTAAATCCACTTGGATGGATATTTGATGTAAGTATGAGTCATTGGTGATAGGAACTTCATAGAGTCATGTACTTCATTGGAAAATATGTTTGAAGATTCAGCATGAACTCAGGGGGAGCTTGGTCACTTCAGTATATATCAGATCTGCAGAATGCTTCTTCCACATGAGGAGAAAAGGGGGAGAGTATGTTGGTTTTTGATCCGCCCTTTGCCCTTGATGTCAAAGGGGGAGAGTGACATGGTGTTTGAATGCAGATAATGGTGTCAAAGAATTGGGAGAGTGACATGGTGTCAATGTACTTATCTATTGTGGTAACCAAACACCATCGTGGTTGCCATCAAGTCCAAAGGGGGAGATTGTTGGAAATATGATGCAGAGTGTTGTCCTTGATGGCAACCCACTGAATGAAGATGAAGACATGCGACTGTTGACATGTGTTGTCCTTGATGGCAAACCACCTGATGAAGTTATTCTTGACTTGATGGACTTGGTAAATGATGTAAATATAATGTGATATGATGTTTGTTGACCATATGATGCTGAGTGTTGTCCTTGAAAGGCAACCCACTTGATGAAGTTGTGCTTGATATAATATGTCTTGATGAACCTGTTTAAAGATGAAAATCTGATGTATCTACAGTGTATACAGAAGGCAATGAAGAAAGGATTTCAGCATGTGCTAAATCTTGATGAAAAGAGTATGTCTCTAGGCATACATGGATTTGCCTAGGGGAAGTCGCATATGCACGCGGAAAGTAACGTTCCAAGTAGCGTATGGGAAAAAGCGCTCAAAAAGTGCAAAACCAGGGGTAACCACCATGGTATTGACCCATTGTATTGGGTAATGATTCACCTAATTGACCCCATCCAGGAATGCCATCGGAAGTAATTTTGTTTTGGCTCATGGTATTGAAAAAGGGGCTCATGGTATCGAAAAAGGGAAAACCTATATAAGGAGAAGAAATTCATTGTGCAAAGGAAGAGCGTGGGTGCAAGATGTCTGAGCTTGAATGAATACTTCTCTGTGAAGTATATATGTGTGGAAAGGGTAAAGGTTTGATGATAGATCTGAATCTATGATGCACCGATGAAGGAGTGATGAAGAAGGGGATCTAGATCTGAATTGTACTTGTATCTATTAGATCTGCTAATGGAAGGCTTAGATCTGAAATGAGGCGAACATCTGTCTGAAGTAAAGGGTTGAATCTGAACTGAATATCTGATCTGTAGAAGTATGCTGCTCTATAATGATTGAAGATCTATACGCTACTTCGCCGCGGAGGAAGCGCGTATATATGCGGCTTCGCTGAAGAGAAAGCGCGTATGCGCAATAAAATATACACAGATGTATACGCCGGTTTGTGTGGACGGAAGCGCGTATATACGCGACATCAGTGAAGTGAAAGCGCGTATGCAAACTAGGTTTTGTTGAAGCATGGGGTATGGAACATATGATCTGTTCTGCTGTATTACTGCTATCTGATCTGTGTTGTCTGAATTGGTAAGTATCTGTTGGTGAGGTATGTTTGAGCTTAAAAGTATGGAATGGGTCCAGTCTGAAAATATGATGAAACGTGGCTTGCAAGTGGTGTACTAGTGGAAGCTTTGGATCCAGTGTGAAAATTGATGAAACGTGGTCCATAGAGGTGCTGAGGGTTGTAGCCTTCAGTTAGGGGGTCGTAGCTCCCTTCCAGGTGAGGCTGGTAAACGAGATCGGGGGGTCGTAGCTCCCTTCAGGGAGAGGCCGGTAAAAGCGAGAGTCGGGGGATCACCAAAAAAAGCTCCTTCCGGGTGAGGTACAGTAAATGAGATCGGGGGGGTCGTAGCTCCCTTGAGAGGGGGGGGGCCCCGGTAAAACGGGTGCGAGAGGTGTGGCTGGATCCAAGAGAGGCTGGTAAACGAGCGCAGGTGGGTGCCTGCGTGCTGGTAGAGTCTGCACTAGCACATATGTTGTAAGATGTTTTCTCTATAATAAGATATTGAAGGCTGAGCAACTGCAGCGGTGGTTTTCTTCCGACTTGGGTTTCCACCTAAAAATCCTGGTGTTCATGTGTGATGCTTTGTGTGATGGTTTATTCTGTTCTTATTGCACATGTTTACTGTTTATAGAACATCTAATGAATGAATGATGGAATGATATAAGTGAAGAACTAATGACACAATTAGATCTCTATTTATACGGGAGTTTTATGAAGGATATCCAAGTGTATACGCTAGTTGGCTGCAGCAAAGTAGCGTATGGGTTTTAGAGCATGAAAAAGTAAAAAGTTTCAGTTTGCCCTAAATACTGATTCACCCTCTCGATTATTTTTGCTTACCTTGATGATGATTTTCATGAATGACCAAATAAGCAAGGCTACTGAGATTGACCAGGTTTTTTCATTCTAGACAAGAGACTTCAATGGAATTAAAATTTACAAGCTAGGCAAATTCAAACAAAGAAATATGTTTACAAGAAGTTGAAACTAAACTTGAGAAAGCAGTATCTACAGTTTGTGGATCTTTATACAAGGGAGACTTTTTGCAGGCTTCTTCAATCCTACGTCTGTCAATGGTTGATCTTCTGGGAAAGGACACAATAGTAGAGGATTGATCTTTGCGAATGTTGGCAGAAGTAATACATTTTGCAGAAATGGGTTTTGGATTTGGGATGACCCAGTGTTCTGGAAGTTCAAATCTTCCCACTTGATTGCTTGATGTTCTACCTTTTGATTCTTTGAATCGGTTAGCGCAACTACACTTGTCTTTGAGTCTCTACTGGGTGTATGGAGAACAACCATATTTAAGCCGATAAAGCGTGACAGTGGAAGTAGGTTCGTGTATGGGTTCGTGTAAAGGAATCTGAGAGATTAAAGACATAAAAGAGACTCAACAAGGCCAGTCAGCTTGTTGTTTTTGTTGCAAGTTTCGATCAGTGAAGCCCCTGCATAAAATTGGTATCAGAGCCAGAAAGGTTATCTGGTTCGAGAAAGGTTAGTACTCAAGATCATATACTTTTTATTTAAGAAATGGACTCTTTCAGAAAATCTATTTCTTTCCGAGAATTAGATAAAAAGAAAAGGCTGAAGAAAATCCCCTTCGGGATATGTTTGCTACTGCATCAAGTTGAGTTTTGAATTCATCTGAATTAGTTTATGAAGGAACTGAGCCATCTGTAAGGTGGAAGCTCCCAATTATATCCACCTCAGAAGTTTATTCAGATGTGTCAGCCTTTCATCTAGTAGCCGCCACTAGAATATCCATAAAGGAGTCTATAAGTTCTATTTAAGAAAATTCAGATTGTGTCCAGTCTATTCCCCTTCTTGACCCAAAGCAGCCTTCAGGAAGAAGCAAGGAAATTAAAAACACAGTATTTACATTTGGGATGCATCAGAGTATGAATTAGTTCTTTAACACATCAACGGTTAGACACTTATGTCCTAGCCACAGTGAGGGATCTAACTCACAATAAATATACTGATTCTATCATTGGAGGAATAGCGGCCCCATTGTCAAATGGTCCTGTTTGGTTTGACTGTTACCCAAACTTTTTAGTCTATGTATTTGATGAAACCATAGATAAAATTCTACAGCTTCAAATACAGACTTCTGGGTTTGACATGTTGAGGAAAAGAAATAATATAGCCATCCAGACCAGAGGATGTTTCAGGCATACAAACACCCTCTATCCAGCTGTTCTCCATACACCCAGTAGAGACTCAAAGACAAGTGTAGTTGTTCTAACCGATTCAAAGAATCAAAAGGTAGAACATCAAGCAATCAAGTGGGAAGATCTGAACTTCCCAGAACACTGGGTCATCCCAAATCCAAAACCCATTTCTGGAAAATGTATTACTTCTGCCAAAATTCGCGGAGATCAATCCTTTGATGTTTTGTCCTTTCCCAGAAGATCAACCATTGACAGATGTAGGATTGAAGAAGCCTGCAAAAATTCTCCCTTGTATAAAGATCCATAAACTATAGATAACGCTTGCTCAAGTTTAGTTTCAAGTTCTTGTAAACATATTTCTTTGTTTGAATTTTCCTAGCTTGTATATTTTAATTCCATTGAAGTCTCTTGTCCAGAATGCAAAAACCTGGTCAATCTCAGTAGCCTTTCTTATTTGGTCATTCATTAAAATCATCATCCTAGGACAGGTGAAGCCCCAGCTTCCACTTCTGTTAATCCTTTTCCTAATCCCAAATGTTCTGACATTCCTTTTCCTCATGAGTCAGACCATGTATTGATGATGCACGAATTTCCCTCTTTAGAAAATGAAGACCCAAGGTTAACTGAAATGTTCAGCAAGATGAGACCACCAAATATGCCTAAATTTGGTCTCGAATATCTTGAGCAGATGAATGACCTGATCCCTGAATACATATTCAAGGATCTACCAGCCAATTGTAAAAAACCTTTAGTCATGGAAATGCATAAATTCTTCACTATTATGGATGGATGCAAAAATCATAAAGTTTCAACCCAGTGGATGAAAGAGATGCTAAACTAGGATATTTACACTCATCCTAAGGCTAAATATTTTGGCCTCACTCATTCAAGTGAATAAAAAATCATATTAGCATAAGAATGGAAATAATATATGGACAGAATGAATAGTTGGATATCTTTCTATTCATAGAAGAAAAATAAACAATTTGAAATTGTTTTGATGACTGATACTACAACATCTTCCTCTCAGCATTCCTGGTCAGCTTTATATGGTAGTACAATTGAGACTGCTACTACTTTCCCTCCTTACAATGGAATCATCCTAGGAGAAGCCCAGAACACTGCAAAGGCCATTCCTTTGGTGTTAAAGGATGATAATGATCTTGGAATTGATGGCAGAATTCACAAGGCAAGTGGACAATTAAACTGGTCAAATACTGCTATAACAGGCCTTGAAAGAAATGGTGCCAAGACTATCTTTGTCAAGGAACAGTTTGACAAGTTACAAGTCTCTATAAATGATGTAAATAGTGCCTTGAATAATGTCTAGTTTGACTCTTCTTTTCTGAAGTCTTATTGTAGAGAATCCTTGAAAAAAATAGAAGAAGTAGAATGTAAAGTTGTTAGTGAAGCATATTCTACTAAAGGTCTTATATCTGATCTGTCTGATAAGTTTGATAAGATATATCCTTCTAAGACAGACAAACCAATTCCAGCTTCTTTCTTGCACAAACGAATTGTACATATACAAAACCCTGTCAATCCCGTTGACAAGTTCCCCCATTTATTCCCAAAATAAGTTGGATAATCTTCCCAGAGCACTTCAGATGAAAAATTAACTCTTGCCTCTTTATTTAAAGAATTTGACAAAGAGCCAGAAACTCAAGTCCTCCCAGTCATGAATCGCTAGAAAGCCAATTCACTAGATATTCTGCTCCCAACCTTAGTGGAATGGGTAAACTTCCAGAACCTCATGGATTTTATCCTGACTGCCACAGAGAGTGGAATATTGATAACTTTAGTATGGGGCAAATCAGAAAAATGATTGATTTAATGATGACTGAGTATAAACTCATGTGTGTCAGAGGAAAATCTAAAGTTGAAGCATGCAAAACCCTTATTCAATGCTTCACTGGAACTTTGGCAAGATGGTGGGAAGTAAAGACATCTCTAGCCCTGATTAAAAATATGGAAGAAGAAATTTTGAAAGATGAAGTAGGAGATGTTATTTTTCATCCTGAAGGCACACCCACAAATAATATGATTGGAGCTGTAACCTCCATGATCATTGAGCATTGGTGTGGTACTGAGTCTGTCATATCAGACAAAAATGAAATTATTTTAATGAATTTCAACTGTATGAAATTGAGCCAATATGAAGATTTCCATCGAGATTGGATGTAGAAGATCTTCCTTGTAAAGGATCCCAAAAATATCTTATGGAAACAGATATATCTTGCATCCTTGCCTTCCAAATTGGTAGATTTTATTAAACTGCAAGAATTCTTTCAGTTGCCTTTCGAAACCTACACTTGGGGAGAAATTTATTCAATCATTACAAAAGTAGTAGTTACTCTGTGCACTAGCTCCAAGATGAATAAATTTTTAGAGAAGCTTTCCAGATTACCAGACTGCAAATCCATTTGTAGTAAGTATGGCATTACAATTGATGATCCTCTGGTAAAAAGAAGAAAGTCTAAAAGAAAGGCTAAAAAGGCTTGAAAGCAAGAAAATCTTACCAGCAAAAATAATAGGAAAATGATCTCCTCCAAGCAATCACAAAGGAAGGGATATTATAAATATGTCCCTAAGACACATTACTACAAGCCAGCAGATATTCATCTGAAAAGTCACAAGCATGAAAAGCTAAACTAACTCACATGCTAGTTGTGTGGGAAACCTGGCCACACTGCAAACATATGTCCTATTGGAGATGAATCAAAGAAAAATAGAGGCAAGAAATCGCAGCCTCCTAATAAAGTCAAGACAGTAGTAAAGTTTGAAGATAAATGCGTCAAGTGTGGATCTCCACACCATAAGGCAGAAAATTGTCCACGCCTAGTAATTCAACAACAAAAAATTTATGATTATTCTTCTGATTCATGAAGTGAATCTTCCTCTTCCAGTTCTTCTATTGAAGAACTACAAGCTCATTTACATTATTCCTATTCAGATTCTGAAAATTTTAAATGTGGATGTTCTTCTAGTGATGAATCTGACTCTTCATCTAATCTTTCTCTCGCAAAAGATTTTAGTTCCAAACTAAAAGTTCTTATGGCACAAACAGATGAAGATGAGCTAAAGATATTTGCCCAAATTAGTGCAATGGAAGAAGGAGATTTGAAAAATAGGTTACTTGAGACATTCATGTCACAAGTATCATCTACAAGCAAAAGTGCCAGCAAGAAGGCACTCTTTCTTGAAGTTGCTTATGAATGCAATACAAAGTCTTACCAACGGGATCCGTTACAGAACAAATTTCGTTCACTCACTTTGGGGGAGGTGAGTAGAGAAATACACATGCTTAAATCTGAAATTACTATTCTAAAATCCAAAGTTGCAAAGTTAGAAAAAGGGAAACAGGAAATGGCACAACCTGTTTCAGGTCACTGTACAAATTACACTCTGCACAGTACACCATTTGCAGAATCTAAAGTTGAAATCCTTGAAGGCCAACAAGATCCTACAATAGGATTCAGAGGGATGCGTATTCTAGCAATAGAATACCAGCAACATCATGTTCAAATAAATGTTTGTATTAAGGGAGAGATGTTTTCTCTCACAACACTCTTAGATTCTGGTGCAGATGTAAATATTTTCAATAAAAAAGTCATCCCCTCCAAATATTGGATTTCAACCTCTAGAAATATAATAGGGTTAGGAGAAAAAACCCTACAATATGAAGTTCCCAAAGTTGTTGTCTGTTTTGACACTCATTGTATCAAATTGAAATTTGCAATAGGAGACATTCCTGTAGACTGTATTTTAGGAAATGTCTTCCTAGAAGCAGTAGAACCACATGGATCCATCAAACTGAAAAAGAACAGAGTTGGTTATTTCATAACTGTACCAACTTCAGATGGAAAATCTAAAAGAATTGATATGCCCTATGTTTCAAATCCTAGGGTATCCACCATGGTACAGGCAATACATGAACTTAAGAACGCTGAAACAAAACTTACAGAACTCAAGGACCTCAAGTCCACCATTCACATAGGAGAATAGTTAAAAACCCCCGAAATTCAGAGAAAAATCTCCGAGTTAAAAGCAGTGATAGAAGTAGAATGATGTTCAGAGGAGCCAAATGCCTTTTGGCACAGAAAAAAGCATTATGTAGAATTTCCTTACAAGTATGAGTATACAGGTAGGCCCTCTAAATCCAAGGCAATTCCTATGAATAAGGAATACAGGGATTTATGTGAGAAAGAAATAAATCAGCTATTAAGTAGAAATTCGATCAGAGAATCCAATAACCCATGGAATTGCTATGGATTCTATGTGAATAAAAGATCAGAACAAATCAGAGGAATTCCAAGGCTTGTGATAAACTATAAGCCTCTGAATTCAGTACTTGCCGATGATACATACCCTATTCCACACAAAGGTGATATATTGGGGAGAATATCTGGTGCAAAAATATTTTCAAAATTTGATCCAAAGTCTGGGTTTTGGCAGGTTGCAGTTGCAGAAAAAGACAAATTTAAAACTGCCTTTAGTATTCTAGCCAGACACTACGAATGGAATGCCATGCCATTTAGCCTCAAGCATGCTCCCTAAAAGTTTCAAAAGGTTATGGATTCAATATTCAAACCTTATGCAGATTGGTTGCTTGTTTATATAGATGACATTCTTATTTTTTCAAAAAATATTCAGGACCACTTTAAGCACATAAAGATCTTTATAAGGTTGGTAAAACAAAATGGTTTGATATTGAGTAAGAAGAAGATTGAAATCTTCCAGACCTCAATAAAAGTTCTGGGACACACAATCCAGAATGGACAGATTGCCTTGCAAATCCATGCTATGGAATTTGCAAATAAATTCCCTAATGTCATCCTTGATAAAAATCAGTTTCAAAGGTTTTTGGGGTGTCTGAATTATGTTGGGAATTTCTATAAGGATTGTGTAGCAGATAGATCTCTGTTAAATCATAGATTAAGAAAAAATCCTTCACATTGGACGGAAAATCATACTGCGGCTATCAAGCAAATTAAAGCCAAGGTAAAAACTCTACCAATCCTATATGTTGCTGATGAAAATTCTTTTAAAATTGTTGAAATAGATGCCAGCGACATTGGTTGGGGAGGTGTGCTAAAACATAAGAAGGATAAGAAATACAAGATAGAGCAGGTGATCAATTTGCTTCCGGAACCTGGAGTACCACAGAGAAAAACTACTTTGTCATAGAAACAGAAGTAAAGGTTGTTTAGAATTGTATTGACAAGTTTGCAATACATCTTGTCAATAAAAATTTTTTGTTAAGGACAGATGCTTGAACATTAAGAAAGGTCCTTACGAAGGACATCAAAAAACCCAGAGAAGCCAAATTTTCTAGATGGCAAGCACTTTTTGCAAATTTTGATTTTGATGTAGAACACATCAAAGGGGTGGAAAATCACTTTCCAGATTTCTTAAGCCGGGAATTCATCTAGCAACAAGAACAAGAAGAAGAAGAAGTAATGGTGATAGTAACAGAGTGGGATAAAAGTCACCAAAGAGAAATTCTAAGGACCATTCCAGAAGACAAAAACTGGGTTGAGTATAGAAATGAATGGAAGCCTACTTGGAAACTCAGAAATGCCAAAGTTCTGGATGCCAATCTACAAAACCATACAGATCTTCAACATCTTGTACCAGAAAGGCGAGTATATCCAAAAGGGAGTAAATGGATTCATGACATGGTATACTCAAAGAGTATGGCAACATCATATGAGGCTAAACAGTCATTAGCAAATGACTTTCTTGATATCTCACTCATCTGGTCTGAAGGAGGTGATAGATGAAAATTGTATCATAATTACTTGGTCATCAATAGAACCAGAAAACCTGAATGGACATGGACTAATTTCAACCAATGGATAGGAAATAATCCTAATTTAATATTTCTTGACACCATTTACAATTTCTCAAGGTACAGAAAATTATGGTGGCATCTTCTAAACAAAGATGGAAAAAATGAAACCCACTATACTAAGCTCAAATTTGGTGCTACATGGATCATGCAGGGTAATCAACAGCCAGACTGGTTACAAGACTGGTGGAGTGATTATGGGCTTAAAAAAACTCCTATTGACCTTGTATCTTGTGAGTCTTATTTCTATAATGAATGCACATGGTGTATTGATAATGGAGTCAATGAGTGTTTTCATACACCCTGTTAGAAGATTGGTGATCTTCGCCATGTAGAAGATTCAAAAATTTTAATGCAACACATGAGACAGCATAATCAATGGTTAATAATGATGAAGATCAAGCACCAAATAATTCTGAACAATCCCATGATTGTCAGGAGAGTCTACACCAAAGCATGGAATGACACAACATATCAAAGGTACAGATTTCCTGGAATAAATATCCTAGATGATCAAGCAGAAAGTGGTTCTCGTGGACTCCACTAAGAAGTTAAAAGTCTCCACTTTGTACTGTTTCCTTGTCACAGGATTAAAGTGGCATGTTTTTTCTGAGGACTTTTCCGGTAAAAAAATTATCCTCTATGTAAATATTTGTAATAGTTTCCCCGTGGGCCTTCTGTACCAAAAATGCATCCACTTTGTATCTGGCACCCACATGTCTACGTCCGGATGAAGGAATCTCTATGCGGATGTCATTTCAGCGTTACTCGAAAGAAATGATTCCTCCTCCATGGTTTTGACCTGGTCAGATCCGAATTGATTGCTTGTCCCCCCTCACATCCTATATAACGAGGGTAAGGTTCACTCTTTCGGCATCGGTTGTTAATTTTTTTTTGTGTGTTTTAGAGTTGAGGTCTGCAATCTTCCTGCTCTACATCTGCAAGCTATAAGCTTTATATGCTTGGATCATGAAGTTGTGACCGAGGTCATTAAGTCGATCTGAGAAGCCTGCGCATCAGTGTGCTCAACACTGCTAAGAACCTAAAGTAGCCAGATCTATAGTTCGTAATGTCTTGTGTGTGTTATATGTTTTCTTAGACTGAGTCTATATTCAGCCAGGAATCCTCCAGAACACTATCTCATTCATTGAGAAGTAATCACTGGTAAATGTTGGCCACTCTTTCTTGAAGCTTCTTATGCACGCAATACAAAGGCTTACCAATGGGATCAATTACAGAACAAATTTCGTTCACTCACTTTGGGGGAGGTGAGTAGAGAAATACACATGCTTAAATCTAAAATTACTGTTAGAAAATCCAAAGTTACAAAGTTAGAAAAAGGGAAACAGGATATGGCACAACCTGTTTCAGGTCACTGTACAAATTACACTCTGCACAGTACACCATTCACAGAATCTAAAGTTGAAATCCTTGAAGGCCAACAAGATCCTACAATAGGATTCAGAGAGATGCTTGCTCTAGCAATAGAATACCAACAGCACCATGTTCAAATAAATGTTTGTATGTTTTCTCTCACAACACTCCTCGATTCTAGTGCAGATGTAAATATTTTCAATAAAAATGTCATCCCCTCCAAATATTGGATTTCAGCCTCTAGAAAGATAATAGGGTTAGGAGAAAAAACCCTACAATATGAAGTTCCCAAAGCTACTGTCTATTTTGACACTCATTGTATCAAATTTAAATTTGCAGTAGGAGACATTCTTGTAGACTGTATTTTAGGAAATGTCTTCCTAGAAGCAGTAGAACCACATGGCTCCATCAGACTGAAAAACAACAGAGCTGGTTATTTCATAATTGTACCAACTTCAGATGGAAAATCTAAAAGAATTGATATGCCTAATGTTTCAAATCCTAGGGTATCCACCATGGTACAGACAATGCAGGAACTTAAGAAGGCTGAAACAAAAATTACAGAACTCGATCAATAAAAGATCGAACTGGAAAAAATTAGGAGGAATTCCAAGGCTTGTGATAAACTATAATCCTCTGAATTCAGTACTTGCCGATGATACATACCCTATTCCACATAAAGGTGATCTATTGGGGAGAATATCTGGTGCAAAAATATTTTCAAAATTTGATCCAAAGTCTGGGTTTTGGCAGGTTTCAGTTGCAGAAAAAGACAAATTTAAAACTGCCTTTAGTATTCTAGCCGGACACTACGAATGGAATGTCATGCCATTTGGCCTCAAGAATGCTCCCTCAAAGTTTCAAAAAGGTTATGGATTCCATATTCAAACCTTATGCAGATTGGTTGCTTGTTTATATAGATGACATTCTTATTTTTTCAAAAAATATTCAGGATCACTTTAAGCACATAAAGATCTTTATAAAGTTGGTCAAACAAAATGGTTTGGTATTGAGTAAGAAGAAGATTTAAATCTTCTATAACTCAATAAAATTTCTGGGACACACAATCTAGAATGGACACATTGCCTTGCAAAGCCATGCTATGGAATTTGCAAATAAATTCTCTAATGTCATCCTTGATAAAACTCAGCTTCAAAGGTTTTTGGGGTGTCTGAATTATGTTGGGAATTTCTATAAGGATTGTGCAGCAGATAGATCTCTGTTAAATCAGAGATTAAGAAAAAATCCTTCACCTTGGACGGAAAATCATACTGCAGTTGTCAAGAAAATTAAATCCAAGGTAAAAACTCTACCAATCCTATATGTCGCTGATGAAAATTCTTTTAAAATTGTTGAAACAGATGCCAGTGACATTGGTTGGGGAGGTGTGCTAAAATAGAAGAAGGATAAGAAAGACAAGATAGAGCAGGTAGTTCAATTTTCTTCCGTATCCTGGAGTACTGCAGAGAAAAACTACTCTGTCATAGAAACAGAAGTAAAGGTTGACTGGAATTGTATTGACAAGTTAGAAATACATCTTGTCAATAAAAAAATTTTGTTAAGGATAGATGCTTCAACATTAGGAAAGGTCCTTACAAAGGACATCAAAAAACCCAGAGAAGCCAAATTTTCTAGATGGCAAGCACTTTTTGTAAATTTTGATTTTGATGTACAACACATCAAAGGGGTGGAAAATCACTTGCCAGATTTCTTAAGCCAGGAATTCATCTAGCAACAAGAACAAGAAGAAGAACAAGTAATAGTGATAGTAATAGAGTGGGATCAAAGTCACCAAAGAGAAATTATAAGGACCATTCCAGAAGACAAAAACTGGGCTGGGTATAGAAATGAATGGAAACCTACTTGGCAACTCAGAAATACCAAAGTTCTTGATGCCAATCTGCAAAACCATATAGATCTTTAGCATCTTGTACCAGAAAGACAAGTATATCCAAAAGGGAGTAAATGAATTCACAACATGGTATACTCAAAGAGTATGGCAGCATCATATGAGGCTGAATAGTCATTAGCAAATGACTTTCTTGATATCTCACTCATCTGGTCTGAAGGAGGTGATAGACAAAAAATCTATCATAAATACTTGGTCATCAATAGAACCAGAAACCCTGAATGGACATGGACTAATTTCAACCAATGGCCAGGAAATAGTGTTACATTTAATGGCAACGACATATATCAATGTTAATCATGGGAAAAATAATATGAATTATCATGGTATCATATCAACCAGCGTGCTCACATCTATTTGCACTGGTGAAGAATATAATGGCATATGAGGAAGGAATCTTCTCATGGAGTTATGTGATGATTACTCTATCTCACGACCCTAGAATGCTTGAGGTGAAATTGTAGATTCGCATGGGATTATTTTATTGTTGAGTGAATCAATTGAGAAGAGTTAGCACTTCGTCCTTCGTTCCTAACGAGCAGGGTGGATCTTGGCCAAGTCACCCTCTGAGAATTTTTCATAGGAAAGTCTTGACGTAACAGTGGCGTCCAGACGATGGAGCAAGTGAAATCTCAGTCATGAGCTTTGGGAACTAGTTCGTGTTTTTTGTCATTGTGAGATTTGTTCGGGGGTAAAGCATCACTGTACCTGGGAAGCATGTCATATTTCTCTCTATATCTCAGAGGTAATTGTTTCAAATCTCTTATTCTTTGACTTTGAGCGAACCTAGGGAAATTATGTTTGTTTCATGACTTCAACTTTCAATTTGGAAATGGGTAGGGTAGCATGTCTTACCTTTCTGTGTTGTCTCTTTCTATCTGGGCTTGCTATTTCTAATTTGGTAGTCAGTTTTTGCGCTTGAATCGCTTCAAGCACTGGAAATAATATTAGATGTGTGGTCTCTATCTCATATTTTTTTAGTTCTTCATTTCTCTTTCGACTTTGATTTTAGAGTGACGTCCTCATAGATATAAGTTCTTAAAAATCAGACTTGTCTGCCTCAAATGCATGTGAACAATGCAGGAAAGAACATGTAGCAATGGATTCAAAGATATATAATCTGCATGTCATGATATATCAGCAAAGAGCCTCAGACTGTAAGACATTGGATATAATTGAACTGCAATGACAACAAATTTCTTGCTTGGAGGATGAGATCGATGCTCTTCGAAGAATTTTTATCGCTTGGAGGATGAGATCGATGCTCTTCGAAGAATTGCTATGGACCTTCACTTCCAAAACGCCAATACGACCAACCATAGGGATAATCGCCATAGGGATATCAACCTTAATCGCCATAGGGATATCAACCTTAATCGTCGTGCTGAGAGTTGACTAAGAAATTGTGTAATAACTTGTTCCAAATGTTTATTGCTCATGTTTCAATTTTGCGGTATCTATACGACTAGGATAATAAGAGTATTGACAGAGTATGGGGATTTTGATGTAATTTAATCAAGAGGAGATAGTTACAGTTGACACTCCATTTGTCCATGCATAAATTAGCAATGTATTTCTCCCCAATATTTTCTACGACCAAGCATGGATTTAATATAAACATAAAATTTTGATTTAATATAAACATTAAATTTCTATTGAAAAAAATGTGCATACTAGAGATAATGATAAATCCCAACAAAACATAAATCACTTTAGGGAAATGCCTTATGAACTTATAAATATAATCACCTTGATGTACAAAATAAGTTTTTAGACTCAAAATAAGATTTTTAGACTTCTAAAATTTTGAGATGTTATTTTATCATGCAACATGTTACAAATTTTAAAAATTTTAAATACTTCGAAAATATTTAGAACTTTTTTGGTAATAGTCACATGCAAAAGACATTGTTCACGTGTTTCAAACAAATCAGTGTGATTCATCATCGGGACTAGGTGAGTGTTAAAAACCGTCAATCTAATAATTAGATTAAATGGCTCTCCAGGTGAGAACTTGGAGAGTGTACAAACACTCATACACACATTGACCATTGAGTCAGATGCTCCTCAATTATATAGGCTTTCACACTAACTAGATGGTTTCAACTACTCCCGAGATATTAAGATTTGAGATCTAATATTAGCATCTCAATCTTATCATCATCATAACAAACCTCTAAGTTTAGGTTTCTCTATTACTTCCAACACTCCCACTTAATGGAGAAAGGGTATTGAACAATAACATACGTTTGTTGGTCTAGTCTCAACTAGGCTTACAATAAAAAACATGAAAAACTTGGTAACAAATGTTTTCATTTTTGTCTTTATGCTCGTGACTCCATACTTGTTCATTCCGAGGTGAAGCTTCATCTTCACTTTTATCACCATGAGGTATTGATGTATTTGCACCTCATTTCTTCCCCAATGATGGAAAGCTTGATCACTTATCTTCGCCCTTCTCAAAGTTATGACAAGCTTAATAGGAGAATGTTTTCTCTCACTATTTCCATGTCATGCATGTGAACTTCCGCAAAGTTGTCTTCAACATTTATGGATGCAACTTCTATGTTGATTTCATAAAGATGCATTGTTTCAAGCCATGCTTCATGAAACCTTAATTCCTCTTCAATCTCCATTGTTTCTTTCTTGTTGCTGTTAACATCTGAACACACAGAAATATTCATGAGATCATCACATTTTAAATTCTCTCCAGGTCTGTCTTCTTTTGCCACCTCTTCGCAATCAGCTTCATGTTGCTCGTCCAATTGATCTTCAACACTTTGTTCCTCTTTACATCCTTCCTGAAGATCAACTCGTGACTCTTCAATATTAGGATCTTGCACAACAGATTGTGGCTCTTATTTCTGGTGGTCATCAACAGAACCACATTGTTTTTTTGAAATTTTTTTCAGACTTAAAAATACTGCTCATGCTAATGCCTCCAAATGTCAACATGAGAATATCATCATCATCATCATCATCATCAAAATCAAAAATATCTAAAAATATAGACATGTTGTTAAAGTCCAACTTTTATCGTTTCATCTTGTTTACAGATTTCAACTCCACTCGGTCCTCTAACGAGCTCCAACAACCCCATTACCACGTAGGCGGGAAACCTCCCTTTGGCAGCTCTTCAACGGTAGAACCTTGTAGACTATGGCTTCTATTCCATGCAGGTATTAGTGCCCTCGGCTCTTGTGATGAGCAACAAACGACCTCTCAAAAAGCTGGAAACGTTATTGATATCCAATTCTGATGCATGTAATTAGCGATTTCTCATATCACACATATTTCTGAAAGAAAAACATAGCAAATAAATTAATATTGTTTTTAATAATTGCTTTCCAACCAACCGAACTAAAGAATTGAGCCTCAGCATATAATTCTGCAAGAAGCCTCTGCGCTCTCCAGATAAGGCAGCTAATCAATAAATCATCTCAGGCACTTGGATCTCCCCCACTCTACTGCTACTTCCACCACTGAGCCTCTTGATTTATTTCCTTGCCTAAATGCAGACATATTTGAAGACATTGCTGCTATTTAGAAATCAGTTTTCAGGACCCATTCCTCCTCAGCTTGACCAACTTCGATATCTGAATGACTTGAGGATTTTTTAAAACTAGCTTACTAGACAGTTGCCATGGAATCTAGGATTGAATTTGAAGCTCGTCGGATTAGACGCTTCATTCAACAAGCTACGGGGACCTATACCACAGAATCTCTGCAAGGGTTGAAAATTTGCAGCTTTGTATGTTTCATCAAATAATTTAAGCGGAACCCTTCCCCTGTCTCTGGTGGACAAGATTTATCCAACATAGGATCCCACCATCGACACTGTCCATAGTCACAGTTTGATTCTAAAATCCTAGGCTGTCTTTGTGACCCAGCGATACCTCCTTGCAGATAGAAGTACCACTCTTCTCCATCCATGGACAACGCCACGAACACTCTTCTGCTGCGGGAAGGGCCTTAGAAACGATAGCCACGCAGCCAAAAATGGCACTGTTCTGTCTGCTGGAAAGCTTTTGTTTGCGTGAGGTCCTATGCCTGGAAAGCAACCTGAGACTTCACACAACCTTAGATCAACAGCGCTCCGAAAATTAAAAATAAATGTTGCAATATAAAAACCTCGATCTAAAATTTCATAATCTACAGCTCGCATCTGCTATGTTGATCTATTTCGCCAAACCTCGAAGATCCAACTCACACAAAAAAAAATTCCTTACAACACACAGGTCCACTCTTCCACCTGATGCTCCGATACCTTGTTTAAAACCGTCAATCTAATAATTTAATTAAATGGCTCTCCAGGTGAGAACCTGGAGAGTGTACAAACACTCATACACACATTGACCATTGATTCAGATGATCCTCAATTATATAGGCTTTCACACTAACTGGATGGTTTCAACCACTCCCGAGATATTAGGATTTGAGATCTAGTATTAGCAACTCAATCCTATCATCATCATAAAAAACCTCTAAGTTTAGATTTCTCCATTACTTCCAACAATGAGAGACCAGATTAAGATCAAGATATTGAGTTTAAATAGATGTAGAGATGGCTAAACTAGCCATTAGAATAACAACTAGTGTGACTTCGAATGGAATAAATTAAATTAAATTAATAAAAGGATTAATTTTATTCAAATTATAATTTTATAAAGAAATATATTTATTTATCTTTTATTATTATTATTATAAATTAAAACTTTTTTGGTGAATTTTTATTATAATTTTAGATTAAATTTTTATGATATTAATTATATTTTTTTTGGGATTGTGTTAAAAAGATTTTTGATTTAAATTTTTTTTATAGAAGACTAGGTCAAAAGGAATGAAATAAATTAATTAAAAATGATAATCAACAATCAACAAAAATCAAATCGAGTTAGACAAAAAACTAAGGAAAAAATAGAAGGCAGGAAAGGGAAAAAAGTAACAGCAATTAGGAATATAGGGCAGGGATCCAACACCTGCTAATATTCCAAATCTCATCTCTATTGAGATGAACTTGTAGTTTCTTGATCTCTAAGGCATCCCTTAACTTACGATGATGAAAATGTCTAGTCCTAGAAATAACCTTAGCCTCTTCGATGCAAATGTGATGGTTAGTCTTTTCTGCATGATCAGCTAAGGCAAAGGAGTGAGATCTTCCATGCTTAATGTCAGCGGCATGCTCACAAATCCTTTGATTTATGACCAACCAGTTGCACCAATGTAATGTGTCCCACAAGAGCATGAAATGATGTAGACACATTTCCCATCTCTAGGGTTTACCGGATCTTTAACATATTTGAGAGAGCTATGAATAGTGTTAAGGGGTTTGAAAGACGGAAAAACCTTATGCTTCTTAAGGATTCTAAAAATCCTATCAGTGGTTCCCTGAATGAAATGTATCTTGAGAATTATGCTCATGTGTAAAATGACTTTCTAATGAGTTGTGATTATCTGTAGAATGGATTTTCAAATGATAATGTGCAAAATAAATTTTCAAAATTTTAATAATTAAATTGACTTAATGGTTTTTTTGGTGGCTTTGAAATGTTATTTTATCATTGTGATTATAATATAAATGTTATTATTATTAAAATTTGTTTTAAAAAACATTATATAAATGTTATGATTTGAAAAAAAATATACTATCTATTTGATATGGAGCTTTTTTTTTTTTTTTCCCAGCAGAAAAAACGTCTGGTATATATTAATGAAAATGTCCAAAGTGTTTCTTACAATATAGTCTTAAAGTGTTCTCAATGTAAATATACAAAATTGTATGAATTTTTTTAATTCCAATGTGGTCACCACAGTGCTGTGCAAAAGATCAAACTACCATTCATAAACCAAAAATGTTTTGTACTCCCATAATTTTGACTTTAATACCTCATTCTTCCTTTAGTTCTTCAATACCCGATGTTGTTGTCTTCTCATATGTTCAATAAGTAGTATATAGTCTCCATAGCAAAAAACATTTACCTGAAATATTAGCCAAAATAGTCATACTATATTCGCCCCCATTTGTCTTTGTGCCAAAATTTTCTTTATGTACATATCAGATACTTTACCGATTTCTAGTGATTAGAAGAATTTAACAGTGCCCCTTGCCCCTGTATGAGTAGCCTCTAAAATTTCATAATGCATCTCCCCATAAGTACCCGTACAAACCTTTTCGATAACGGGTCAGTTGTCATGTTTTTCTCCCTATAAATATGTGTAAATGTAACGTAGGAGAAGGTTCTTACCAATTTGTTGATCCGATCAATCCATGATGATAAGTTTATAAGATCCAACTGATTTTTGTGGTTGAGATGATCGATCAATATCTTTGAATCCCCAAATATCCATATAGTGTCGATGTAGATTTATTTGGTGAACGAAAGGAGACCCCATAAAGCCAGTATCTTTGTCCTGGTATTGGTCCCATGTCCTCCAAACCAATGGATCTTGTAATGGCATAAGGGATTTATCATCAACCATGCCTCAAAACCACACCTGCAATTTTGTGCTACCTCGTCAAAAAATCTGGTTGGATAGTGAATGTCATGAGGTCACAGTCTAACAGAAAAATCACGAGGAGGCTTCTTTTGGACTTTCATCTCCTCCTAATTCTGGATGATTTGTGTCACAATCCACATAGGCGAGGTGTGTCGGTTATCGAAGATCCTCAAATTTCTGCAAATCCATAACCTCCAATGAAATATAAGTGGGATGACCCAGAAATCATTACCCTTTCTAGACCACCAGTGTGTAAATCCATATACCGTCCTATATTCATGTTATTGAAACTTGAAATGACTACATAAAAGTGATCTGACCTCCCTTGAAAATTCATAGTTATAGAAAATATGTTGATTTTCATCTTCCGCATTCATGCATAGTGCACGTATGCTCGAGGCTATCCTTCCTCTGCGTTTAAGGTTTGTCCAAGTTAAATTATTATGCTTCCATACACACCAAAGAAAGATTATAATTTTTTTTTTGTTTCTTCTCCTTCCATAATTTCGCAAACCAACAATTTTCTAACAATCCACATTGTAGATTAATCATCTCCAAATAAGTCTCCCTTGAGCTAAAAAGGCCCTTATATAGACTCCCTCCCCAAGTGATTAGGTCTCCTACGTTGGTCCGTCCCCAATCCATGCCCCTTAGTGTATCTATATAATTCGGCCATTCAAAGGCTGCATTGCCCCATAGCCCCAATTCCATAGCATTTTTCCATCTGGGAGTCTCTTCCTACCACTATTGTATGACCTGTGAAAATAAAAATATGCCTTTGTCGTGTAGTTGTGTTCTCAGTTGATCACCTAATTTGATGTCTGCAGGGAAACCCTGAATGTTTCCTTCTCCAACCATGATATTTTTTCCATTGCGGAAATTCCATTTGAGAAGTCTCTTAAAACATGGCAACAATTTTTGAAACCCTCTCCATATTTCTGACCCCTTATGCACATCTCGCCACCCCTTAAAAAATATCTCTTCCAAGTCTTATGTCCTCATATATTTAAATGTGATGATATCATGCCAAATTCCTTGTGTATGCATGCATCTCCATAAGGATTTCATTAGTAGCGATTTTCCAAAATTCTCTATGTTTAAGAGCCCCCAACCTCCTCGGTCCTTGGGCATGGTGAGAATATCCCATCTTGCAATGTGATATTTCTTTTCCTCCTTAATTCCATCCCACAAGAATTTGGTAATTGACGTCTTAATCCTGTTAAGTATGACTTTAGGAATCATAAAGAGGTGTGCCCAGTATATAGTGAGTTGTTGTAAAACAGCCTAGACTAGGGTCAACTTCCCCCCCTTAGTAAACCATTTAAGCGACCATTCATTGATCCGCTTATGGTATTTGTCTATAATCCACTGTCAGTCAACCACACGATACATCACAGGTTTCAGTTGGAAACCCAAGTAGGTAATACCCTCTGCAATAGGTCTTGTTTTAAATTTGAATATGTTTCTGATGTATTCAATGCAATTGATATCCCCCTCTAAAAAGTATATGCTAGGTTTTTCACCATTGGTAGTCATCCCCGAGGCCATGCAATTTTTTTTTTAAATGTAATGGATTCTTACCCAACACTCATGAATCAATAGCCCGAACATCATCAGGTCATCCACAAATATACTATTGGTGATCTCCCAGTTTGTTGTAATCTGTATCCCTTGAAAATCTCCCACATCCGTCTCCTTATTGATCTTAATGCTCAGGGCATCCATAATAAGAAGAAAAAGGAGTGGTGATAGGGCACAACCCTGTTGAAGTATTCTCCCAGATTTAAATAATCTGGAGAATGATCCATTAATAAGGATGGCCATCGATGTATTACATACACATCCCATGAACCACTCTACCACATCCCTGTGCATTCCAATTTTATGGAGAACCATTCTAAAAAATGCCCAATCCACCCGATCATAGGCCTCACTAATGTCCACATTCATAAGAACAACCTCCCTCTTCCTGCTATGAACAATGTCCATAATATTCTGCACAGTAGAAACTGCATCATGTATAAGACGATTGTTTAGAAACCCGAATTGTTCTTTTGTGATATGAATGGATAAGACCCCTTTAATTATTTCTCCTATCGATTTCGATGTGATTTTATATAATGTATTTCACAATGATATAGGTCAGTAATTGTTGAAATACGATGAACCTTTCCTCTTGGGGATAAGTTCCAGGAAGGTTAAGTTAATTTCCCCCGAGATTTTCCCTTCCTTTCTAATTTCCACAACCATATATGTTAGGTCCCTTAATAAGATGTCTGAGAAATGTAAAAAGAAGTCTGGAGTCCATCCATCTGGCCCCGGACTCTTATCTGAAGTGAAAGATTTCAGTATTCTCTCCACCTACTCCATACTAGTACACTTGTATAGGTTCTCATTGTCCTCAGTCGTAAACATTAGTGGGTATTCATTAACTGCCTAGATTTTTTCCTCCACAAAAGAACCCTCTCGAGCCTGATAGAAGTTATCAAAGTATTTTACAACTTCCTTTTGAATCTTATCATTAGAATTTTGAGTGTTCCCATCACTCGTAATATTCCATATGGCATTTCGTAACTTGCTTCCATTTGGGAAAGAGTGAAAGTACTTTGTGTTTCAGTCTCCCTCTTTTAGCCATATGGCCCGACTTTCTAACCTCCAAGTCTATTCATGTATGAGAAGAGTTTTCCTTTTTTCAGACTCCAAAACTTTTATACTGTCCCAAGCCTCATCTGACTAGATACCTTTGTCAAGTTTTCCCAACAGTTTTGTCATCAGTGTAGAGATCACCTCGAATCTGTGTCTCATCTGGAACTTCTTTTCCCTTTCCCAAGTCCTGGAAATTTATTTTAACAACCTCAAAGTGTTAGATAGATAAATCATTGAAGATGGCCCAACCAACCTACTATGTCTATTGAATAAATCCCGAACTAGATTATTGAAATCCTCATCGGCAAGCCAAACTCGATTGAATTTAAAGGGGCATCCCTGTATCTTATTTTCGAAATGCCACTCCAGTACTATGGGTTGATGATCAGAGACTAGAAGGTTCTCCAATCATGCATATACACCCCCCATCTGTAATAATAGGTCACCATGTACCAAGATTCTATCCAATAGTTTTGCAATGTATTAACCTCCTGATCGGCCATTATACCAAGTTGGGCCTGGATTAGGTGGAATCACATCCATCAAATGCTTATCATGAAACATATCCCCAATGTGATCTGAAAGTTGATCTAGTCTGCGCGAGCCCCAAATTTCCTTTCTATTAAGTGTACAATTCATATCTCGTGCAATCATCGAATGGTCAAGGGACAAAATGCCACATATGTCCATTTTTTCCCAGAATAAGTCTCTGTTATGGTATGGAGCGTAGAGGTTAATCAACGTGATCCTGTGTGAATATCCCCAGAGGTGTCCAGAAATAATAATACCACCAAAAAAGGAATAGGCCTTGAAAGATTCCCATCTCGGATCCCAGAGGACCGCCAGACCCCCAAATCTCCCCTCTGCATCCTTCGTAGCCAGGTGACACACTGGATACATAGCATGGAAAAAAGAATTTGTCTGGTCATTCGGTCCCATATTTTCTTGAATGAATATCAGACATGGGTCCAATTGATGATAAAACTCCCTCAAAGACACATACTTATCCCACCCCCCCCCCCGCCTAGTCCCCAGATGTTAAGTGAGAAAAGGATCATCAGGTCACCTGCTTAGAGGGCTCCAGTGCTCTAAGGACCCTATCCAATTCCAAAGTGACTGGGACATCTCAGAAATTTCCACATTGAGGATCATGCAGATTGACCTTTATGGAAATGGACTTTTCTTATGACAAGGTCATCCCCTACCCTTTCTAATGGTAATATTGGATGCAGATGATGGGCTGATAACAATGGGAGGAGACATAGGCCAACCAATATGGACCATCAAGGGAGCCAATTCCACATCGAGAACGTTTAGCAAGAAGTCGATATCACTGCCAATTGAATTCCTTCAGGTAACAATCACCTCTCTATGGGGTTTCGAAGACAGAGTGGTCAATGGAACAGTAGATGGTAAATCGAAAGGTAGGTCCATAATTAGATTATTGGGAAGGGGTGGTGGAAACAGAGGTGTATTGTTCGATATCGGGTGAAAACCCTGAGCAGAGTCAAGTCCCTCCCCCCCATCCCCAATGGACAACAACTGGTGTTTAAGCCTATTACCCAAACCCACAGATGCAAGCATACCACCGATATAGACAGTCCAAAATCATATGAAGGGGAGTTAGAGACAATAGAATTCTTACCCAAAATAAAGTTTGGATGTAATGAAGACCTCTGGTTTCCCTTCTGCTCCATGTGGCCATTGTGCGCCAACCCCTTCCCTAGGTCATCCTGCATTGTCGGGCGCTTGGTCCCTCCATGGTCCAATATCTAAAAGTCCCTCATTAGATGGCGAGTTTGATGACAAGTATGGCATCGAAAGGGAAAATTTCCAGTAATCAATTACCTGGCGATGTATCCTCTACAACGACTCCAAGTGGAAAAACGCTGGTAAACCTCTCGAAAAGGATAGCTCCACCAAAATCCAGGCAAATCTCTTATCGAAAATCCCCAGACACTTCAGATCTACATATCTGCAAGTGCCAATGTTGTTTCCAATCACCATTAGGACCGCCATCGACCAAAATTCTAATGGGATGCCGGGCAGTTTAACCTAAATTAGATGGCTTGGAGGGGTATCTCGCGTCGAGTTAAAACCCACATGCCATCTGTGCCAAGCAAGGAAACATCTTCCATTTACCCATTTCCTCCTTAATACCTCACCCACGTCCTCCGCTTTCATGAAATAGAAGCTCCGCCATCCATTCTGAAGCCTACTAATCTTGGGCGGGTATCCCAATAGTTTATTCCAAGCTTTTGTCAGCCACTGGAACAGGTCAATTTTGCTCAGTTTTTCAAAACTCCATCACCCAACTAATGCCCGAGTTTGGAGGCTTTCTGCCCTCTCCCACATTATATCATGATTGAAGCTTAATAATTGGCCTTCTTCTACAGGTTTGAATGGTTTGTCATGTCTTGTTATTCTATGTCGGTTCTGGGTGCCCTCACTATGATAAGAATGTCTCTCCATGTTTAGAAAATCAGATGCAGTGAAGGTTTCATTCGAGTCCTTAAACTCTAGGACCATCTGAGTAGGAGACCCTTGACCCCGTGAAGAAGAAAGTGGGTTTAGTTCACCAGCCAGAGTAATGGACGTCAACCCATGTTTCGCCACCTTAACCGCATGCAATATGTCATCGGTAATCACAACCCCATCCAATTCTTCCAAATTGGATGTGTGTTCTGCCATGTGTCCCAGATATGTCAAGGAAGGACGTACTTAGTCATAGTTGGAAAGTTAATGAAGGTCGGCGGAAGCTTAAAATCTATTATCCGAGCCCCTAGGTAAGTACCCACCGGGAAAAGACAATAGTCAGGGTGGGTGAGAAAGGAGGAATGATTAATTTCAACCACCCCATAGTTAAAAATCACTATGACTAGGCCACGATGAATGGTACAACGACTGCCGCCCTCAAGTATGTGCCCATAAATGAAATAAAAATATAAACTATGAGTGTGGTATCGAGTGGATGTTGGGTTGCCCTCAAATGCATCGTCTGGTTAGATCCACTCCCAAAAATTTGACTATTCCCATTTTCCAGGCAGTGTAGATAGGAGAGTAATAGTCCACTAAAACCAAAGTCTGTAGAAACCAGGGAGAGCCACGACATTCACTGTAATGTTCCCAGGGCCTTCACTCTAATGTTCCCCCAGACATTTACCGTTGATGTTCATTCAAAACAACAACGTAAGCAGAAAAGGCATCGCCCAACATTCCACCATTGTTGACAGACCTGTATTTTGAAATCCTTACAGGATTTAACCCAAAGAAAGTATCTATACCACTCAATACACATAGTCAGGAGAATTATAAAATGTGCCATGAAATCCATGTCCCCTGCCCCATAGTTCCCAAACCCACCAGGGACCAATACATAAATCAAGAAAGGTGAACAGTGGTATCCATTAAGGATGTAGTCCTTAGTCTCGTTTTATGTCGGAACCCCACAAGACACACCAGGTGTTTTCAGACTCTCCCAAAAAAAAACACTCTATACACACTCACAACTTAAACCAAAGAAAACAATGAAATTACCAACAATAAGTATACAAAGCCTCCTACAGCTTGGGTCGTAAAACAAACCACCCATGCTCATGCTACTCCAACAAGTTCCTAACTAACTCCGCAGTCGCCCACACAATCTCATCTATTCACCATGACATTGAACTCTCTAACCCTTGCGATTGATTGATACTTCCAAACATATCTCCCTCTGAACTCTTCCAACCCAATGTACATCTCAGTTTGGAATACATTTTCAGCATGAAAATTATGTGACATGCTCCATGCTTCTTTGCACTTTCTCAACTTTTTCACCTACTCCAACATGCCCCATCTGCCGAAATTCTCTTCCTTCACGGAGTTCCCAGTACAAGTTGCATTCTACGCTCTCCAGGATAGACATTGCCTCCCTCACATTCAAATCCAATTCCAACATGAAAGTTGCAGCTCGGGAAATCATCATCTATGGATATACATGGCCACCATCGCATTCAAAGCTCATTTTAATCATTGTTACGGCTACAAATTTTATGATAAATAATTTTGAACATAGTCCCTATTGAATGGTTTTTCCAGTGAAGCTCGCAAACCAATACGATAGGGAATATGATATGGATTTAGAAGTACTCAAATTGCTTTCTTTTCAGTGAGCTCTATCTTTTTTTACAAATCTCATGTGTTTTGATTTTTTTTTAAATTAAATTTAAAAAAAAAAAACAAAATTAATATTGTTTACTTAATTTTAAAAATAATAATTTGAAAAATATTAGTCTAAATAATAAATGAAATAGTTTTTTAATTAAAATTCGATAACAATTTATAAAAATGTAAATTTTTTTATTATTTAAAATATACTTTTAAATCAAAAAATTCAATAACAATTTAGAGAAATATAATTTCTTATCATTTAACCTACACTCTTAAATATATATATATATATATATATATATATATATATATATATATATATAACCTCTTAAAAAAAATTCTTAAAACACTCCAATTAAATAACTTAAATTTTTAATTTTTAAAAATTTCTATGAAATTATAAAAAAATTATTGTTTACCCGACTACACGAGGACGCACGAAATCAAAAAATTCTTATAACTTTACATGCAAAAAGTAAACTTTAAGGCTTGATGCGGAGTTACACAAACTAGGGTATGTTCTCATTCCATTGAAATAACAACGTGGCCAACAAATATGTCGATATCATAAATAAGTCTACAAGTCAAATGGTTACTTAATAAACATATATCATAAATAAATGTACAAGTCGAATGGTTACTTCCTAAACGTATAAATGAATTTCTAATTCATTAGTGTCATATATAATTTAATCTAGGTTACAGATTAAATAATGTTCTTTCTCATTTTCTCTTTCACTTTTTGATAGAGTTTTTGTTGATGGTCGTTGTGGTTTTATCAAGTTCTATATAAACATGGATATAACTTAGTCTAGCTTATGGAATAAATGACCTCTTCTGGTATTTTTCCTTTGGCTTTTTAATGGAGCCCTCATGGTCATTGTGGTTGCAAAGAACTTATCGAGCTCTATAGAAACATGGAATTTCATTTATATTGGAACTCGGAGGTGGCACAAATTATGGGGCAAAGATCGTGGCACATATTGTCCGGAAAAGATAGTGGCGTTGTGAGGATTACTTCATAGTGGTGTTTGGCCTCCCATTGATTCCATTGAGATTAGTGGAGATTTTAAAGTTGCCATTATCTGATGAGAGGCAGAACTCCCTTGAGGTTCTTTTGCTTCACCACTAAATAGAAAAAATTGCTACTCTCTAATCCAAACTTGGTAGCAGATGCTTTTTCCAAACATGAAATCTCCCTTCTCCTTGGCAGAATGTTTTTGAACTCATGGTAGAATAGCCCATTCTTTATTCCAAATCCTTTGAGCTCTAAATGCCCTTGAGTTTCTCTGTGAATAGTGAGGGTTCTAGGATTTTTTTATGCTTCTAGATGGGCTTGGCCATGTTGTTGATTTTTCTTCCAACGATGTACTTAAGTCTTATTGTGATCAATTTCTTGTTATATTTTTTTTTACAAAGTATATTTAGGTACTACTCTACTTTGTTTTTTGTTATATTTTCATTTTGGTTTGTTACAGTTTGATTTCTTTCTTTCTTTTACGGGTCACAGTTTGTCACAATTTTTTTAGAGAAATCTCAAGCAAGATTATGATTTTTTGTTATTTAAAATACATTTTTGATACATAAATGAATTCAACATCCTCAAAATTTCCAGATAATTAAATTCAACTAAATAAACCACTTAGACTAAAAAAATTTAAAAATCTCTATTAAAATAGATTAAACAAAAAAGTGCTTTAAAAAACTTTTTTAATCCAAATAGAAAAAGTCATCGCTATATTGCCTCTTCGTAACTTACTAGTAAGACGTCATGCTAGAATAATTAACACATAAAAACTTCTAACCAGTGGACGACCCAGCGAGGTTGGATGGTCGTTTTCAAAATCGAACTGCCCTACCAGGGCATCCGTCAAATCAATGCGTAGATTATTCCAATGTAACGCCTTACGGCATAAATAAATATTTGAATAGTTTATAATAAATCTCTTGAGGACAACTTTTTATTTGGTAACTAAATATTCAAATAATGATTCTCTCGATACTAACCAACAAAAAGTGAGAGGGTACATTCTCATTATTGATGATACATAGTTCATGCAAGTAGAGATGATTCAGAAGTTTCTCTAATTTTTCTATGCCATGTTTGTAAGAGTTTAAGAAGATTTTTATTTATTTTTAATAACTGTTTTGATGTTATAATAATGTTTTTTTAGTTATGGTATCAAAATATTTATTTTATATATATTTTTGTTTTTTATTAATTAAAATTAATTTCAATTAAAAATTTATTAATTTTTAATTTAATTTTATATTATTATTATTTTAATATTAAAATATATATTTTAATAAAAATAATAAAATAATAATAAATAATTATATTTCAATATTATAAATAAACACCTCATAGAATTACTTCTTAAATTAAAAAATTAACACCTCATACAATTTGAAATAAAGCAACAATAAATAATGAGATTTGAATATTACAAATCAATACCTCACACCATTTGAAATAAATAAATATGAATTTAATGATAATTTTTTATTGTAGAAAAGGGGACAATTAACTTCACATATGTAAAATAATAAAATTACTTTTTTATACCAAGTCTTCCATAAAATTACTTTTTTATATGCAAAGTCTTCCATAATATTATGGAAGATTTTATTAAATTGCACAATAGACTTCTTTGCAAAAGTCCGGAAGATTTGATTAAACTGTACAATAGACTTCTTTGAAAAATACATTTTAGTACAAATTTGGAAATGTCATTAATATTTGAGTAGCCACAGTTTCGGTAAAAGTTGTTGCTTGAAAGTAATTTAAAATGTACTTAAACTTTCACGTTTAATTTGTTAATAGTTGTTTCTAGTTACTTTTACTATTTTTCTTTCGAAATCCGTTATTCAACTACTCAAAAAGCTAAAGAGAAAATTAATCATCTAGAACTATCCATCCCACGAAACCAAGGACAAAGAATTGAAACGTACGAAACCATGGATTCATTTCTCCGCACTCAACTGCCATCGATTTTTAATCCACGAATGTGGGTCCTTTTCATGCATGAAGTACCGCACACTTGTGTCATCGGTTTCCAAGTGTATTATTTTTGGTAAGTCAATATTTATGTCGTTTTCCTAAATCAATATAATTATATTTCCGGTCAACAACGACTCCACATCCAAATCAATTTTAAATTCAGCATTATTATACATACCAAACATTTTGTTATACAATACCCACCCACCTGGTAAGAGGAGTTCCAAGTTAAAATAAATTTTCCTAGCTGTCAAAATATATTTTGATTAGAATTGATTAGAATAGAGGTTAATTAAATGTAATTGATTACTTATTTGTAATTTTTTTTTTTTTTTTTTTTCAAGGTTTTCAATAAGAATATGTAATTAGGAAAGAAATTGTAATGAGATTTATTATTTAGGGTAGATATCTAAAATATTTGAGTGAGTTGGAGAGATTTGAGGGTAGCTAGATCTTTGAAAGATTGGTGGATCTAAAAATCTTAGAATAGAAGATTAGGTGAGGAATTTATGGATCTAAACTGAATTAGTTTAAAATTCTATGATGTATAAATGTAATTAGTTTCATAATAGTTTGGAATAGTAGAGAAGTGTGTGAAAATAGAGAGGAATTTGAGTACCGAGAAGGCCTCAAGGATGAGAGAGGGTTTTTACAGTAACTCTCGCTCAGAGGGCCTTTTGTAAATATTATGTGTGCATATCAATACAAAATACTCAATTTGAGTAATTCATGTGATTATGTGAGATTGAATCTTGATTTAAATAGTGTAATTGTTGCAAGATCAGAGTGCATCATTGTGGAAAACAGAAATCAAATTAGAGCATAGAATCACAATATATGTTTTGGAGGAATTGATATTGTTGTATAATATAACTTTTGTTGGAGAAGAGTAGTAATCAAAATAGAGGAGTCAAGATCATAGAGGAAAGAGAGCACAGTAATGAGGAGCATAAAGCATTGATTTAATTTGGGAAAAAGAGGGAAATTTTAAAGGAATTTAAGACAGAGGAGAGTTCAAAGTACAAGAGAAGCAAACCCAAGTTAATACAAGAGTCGAGAGGAGAAGAGTTGCAATGTCATATATATGTAACATACATAAGAGCACACAACGCTTAGTTTTTATTTCAAGTTGGGAATCTGTCATTTGAGAACGCTAGGATACATCATTTGACAGAGCGGGGAGAAGAAATTAACAGTGCTAGACCAAAGGTATTACCCCAAAAGCTAAAGATTTGGCACAAACTTACCAAGAAGGCATTAGAAAAGGTTAGCCTTTAGAGACTGTGAAAACGTGGCATAGTGGACCTCGCCCAGAAGTTTCATAACCCGGAGGTTTTGTGAACTCATCTTTGCATTGTGACCGGATTTTGAGAATTGGGTCAGAGATATTAAACGGGGAACATCCAACTGTGGGTCCCTCCCAAAGGGTTTCCACCCTAAGAATTTTTTTTGTAGACCCCTTTTACTATCATATCAGGATATTGAAGGTGGGTCGGAGGCATTAACTGATAAACAAATAAAGGTGGGCATAAAGGAGTGGGATTATGTATAAAGTTGGCCACCTGGAAGGGATTTAGCCTGAAATTTCAAAGAATGAGCCAATTAAAAAAGCTCAGCATTAGGAGCTCCAACATTTTATGTGCTTGGTTATAAAGTGCAATTCCAAGGTAGTGAAAAATGAGAAAGGATTTTCACTTTAAGGTAAAGGGATTTATAGTAGCCTTCCTCCCGTGCGCTTGTTGATGAAGAAAGTCAAGTCCATGATGATTGGTTGGCTATGCTTTTGCATGCATATTTTGGCTCTAGTGTTTATTGGATAAAGGAAAGGGCTCAGATCGGCGTGATAATATATAATTTCAAGGTTTAGAATAAATGGTCGAGCTTGGAAAACCATCGTGCCAACAAACTTATAAAAGGGTTGAATTGCTATAAAGGGGCCTGCATTGATGAGGGTTGAAGGAAGCACCTTTATAAGAGAAGACCTGTGCACAATGGAATTTTAAGCGGACTCAAAATTTGGGCCTACATCAAGTGGTATCAGAGCAAACATGCTACATACATTTAAAAATAGAGAAGTTATAAAGGAGGGCCGAAAGAGATAAAGGATATGATCTAGATTATAATTTCCACGAGGTAAACTACTTTTGTTTTGAATTTTATATAAAATTTTAGGACTAATGATCAAAAATTAGAGTTTGAATAAATTATTGGAAGGTTGAGGAGCTCAAGGAACACTGCAGCATAACACTTTTGAGGAGAAAACAATTAAATCATAGGTGCAGGCTCTGGAGGAAGAACGGTTGATACAATAGTAGTCTTGGATGGAGGAGTTGACATGTAATCATTTTATTTTGTGAAAACTTGGAAGGTAGAAGTCACAGAGAAGAGGATGTGAGGAATTAGAAGGAAGGCAATTTTATTTTGATGTAGAATATCGATTTTATTGAGTTTGGAAAAGAAATAACATTGAAGTTATTTTTCGAATGCATAATTAGGGAGTTTTGAGAGATAATGTGCTCTTAAGGCTAAAAGGTGTGAGAAGTTATGATATTTGAGATGTTTTGAGGAAAGAGTTGGTTCATAGAGCCGAACCAAAAGCAGAAGATACCTTTGATAATTTGATGATACCTTTGGTCCAGAGGATTTATGTTTGTAGTAGAAACAACCATAAAGTAATGTAGAAATGACGAAGACAAAGGAAGAAACCATCATAACAAAAAAGCTTTGGCAGAAGGGAAGAGAGAAAAACTAGGGAATTTAAGCAAGGATTGTGAAAAAACCTAATAGGAGCAGGAGATATTCTACGATGAGGCCAACAATGTTCTCAATAAGAGTGAACAGGTGAATATTCATAAGACAGAAAATTTTAGAAGCTAAGGAGCACACATTATCAAGAGAAGAAGAAGGAGAAGAGGTTCTAATATAGGAAACCATAAGGAGGACAACTTCCAACAAGCAAAGGTTAGGTATAAGTTTCCAAGGTAGTTCCATAGTGAGTGTGGGTAGAACTGTGTAGAGGAAGAAAGAAGATACCAAGAGGATAACTTGGTATTTTTATAGAGAGAGGAAGATAGGATTTTTTCAGCTCACAGGTGAACGAGGAAAGTCCATAAGAGAGGAATAAAAAGATGTCTATTGGTTCTAGAGGAAGCAGCAATGAAATGGAAGATAATTCCAAAGAGGATGGCATGGAGAGGAAGATGAGGAATGAAAAGAAAGAGAAGGAGTTGGCTGATTTAAGAGAATATTTTGATAAGCTCAAACAACAATTTGCAGAGTGGGGATGTTATGGTTGGATAATGATAAAGTAAAAGGTAATATGTCCTTCATTTTAGGAAGAGTTGAGATAGAGGAAGTATAATAGGCTGAAGGTGGAACTCAGAGAAAATGAGTTGGCAAGAAATCTGTTCTACGGTGGGGAAGAAGCCAGAGATATTGAGGAATAATTTATCGAAAATATGTAGGATGAAGAAAAGGTAGTTGACGCCCTGTAGAAGGAAGAGAACTATATTTTTCAATCTGAAATTTTGTGTATGTATGCAGGTTTGACAGGTAGTGTTCAGTTCATGACTGATGTATTTAGGCAAGCTAGTGGAGAAATGATACTTCTCGAGGAGATGATTCAAATGGACTCAATTGTTTGAGCATATGCTTAATAAATTTGAAGAGATTGAAGTTAATAAGAAAGCTACTTTTCAAGAGGAAATCGAGGGTGAACCACAATTTTTTATCTAAGGGAAGATGAAGCAACATTATTTCAAGAATATGATACAAATGTAGAATATGGGGTGGAATCAAAAGATGAAGTGGAAATTGGAGATGAAGAGTTACTTTATGAAGATATGCTCAAGAATACTTCAGTTGAAAGTCTCATGCTTGAGGAAGTAAGTACGGATGAAGATGAGGAGGAATGGCTCATAGAACCTCTAAGCATGGAGGATGTTGATATAATTCAAAGTGATTTTGACCTGTATGGAGAACTAAATTTCTTAGGAAAAATTCTAGGGAGTCAAAAACTGCAGATTCAGACTACAAAAGCAGAGTTAGAGGAAGAAGAAACAATGTTTAGAAGTGATGAAAGGAAAACTACAAGATGTAGAGAAAAGACTAATAAAGGGATAAACTAGCTAAAATTTAAATAGAGTTTTATAACCCTTGAGGAAGAAGAGGATATGTAGTGTTATCCTTTGTAGACAGTTCTAGGCTAAGGAACCATGTCAAAGCATCTAAAACATTGTTTAATTTTATTTTTTATGACCAATTCTTTAAATTGTTAAACTAATTCAAATCCTAAGTATTTCTGATATGAAAAAAGGGTTGATTCTTCACCTTTAACAAAATTTAAACTTTAAAATGTTTTTGAAAGGTAGAATTGCAAGAAGATATATAATTCTTTAAAGATTCAGATGGAATATTTAATTTATTATATATAGTAGGTGCGTGTAGAAATATTATAGAACCCAACAAAGGATATTTAAAGATAATAGAAAGCAACAATTAAAAGATGTAGATGAATTAACTAAAATAGATAGTTCGAGTTGATTAATATCTTTAATTGATTATAACTTTGCAAGGGATTTCAGAAATATTGATATTCAATCTTATCTTACCCATATTTCTACTAACATTAAACATGTGTAGAAATAAATAAATATGGAAACATAATAAGTAACTAGAAAAACTCACATCAAAACACAAACTGCTTCAAAATGAGTCTTGAATCCTTCTATTAATCTCAAAACCAACTCAGCAAATTACAATCATGTTCAATGGCTTATCACAAGGGTTCAACTCTTTGTCATTCGAAAAAAAAAGTACTTATAGAGTTTCATTCAAAATATAAGGAATTTGAATCAAAATCTATTACAAAATATCTCATCCAAACTGATTTGGATTTTTACAAAAATAAAACTAGAAAAAAGGAAATCTAACCCAATTTGACATCTTGCACCAAAATTCGAGGATCGTTGTTGGTGACTGGAGTTGTAAAGTTACAGTTTTGTTTCTTGTTCCTAGAAATATTTTACTTGCTCCTAAAAACTTGTATTCTTTTGATGAAAGTTTGTTGTCTCTCAGTCGATGAGTTCACACAATTTGTCCCATCTTTTTCCGACAGGCATAGAGAATTTTACCAATTTTCTATATGATTCATCTACATCATTATACTTTTCAAAATCATGCTTATTTATGAACATATGTTTAATCTCATGTTGAATTAATAAATAATAACTTAGACCTTCCATGAAAGCCTTCTCAGTGAATGATCCTTTTATTTTAGTAAATTTAGCTTTATCTACTACACTATATTCTTCCAATGGAATTAATTTATCACCTATACCCTGCAGTCCTGGAAGTCCTTTTTGATGCAATGAATTAAATTTTATGTGAAAATTTTTAATATGATTTTCTAAATTGTGACATTTATTCTTCAGTTGCAACAGTAAATTTATTTTAGTGAGTACCTTTCTCACCTCCAAGGTAAATTTAGTTTTATCTTCAATGTCATATTATTCAAGCTCCTCTTTTCTCTTCGAATTTAGAACTCTGATTATCCTCATAGCATCTACTGGTTTATCGTTGAGGTCCTTTTCTACTCGTGTCATTGCTTCCTTATATCTCTATAACAACTCTTCTTGTTCAAAAATAATCTCAATTGAAGGCCATAGTTCAACCATTGATTCATTAATATTAAGACAAACATTTTATTTGGCCTCACCAATTGTAGATTCATTTTCATAAGTTGTTAACTATTATGTTAGCTTAAAATTTTCTGAATTTCAGCTAAATAATCATTATCATTTTTCAGTTTATGCTCTTGAATCTTTTGCAACTATGTATTGAGTTTCTCAATTTCTTGGTCCTTTAAAGTTAATTCTCCCATGGCCTTTGATAAATGTGTTGTCACATCACTAGACTGTGTATCTACTATGATAGTTGTTGTTGTAGATGTGCCTGTTGTTGAAGTACCCGCAGTAGACAATGTTTCTATGGGAATGGCAACTGAAACACTAAGTTGATGTTATTTTTCCTTTTATAGTGTGTCCATATAATATTCCATTTTTGGAATCTAAACATTTTGTTCAATTATTAGTTTGAACATATCCCATTTTTCCTTCTCCAATTAACCAAATTATTTAGCCTGTGGATGTTCTGTAGTTGGGAGTTTCAACTGCTTCCTTAATTCCTAAATATCTGCATTCTTGTTCTTGATCATTTCTTTAGCTTGTTTAACATCATTAGGATCATATCCTAATTTTATTACCATATCTTCCAATGATATAATTCTGATTTATTTGGCCAAGGATGAAATTTTCTCCATCTTTAATTTTGAATGGATGTTATTCAATGGAGCTTGCGGTTTGGAGGTTGCCATAGCTGAACTGTTCAAAGTAGAACAGATCATTTCTCCATCCTTCTCCATCCTCCTTACACAGTTCAATTTGATCAATTGCATGAATATGTTTGGTTTCAAAAGAAAAAATTGATGTCTTATAGTCTTATGCACTTTAAGGGACTTGAACATTGGGTTCCAAGAAAGCTAACTGAAACGATATCTTTTCAATATCAAGTGCAGAAAAGAGCTTGTGTTGGGTAGTAGAATTTTATTTCCAGCATTAATAATATTCACTTTCCTTCAGTCTTTCATGATTTCTTTTAATCTCTTTGTACCTAGAAAAAATGTTTCTTTGCTCTGCACTCCGAGTGACAGATAACATAGGAGAATCTATGGAGATCTCCTCAATCCTCAGAAAGGTTAAAGTGTTTAAACTTTTCAATACCATTTTTTCCTCATCCTTTGAACTTTCTTCTTCTAATGATTCTTCATCAAAAAGTGTTTTATTTCTTCTCTTAAAAATTGCGAAGTCTGTCTCGAATTTCTGAAAATATAGGAGAGAAAATTTCTCTTGGACTCTTAATCACTGTCTCTTAAGGAACTAGAGTTTGTGAATTTGTTTGGATAAAAAATTGTTCCTTTGCCTCTTGGAATGTGTTCTCCTACCACTCCTCTTGATTTTCATTCTTCTCTATTTTTTGCATGGGTGTGTGTGCATAAGGTGTAGCCTTTGGTTCAACTCTCAGCTTCTAAATAATCCCTAATGGATTGTAGGACTAGGTGAAGTGCAATTTGAACTTCATTTTTTTTAAAAGAAAAAGATCTACCTCCTTTTTTGTTGCCCTAGTGTTGACAATAAAAGGGCCAATATGTGTTTTTAACTCAAACTGTTATTTTTTTTTTGTTGGATACAAAATGTAGATATTATATGTTCATCATTTGTTTGATGTATTCCAATGCAAAAATTATGATTTGTACAAACTTTGGAAACCTATAGGCAGGAATTTCACATCCGTAGATCTTGATTTATGTGGAATTCTAATAGAGGTACCAATCTCAAATCTTATTTTTCTCACTGAGGTGAAGGATTCTTTTGATTTTAGGTGAAATTATAGGTATAACGTCACTACTGAGAAGACACAAAGCCATAGGTAAAAAATAAGTTACATAATCACTGAAAGAATACTCCTTTATGTTCTTCCTTACTAAGGAAGTCCAGTGGAAAACTAACTGAGGATTCCCTTGTGCATATAAATTATGTAATGGAAGTTTTAATCTATTTTCTTGATGAAATAGAAAATAATACACAAGGTTTGATTGATGCTTAAAAGGACCTTCAGTATAAAACTTCAAAAACTATTCATGAATTTTGTCTACCAAAAACTGAGTATAGTTTAAAATTTATGATGCTTTATCATCATCTGAAAATACTGATTAAAATGCTAATATTACCTCATCAACACACTAATCACTAGGGTAACCTAATAGACAAGCAACCATAGATATGACTTGCCTAGACATTTATGGGAATATTGTGGAAAAGTAGGGCGGATTGGTTCTTGGTAACTCAGAATTCTCAGGTGAAAATAACTCAAATATTTTGGATTGTTGAGTAAATGTATGTTTTTGGTAAATCTCCATGAGTGAATATATAGAAAAAGGGTGCAGGGGGCTATAAGTTTGATCTAGAGACCTTGACAAATAAACTTGAGAGTAATGACAAATAAGCTTTTACTATTTTGGGAAATTATGGCCCTTTGACTCAGAAGGTATCTCACATGACACTAGGTAATGAATTATGGGAATAAATGAGTCCAGGGGAATGAAAATTGGGGAACGAATAATTCCCATATGCTTAAATCATCGCGCGCATCTAAAAATTTCTATTTTTCCCAGTTTTGGATTTCATAAAGATCAAACTCACACTGGGTTTCAAATATTTTGTATTGTTTATCCACCAAGGAAATTTCATCTAAATTAACTACGGGAGGCCACATTGGGCTTTCTACAACTAACTTGGACTTTCCTTTGGATGACAACGTGATAAATTAGGAATTTACAGGTTGGCGTGTCCAATTACCACTAATTTGTTAATTATTGGTGTAGTGAATGAATGTAAGCTGATAAAATTCGAATTGCACCTACATTGCTACAAGAAGATGGGAGAAAATGAGAATGAAGGGCATAATAATGTTTTAAAGGTATTTTAATGAATTAACTATTTTTAGGTGTGTCTAGTTAATTCACTAGACATTAGCGGGAAGGATTAAATGAGCTAACGGTTAATTAGGTATTGGCGGGAGGAATTTATTAGCATAACGGATATATGCCATGGGTGAATGAGGGAGTGAGACATGGCAGGATGTGAGTGGATGTTGAAAGCGATGGCAGGAGTGGAGCGGAGGAGAAAGCATTTTTCGAGGGGGGGTATGTAGTTTATGGTTTTCAAGAGGTGGAGTATGAAATGACTGAGGGGGCGCCATGTACCCACTAGTGGTATTAACAAAATTTTTTTTTGAAACCCCGACCCCCATTGTTAATATTCAATAGCGCAGTGGGGAGGGGATTCTGAACTTCATCCCCTACTATTGATCCCAGCAGGGATGATATCCACCATTGGTTCTTGCTCGAACTTTATCAGAATCCAAAAAAACGTCAAATCAAATGGACTTGACTTAAAATTTAATTAATCCTTGATTAGTTGTTAAGTCCCTATATTAATAGTATAGCCCTTATTATGTTAGTGTAGCCCCCCTTATTGTTATTATTGTACCCCTGTAACCCCCATATTGTTATTATTGTGCCCTTAAATTATTATTGTTAGGTCGGCTAGGATTACATTGTGGCCCACTAGGATTACATTATGGCCCCATGGACTCCTATATATAGAAAGGAGGTTTTGTAAATTGAATCATCCAAGAATTGTTCATTTATGTAAAGTATTGGAGGCTGCCCCCTCGAAGTGGCTTATTTCTAAGGCGTTGATATCTCTTTTCTTCTATTTTTGGAGCTGGTTACACAACATTTGGCATCGCAGCTTGGGATTCTAGGGTTTCGCAGCTCCTAAACACTGTGTCATCGGGAATTTCCATTACACATTTTTTTCACGAAGGTTCAGAATCTGAAATTCTTATGGTGCGAAGCTGAAATCCTGGGGAAATTCGTGTCAAAAAAAATTTCAGAGCTTGGTTCGTGCTATTTTTGGAGATAAGGATCTGTGTATGTAGTGCTTTTTCTGTGCTCCTGAATTGCATCTCAAAGAGAGGTGATCGTGGAAACTGCCACAAATGCTCTCTCCGGGCAAAGGATTTCAAACAAAAGTGGTCGTAAGTACACAGACCGTAGTTTCTTGGCTATCAATTTCAGAGACAAAGGACGAAACAGTGACATGTGGCAAGTCCTACAAGTTTGCTCTACTGAACCAGTCCAAAATTAGGTCATTGTGGGATATTGGACACAACTTTGTGTTGGGGAATCCAAATCAGGTCAGACCTATGGCACTCAAAAGAGAATTCAGAGGGCTATTTCATTGCTAAATTTCAGATATTTAAGAATTGCAATCACATATATAATCCAATTCCAATATCGAGCTCCTAAAAAGCAAGTAAAAGGTGTGTATTGTTTTTCCCGAATTGCATAAATCTTGTTTGAAAAATCAGTTTGAAGTGATTCCAAGGGCCTATTGAGAATATATTTCAGTATTGCATTCTGAAATGACTCCTAAAAATAATTCAACACCCATTAAGCCCTCAGAAATCTATACTACGATGCATGAAGTGGAAGAATTGCAGTATGAGATATCAAAATTACGGTACCAAGTGCAACAAGTTTCGATCTTACGAAGAGCAATTGAAGATGAAATAGATGGTTTAAAAGAAGAAATGGAGGCTAAGTTGGATGGTTTAAAGGATCAAATAATAGAAAATATGGATGATAAATTAGTGGAAGATCACATCGAGCATCAACAACAAGTTCTCCAACTCTCAAAGGATAACCCAACTTTGGTGCAGAATCTAATGAAACAACAGGAAGATCAACATGACATTGAAAGAAGTTATGAAGCAGTCATAGAAACAAGAAATCGACAAGTACGATCAATTTCAGAGTATCTCAGCAAGTGGAAGAACTTTCCTGTAGAAGATTTCACATGGGAGGATCAGAATTTTATACAGAAGCATCAAGAAATAATCAAGCGTTGAGGACAACACTTGTTTGAAGGAGAGGGGCATGTTAAGTCCCTATATTAATAGTGTAGCCCCTTATTATGTTAGTGTAGCCCTCTTATTGTTATTATTGTACCCCTGTAACCCCCATATTTTTATTATTGTGCCCTTACATTATTATTGTTAGGTCGTGGCGAGATTACATCAGGCTCACTAGGATTACATTATACCCCCATGGACTCCTATATATATAGAAAGGAGGTTTTGTAAATTGTATCATCCAAGAATTGTTCATTTATTGGACAACATGAAGATCAATGAAGATCAACATCACATCAAAAGAAGTTATGAAGCAGTCATAGAAACAAGAACTCGACAAGTACGATCAATTTCAGAGTATCTCAGCAAGTGGAAGAACTTTCCTGTAGAAGATTTCACATGGGAGGATGAGAATTTTATACAGAAGCATCAAGAAATAATCAAGCGTTGAGGACAACATTTGTTTGAAGGAGAGGGGCATGTTAAGTCCCTATATTAATAGTATAGCCCCTTATTATGTTAGTGTAGCCCCCCGTATTGTTATTATTGTACCCCCGTAACCCCCATATTGTTATTATTGTGCCCTTACATTATTATTGTTAGGTCGGCTAGGATTACATTGTGGCCCCACTAGGATTATATTGTGGCCCCATGGACTCCTATATATAAAAGGAGGTTTTGGTCATTTGTATCATCCAAGAATTTTTCATTCATGTAATGTATTGGAGGTTGCCCCTCGAAGTGGCTTATTTATAAGGCATTGATATCTCTTTTCTTCATTTTTGAAGTCACACAACATTAGTTAATATAAAAAGGATTTAAAAATTAATCTAAATATAACTACGATGACATTTAAACTAGCATGAATACATTAGGGGCTTTTCATTCTATATGTGTGTGTGTGTGTGTGTGTGTACACCATTTATTTTTTTATTTGTATTTTTCATTTGTATTTATTTCTTTTTTTATTTTCTTTTATTTTCTATTATTTTTTATTTTTAATTTTTTTAACATAAAAGGAAAATGGAAAATACAACATGGTAAAAATAAGTTACAACATTGGCTCCATCTGGGAACTGCTTCCCCCTGAGGTGTGCAGAGAACTTGCATATCACTGTGCCTTCTCCTCGAGCTATGGAGTCTTTCCATGAAAATCACACTTGACAATAAAAATTAAATAAAACTGGAAATTTACAATGAATCATGGTTGTAAGCATTTGATATTGAATGTAATGTTTGAGGTATTTCCCATTGAGTGGCACTCAAGAATATTATCATTCCAGGTTCTGCAAAATAAAAGTATTGCTACCCTTCACCTCTGCAATGTTAAATGGCCCCAACCACAAATTGTCAAATTTTCCATGCTTGCCTCTTTCTTCTCTTCAAGTATCCCATCTTAAAACTATATCACCATGTTTGAAGTCTCTTTCTCTATCCTTTCTTTCAAATAAAATTTTTATTTTATTTTGATATTGACGAAGTTTAAATTGAACTTCATCTTGGTCTTGGTTTAATTCAATGATCTGATTGATTCTTCTTATGATTCCTCGTATGATTATTATAAGAATTTTGTGACTGGAAATGATAGTTGTGTAAGGAAAATTGCTTCAATTCCATAGACAAGTTGGAAATGGGACTTGCCAGTAGATCTTTTAGGTGAGACTCTGTTTTCCCAAACTGCATATTTAAGATGACTATCCCAACTCCTCTTATGATCTGCTAATAATTTCTTAATGACCTTAACCAAACTCTTGTTTGATGATTCTGCTAACCCATTACCTTGAGGCTAATATGAGGTATAATGATGTAATGAAATATGGTATTTCTGACAAAAATCTATCATTTTAATACTATTGAAAGCTTCTGCATTATTTGTAACTATTTGTTGTGTACAACAAAATTTATACAATATATTCACTTCAATGAATTTGATTACTATTATATCTATTTCATTCTTGACATAAATTTCTTCTACCAACTTGGTGAAGTATTCTTTACTAGTTAGGATCCATCTGTGTTGGTTCCTTGAAGCTGGAATTATTTCACCTATGAAATCTAATCCCCATTGTAAAAAGGGTGCTTCAATCAATACTGGAACAATGGATAGTGCCGGTAGCCTCTAATTTCCATCAAATATATGACATGGAATACAAATTATTACGTTAGCTCCAACCTGTGAAAATAATTTTCACCAATAAAATTCTTCTCTCATAATCTTGTATGCAATTTCCTTGCAAACATAATGTCGTCCACAAATGCCTTCATGAAACTTCTCAATAACACCTTCTATTTCTCTTTTTGTTAGACATAATAAAAGGATAGTCAGAGAATCCTTCCAATACAAATTGGAATTTATAATATGGTATTTAATAGCCTTAAGTCTAAGAGATATATATATTGATTCTTTATAAATTCAGGACGATACTTTACATCTCCAAAAAAAACCATTATGTCTTTATCCCAATTTGAAAGTAGAAAATTTTCATCAATGTGTAAAGGAAAAGGAACAAGATATGAACTGGAAGAAGGTTCTTATGGATTCTCCTTGAACCTGGCCTTTGATAAGGTTCTTGTGGATTCTTATCACTTTAATTCTGTAAAATGATATTAATACCAAGAACCTTAAAATTTTATTCAGCCAAAATTTTAGCTAAACCTTGTCCTTTTACCAATTTGGTGGGCCTGATATCTAGATCAAATTCAAGTATATTTGAAATCCATCTTCCCCTCTTTCCATTTGTATCAGGATGTGTCAAGATTGTTTTTACTGCATTGTTTGGAATATAGGAAATAATAGGAGAATGTAAGACAGAAACATTGAATGCTTTCAAAGTTTTTACAAGGGGATAGGCTTGTTTTTCTATGATGTCATATCTAATTTCAACATTTCTCATCACCTTACTAAAAATAGGATATTGGCTTCTCATATCCATCACCATTTCTTTGTTGTAAAACAACAACTAGATTAGTGTGAGGGGAAAAAGAGAAGATACTAAAAGGTTTTGAGTAATCAAGACTAGATAGTACTCGGACTTCAGAAATAACCTTCTTGATCTGTGAAAAATAATATCTAGCACACATTTCCATTTGACTTCATGATCCTTTTTAAGGATATCAATAATATCTTTCACTATCTCACCATAATTTGGTATAAATCTTCTCAAGAAATTTTTTTCCCTAGAAATGCTTGAATTTCCTTTTTATTTCTAGGTAATGTAATTACCTCAATTATTGAGACTCTTTTTGGGTCAATTAAAACTCCTTCCTTTAAATTATGTGTCCCAATAGATTTACTTCTTTCATTGCAGTCAGTGATTTTTTGGGATTACGTGAAATCCCATATTTCCCGCATCTTTCAAAAATGTTTCTCAAATGTTTCAAATGCTTGTCATCAGAATTAGAAAATACAGTTAAATCATCAAGATAAATATAAATAAATTTATTTATCCTACCAAAAAATGTAAGATCCATTGCTCTTTGAAATGTTTCTTCAATAGCCCAAATGGCATTCTAGCATACATACATGTACTCCAAGAAGTCGTAAATGTTGTATTATTTCTATCTTCTGGACTAACCAAAATATGATTTTATCCAGAAAAGCCATCTAACATTGAAATTATATTTGAACTTGAGACTTTATGAAGTAATTGATCCATATTTGGTAATTGATAATTATCCTTTAAAGATAGTTTGTTTAAATTTCCAAAGTTGAGACACAATAATATTTCACCATTTTTCTTCCTTACATGTACTAGGTTACCTATCCATTCATAATATCTTAAGGGATCAATTATTTCTGCATCCAATAATTTTTTAATTTCTTTTTCAATAATTATAAGCAAGAATAGATTTATTCTCCTTAATTTTTTTTGAGAGGGTTTAGATTATGGTTTGAAAAGAATTTTATGTTCAATAATAGTTGTGTCATAGGTTTTTAATTCTTCGTATGACCATGAAAATACATCTTTATAATGTTTGAAAATATTGATATATTTGTATTTAATTTCCTGAAGCAATAATGCTGAAATTTTAACATTTCTAATCTATTCAGAAGTTCCAATATTACAATCTTGAACATCCTCTTGTTGTGAATTTTATAATGAGGTTTTTGAGACATCATTATGATCAAAAAAAATTTCAAGGGGAAATACTCCTTTTGGAATGTAATTATTATATAATTGAATAGTATTGTGATCTACTATTTTTTTATCTAACTGTGAGTTTTGTTAGTTCTTCTTAGATATGTAAAGCTGAGAATTCATCTATTTGTTGTAAGAATTTTTTAAGTGTTCGACATCCTAGAATACCTTCCAATGTTTAAGGTTATCAGGAATAGAAGGCTTGTATTTTACTTCAATATGATACTGCAATTGCATAGGATCAGGAATTTTAAAAGAATTGGAAGAAATGTCCAAAGCATCAAAATCAATGTATTCTTCTCTTGGGATTGATGTGATATTAAAGGTTTGAAAATAAGTTTCTACAGAATTCTAAACTTAATTTCTGAAAGATCTTAGCCTAGGGCGCCTGGTTTGACAAAGGTTTTCTATTTATTTGACAATGAGATCTAGGTCACCAAATACATTCAAGTTATGAACCTTTAGAAGTTTAGCTAACTCAAATCTTAAAAGTAGGGCTTCATATTCTGCTACATTGTTTGTAACGTCAAAATATAATTTAAAGGATTGAGTTTAATTTTTCTTATCAGGAGACATTAGCACAGTTCTAGCTCCAACTCCATCTTTGTAACATTCTCGATCAAAGTACATTTTTGAAATACCGGCTTTTAAAATTGGAGGGGTATTAACAATTTCTTGAATGTTGATCTAAGGATTTGAAAGATCATTAGCAGCTAAAGTAAAGCACCCAAAATATTGATAAACAACATAAATTGGATGATTGATGGCGTGGTTTTCTTTACAAACTATGTTAATAAATGTGACCTCTCAATATAACCTTAAATGTTCACCTCCATAAACTGGGATTGTAGCAAAAGCCATGCCCATTTGTAAAATTCCTCCCGATTTTGCACAACAAGATCTAGACAATATAATTCAAAATTAGGGTGGAATATATGTGACCATTATATCCAACACTATAATTTTGACAGGGATTTGGGTAAGTGTTACAACTAAATCATCGATTAATTCTTGGCAAGGTACTTTATTAGAATCAAAAGTGCACAAATCTTGATATGGTCTGGTAAGTTGCAGTTGAATTTGATCCATGATTACTTTGGGTATTAAATTATGGGAAGACCTAGAATCTAACATACAATGGTATAAGAGATAATCATGAAATTTTGATGTCACATAAAAAGGAGAAACACTTTTGTCAATCATATCAGAACTAGGACCAGAAACAAATGAAGGTTTGTCATCATGTAAACTTATAACATCTCCTTTTGCATCTGTGCTGGAGGTTTGAACCAATTTAGAAAATGTTACACCAATTTTTGGTCATCTAACCTGTTACTATTAGATGGACTAAAGTACACCATGTAAGACCAATTTTGCCATAGTAAAATTTCTTTGAATATGAACAATAATTTAATAACCCATAGTTTATTAAATTATTTCTGGTCTAAATAGGAGACATCATGAGGAATAATTAAATAAATCCTTATTTTTTTTATTTTCCTCTAGGGCTAATTAACTAAACCACTCTTTAGTCAATATTCTCGGTCATATTTAACCAAAAAAATGAGAATTAATTAGATAAATCATTATTTTATTATTCTCTAGGAATAATTATTTAATAATATTGCTTGTTAAATTTGACTAAATCATTTATAAATAATTGAATAACTAATTATTTATTTAATTATTCCTTAACCTCATCCTTGAAACAATAAATAAATCATTTATTTATTTATTATTTCTAAATAAATGGATTTAACCAATTCTAAATTCCTTTTCCCTCCACCAAAAATAATAAAATATTCCAAGTAAGTTGGATCTAGATTTGGTCAATAATATTTTAACTATGCACCAATATCTAGAATAACTCAATATTTTATTATAAATAGAAGGGTTTTCCATTCATTCACTACCTTTTGTCACCTTTTTATCACCTTTTGATCTATACTTTTGGTCTAAATTTGATCCTCCATCATTGTCATATTTTTTTCTACTTTTTCTTGTGAGCTCCCTTTGAGTTCTATTTTGTCCGGGTTTTCCGCACCATCAAGAGAGAGAGATATTGGATCTGAAGCGCTGAGGACATACAAGAACCTATCCCATTGAGGGGGACTGGTAACATCTTTTCGTCTTCCCTTCCCAGGTGTCATAATACAAAAAAATATTTATAAATTCTTGTCTTGTCTATTGGATGTATGGAGAAAATATTGTTTATTTTCGCTGTTTAATGTCTTTAACTGAATAGATATGGATTTTTGTAGCATTTATTATGATCACCTACTACAGATGTAAGGAAATTGACAGCCACATTTGATGTTAGGGTTGTTTTCTATGCACATCTAAAGTGAGTTTTTTTCGTACACTTGTGATTAGAATTCACACTAACATAAACCTTTTGTTTGTAACATAGATTCTTAGAGAGTTCAAATAATGGTATTGGAATCTTAACTGTTTCTAATTCCTTTTCAACATTGAAAACAAATGGAACATACTTTTCAATATTAAGTTGTTCTTGTAACTTATCATGTGTTTCACTTAATGATGTTTGTGTTTTAGAGGTTTTAACTTGAGTTTCATCAAAGGTAACCTTTTTGGTTGGACTAACATGCCCTGGTCGTGGTCTCAATTCATATATTTTGTTTAACTCGGCAATGAGAAACTCAAAAAAATATTGATATTTAGAAACTTGAGAGGTTTCTTCATTATGAGAGATTCATTAATATTGATTAACTGGGATAATGGGATTCTGAGATGAAGAGTATCCAAAAAAATTGATATCATTTGTGACAACAGGAATAGTTTCTTCAAGACATTGATCATCGATCATTAATAAAGGTTGAATTTTCTGATCAGTATTTGGCCTTTGTAAGATTTGAGGTTCAAAAGGCATTTTATACTGGGCCCGAGGTTTGTTTGAAACTTGTTGGGATATTCTAGGTTGAGTTTCCATTCTTGAGATTCCATAAGAAAATTTTCTAAGAAGAGGGGTGATTTCATCAATTTTGTGTTCTTCATCTTTAGTTTTTGATGATGAGGTACTTTCTTCTCTAGATTTCATTCTTTTTTTAGCCTTTTTTGTCTTATCCTTTAATTTAGCAGAAGTTGATCTATTAGATTCAACTTCTATTGTATTAGATTGCATTTAAGCTAAGGTTTCAGATTTTCCTTCCCTAAGAATAACAACAAAATCATCTTCAAAATATTTGGAAACCTAACTTTAGCAACAATTACTCATGGTTTACAATATGGAGGCATTTTGTTGTAAAATTTATTAAATATTTTAATGAAATCAGCGAGAGGTTTACGAGGATTTCTTTTCAAGTCTTCAAATTCAGTTAAGTAGTAAGAAAAATCATTTTGTATTCCCCGTTGATTTTTTAAAATTTTAACTAGTTCATCCCATGAATTAATGGAATTAGCTTGAAGTTGTCTAAAACATATTCTAACATTTCCTTCAATTGATTCGACAAAAAGTCTAGTATAGATATACCGATGTTCAATTTTCATGCTATCAGTAAAATAAAAAAACACAACTGGATCATCTTCAGTAGATGGCCTTGTTTCTCAGTTAAATCTCGGTAAATGTTTTAAATATCCATCAGGAAAAGCATGGAGTTGGGTTGTAGGTGGAAGAACTAAGGTTGCATACCGAGCTGCCACAATTGGTTGAAAACCAACCATTGAATGTGGTGATGTAGATGAGGATGAAGATGATGAAGAGGTATAAGAAGGAGAAAATTGACGTTGTGAAGAAAATTCTTGGGATGAGGAGGAATGATAGAAAGTGGAAGAAGGTTGAATGAATTGAGAAGTGATAACTAATTTCTGAACTTCTAGGATGTTTTTGAATTCTTCTTCAAAGGTTAAAGTACTGGTATAAATGGTAAAACCTTCCTCGGGTTTGATAGAAGTGGATGGGTAAGTATGTATCACACAAATACAATTACCTGGTTTGAAATTAGGCAATTCAAGTCCTAATTCAGCTTCTATATTAGTTGCCTCTAAAGTAGAAATGGGAAGGTGAATTGATTCAAATTGATGAACCAATTAAGTTAATTGAATGTAAACTCCTTTAGATAACAGTTCTAACACTTTTGGTGGTAGATCTAATAATTCTATATGAATTGGGATAGGTTGAAAATGATCAGGTTGTGATACAACTTCTGGTGGGAAATATACATAAGCAGAAGAAACGACTTCTAATATGTGTCTATAAGAGGCAATTCACACTAACCTTTCAGGATCTGTTAATGGAGAATGAAGGTCAGAGTCAGAATGAGACTTAGTATTTGTGCGGGAAGCTAGGTTTACTCAATGGAGTCGTCAGATGAATGATTTTAGCTAGATAACTTCTTATTAAACATTAAGGAGAAAGTTTATCGTTGTCCAAGGGAAAATAAACTTCAAATTTTTGTTCCCCGACAATGATGCTAATATGATGTCGTCCTTCGAAGACAATTCTAGGCTAAGGAACTGTGTCAAAGCATCCAAAATGTTGTTTCATTTTGGTTGGATTACCAATGCTTTAAACTGTTAAAATGATGCAAATTCTAAGTATTTCTTATATAAGAGAGGGGTTGATTCTTCACCTTTAACATGATTTAAGCTTTAAAATGTTTTTGAAAGGTAGGATTTCAAGAATATATAAAATTCCTTGAAGATTTAGATAGAACATTTAATTTTTTATATATAGAAGATGTGTATAGAAATATTCTACAATCAAACAAAGCATGTTTAAATATAATAGAAAGAAACAATTAAAATATGTAGAGGAAATAACTAAAACAAATAGTTCGAGTTAATTAATCTCTTTAATTGATTATAACTTTGTAAGGTATTTCAGAAAGGTTGACATTCAATCTTATCTTACCCATATTTCTATTAGCATTAAACACGTGTAAAAATAAATAAAGATGGAAACATAATAAGTAACTAGAAAAACTCACACCAAAACACAAGTTTCTTCAAAATGAGTCCAAAATCCTTCTATTAATTTCAGAAACAATTCAACAAATTACAATCATGTTCAATGGCTTATGACAAGGGTTCATCTCTTTTTCCTTCGAATTAAAAAGTATTTATAGAGTTTCACTCAAAATATTTGGACTTTGAATCAAAATTTATTATAAAATATTTTATCCAAATTGATTTGGATTTTTACAAAAATAGAACTAGAAAAAAGGAAATCTAAATTGATTTGACAACCTGCAAAAAATTCAAGGTCTGTTGCTGGGCTACTATTTTGTGTCTTGTCCCTAAAAATCTGCCCCTTGGTCCTAAAACCTCATATTCTATTGCTGAAAATCCGTTGTCTCTCATTTGATGAGTTCATGCAATTTGTCCCATATTTTTCCATCAAGGATAGAAAATTTTGCCAATTTTCTGTATGATTCATCTACTTCGATATAATTCTCAAAAGTAGGCTTATGTATGAACATATGTTTGATCTCATGCTGAATTAATAAATCATAACTTAGACCTTCAATGAAAGCCTTGTGAGTGATAGCTCCTTTGATTTTAGTAAATTTAACTTTATCTACTGCTATATCATGTAATCTACAATGATATTCTTCCAGTGGAATTAATTTATCATCTATACCCTGTAGTCGCGGAAGTCCTTTTTGATGTAATGAATTAAATTCTCTGAAACTTTTTAATCTGAACTTCTAAATTTTGACATTTATTCTCCAGTTGTAGCATTCAATTTCTTTTAGTGAGTACCTTTCTCACCTCCAAGACAACTTCAGTTCTATATTCAATATCATATTCTTCAACCTCTTCTTTTGTCCTGGAATTCAGAACTCTGATTATTCTTGTAGCATCTCTTGGTTTGTGGTCGAGGTCGTTTTTTACATATGTCACTGCTTCCTTAGATAAAAATAGACATTTAAAATGAGAGATAACTATGTTATTTTAGTTTGGTCAACTTCTCATGAAGAAATAAAATGTTCTTATTTTCAGAGTTTCACTTATTTCTCCGAGATCGATCTAAGAAAAAGTTGCAAATGATAAAATATTGGTTACATGGCAAACTAACCAAGTTGGTGCACTTCAATTATTATTTTAATTATTATTATTTTTTAATATTATAATGTTATCATATCTATAAGATTGACATAAAATGTTGGTTAAAAAAAATTTAAATTATAATATAAAATTTAAAAATAATTTAATATTATTTTATTTAAATATTATGCATACACTATGTGAACCCTACATATTATATCAAATATTTTTTCAAAGAGTATATGTTTGGATCCGGTTATGATATAAAAAGTGTAATCACACAACACAGATACATTTAGTAGATGCACCACTTCTTAATACGTTTAACTAAACCTTCGGAGCATTATATTTAATGTGGAGTTTGCAACCTGGACATATCTTCATATTTAGTTTTTGAATACCAGAGTTATCTATCACAAGGAGCAATAGAAAATGGAATTAAATTAACTAGAGTTGTATTGATTTTATATGTCATAGGATGGATGAGTGATTGGCATTCCTATACTAAGGGGATGTGCCAATTGAGGTTTTTTTAATAACATTTACATATAAATAGCCAATAGAAATAAAGAGAAATGTGAATTAAATAATTAAAAAAAAATATCTTATAGTTTTATTTTGGTTACTTAAAAAATATTTGAAACATTTCACTTACTTAATACAAAGATAACTCATACTAATAACTTAATACAAAGTCAACTCATACTAATTGCGTTATCGCAGCGTGGAAGGATAATAATTCCTTTAGGAATTTTGAAGCAGAGTAGCAAATCTTAAGATTTGCTATTATGGTCATGAGATTTTTTTTTTTTTTTCTAATAGGTTCTTAAATTTTGAATATTTGTTAAATAAGACATTTTTGTGTTATAGTATATAGGTTATTGAAGTTAAAAGAAATTTAAATTGTATTTAGTTATTAAGTTTTGGGGTTGTTTAAATCTAATTTATTATTATTATTATTTTTGGATTAGATTGTGATTTTTTATTATTTAAAATATGTTTTTTTGAATGTATAAATATAATAGATTATGTATCTTATAAAATTCCTAAAATATCTCTAAAACATAAATGTTGTACATTTATTTAAAAATAAAAATAAAGCAATGTGTGCCATAATAAAAAAACTAAAATAAATATGTTAGGCATGTTTAGTAAGTTTAGTAAGTTTTTTCATATATGATAATATAATTTCATATTAATTTTAAAAGGAGATAAAGTAATTAGTAGTAAACAAAATTGTGAGTAAGATGTTTAAATTTTATACTTTTCAAAAATACTTCAACACAATTATTTGAAGATCTTTGTTAAGTAATATTGACTATAGGAAAAACCTAATAATAACAAAAAAATAGTTGTAATGTGCAAGGTGTATACTATATAGCATTCAAAAATACTACATAAACAATGCAAAATTACATATTGTATATATGTGTAAGTGTGTACTTGCTCAATAAAAAAAAACATAAATATTATATGCATGCTTTTTAAGTTTTCCATATGCAATAATATAATTTTGTATCAACTTTAAAACAAGGTAAAGTAATTAGAAGTAAAAAGAAGTGTGAGTAAAATGTTTAAGAGTCATACTTCTAAAAAATATTTCAACATAAAATTTAAATAAAATATTTGGAAATCTATGTTAACCAACATTGATTATACTTATAAATATATTAATAAAAAAAAACTATTTCAATGTGTACACTGTACTCTATATAGCATTTAAAAACACAATTTTTTTTCAAATTTTGCACTCTAAAAGAAGTTTGCACCTATAAACAAATTTGATCCTTCTAGACTTTCCATGATTAAGATGGACATGGAATTAAAATAAAATATTTGAAGATCTATGTTAACTAATATTGATTATACTTATAAATATATTGATAACAAAAAAATTATTTTAATGTGTACTGTATACTCTATATAGCATTTAAAAATACAAATTTTTTTCACATTTTGCACTCTAAAAGAAGTTTGGACCTAAACAAATTTGATCCTTCTAGGCTCTCCGTGGTTAAGATGGATATATATATATAATTTTTGCTTAATATAATCTTTTTTAATTTAAAATATATTTGTAATACATTAATAAATTAAATATAAAAAAAAATTATAACGTTTAGTTTAATTTAATTTAAAATATATTTATGATACATTAATAAATTAAATACCTTGAAAAAATTTATAACATTTAATTTAATAAAATTATGATTATAAGAAATTCAATCATAAATTTCTATATTAATTATAGAAAAAAAATGACAAAATCTTTATACTGCAACATATATTTAATACAATAGCTTTTACAGTTCATATATTTCTTTTAAGTCAGGATCTATAATATAAAAATAATGAATTTTTTGAATACTCCGTAATCCATTTACTTTACAATGTACTTCGAGTTAAATATGTTAATTCGTGACTCCTTCAGTTCTTTCGTGTGTATCTTTGACAAAGTACAATGTAGATAACCATTACGGTTTCAAACTGACTGGTTTTCAAACATCATGTTTTTAAAAGTAATTTAAAAACATAATAAAATAAAGAAATAAATTTTATTATATTATTTAAACAGTCCATATAACAAACTATATTGATTTCAAAATCTCACCCGGAATCACATCACATCATGGACATAGGCTAGCTATTATTCTGTAGTGTACACCAAAATAATTTTATACACAAAAATAATTTTAAGATTTTATAATGTTGACTTTTGGTTTTGCCTTTCCTGGAATGACGATATTATAAAATTTTAGGATTTTATAAAGTCTACTTTTGGTTTTGTCTTTCCCGAAGTGATGACCTAATAGAGAGTTTCTCGTCATCCATGTCCTTCTGTGTACAGGTATTTAGCTGGTTTTAATGGCGGATACTAAAGAGATTAATCGAGTGTATTGTAATTTACAAATTCCCATTTTGTGTACAAATATTTAACTTGCTTTAATGACAAATGCTAAAGAGATTGAATGTGTGTTGTAACCCAAAAATTCTCATTTTTTGTAAGCCGTTTCCATGAAGAAACTAATTGCACTAGGAAGATGCAGATTGAGTTCTGTGGTGGATTCAAATCTACAAATTCCCATTTGGTGTAAGCGGTGTATGAAAAAACTAATTGCATCAGGAAGATGTTGATTGAGTATTTGAGTTTTTTTTTTATATAAATCGTGAATCAATTAGAGGAGTCTATCTTGCTAATTTACTTTGTTGTGAAATTTAAGGCATTTTCCAATAAAATGTTAAAATTTTTAATCCATCATTTAAAGATAATTTTGAATAATATATATATATATTTTTAATAAATTTCAAATATATAAAAATAAAAAATAATAATAATTAGGTAGCAAGGATAATAATAAAAAGTAATAATAACTTAAATTTAATATTATAAATAAATAAAAATAATAATAACTATAGTTTAATATTATAATAAAAACCAAATAGTATTTAGATGTGTGTAACTTAATATCAATCTCTATTTTGGAAAAAATAGCAATTAGCATGACATATGTAGGATAATAAGTGTAATTTTCTATATGGAAAGTCAGTTTTTCCATAGAAATTTTATTAAATTGCCCAATACAATTATTTGCAAAAGTACAGTACAATGGCAGCCCATTTCAGTAATAGTTTGTTATCTTGAAAGTAATTTAAATTTTAAATTTTAAAATGACATTGGGCATTTGGGCAGCTACATTTTCAATAATGTTTTGCTGTCTTGAACGTAATTTAAAATTTCATCAATTTCAAGTTTGATTCGTCAATAATTGTCCCCATTTAGTTTTACGATTTTTCTTTTCAACAATCTTTTTCGACCATTTAAAAAGTTAAAACACAGAAATAATCATATATACATTGCTCTCATATATAACCATTCAACATTGCGCTGTCACATATTTCCATTCCGTGGTATTATAACGCAGTCATATTTCCATTGCGCAGTCATATTTCCATATTATAACGCAGTCATATTTCCATTGCGCAGTCATATTTCCATGTTTTAACGCAGTCATATTTCCATTGCGCTGTCACAACAGTTCATTGCTGGTATTATAACGCTGTCACAACAGTTACATATTTCCATTGCGTGGTATTATAACGCTGTCACAACAGTTATATATTTCCATTGCGCCCCTCCCATTACGCCCCTCCGTTGACTGCTCAAACGACATCAAACGCAATTTTAATATTTCCATACCACTGTGTTATTACATTACAACGCTGTGTCATATTGTCATGGTATGCGCTCCATTGAGATACCGCCTTGTTTTATATACCGCGTTGTTTTATATACCGCCTTCATATATTGTCCGCGTTGTTTTATATACCGCCCTCCATATATATACGCTATGTCCTTGGTATATTTATAGTCCGTTGTTGGTAATGCCATATATTTACTTATATTGTATGTGGTATGCGCCCTCCTGCATTATATGAAAGCATATGAGCGTTGTGGTATCACCTTTATATATACATCGCCCTCTATTACATCGACCTCCCACCACATTCCACCCTTTCCCATTCATAATTCCATATACATTTTTTCCCAAAACAAAAAAAAATACATTTTTTTATGCAGAATCAGTCTATAGCATAGAGTGTTTTTTTTAAAATTCAGTCTCCAGTAAAGTTTTCTGAGCAGATATAGTTTCCAGAAAGAGTTTTTAAACTCAGAAAATTTTTTCCAGCAAGAGTTTTTGCCCCTGTATTTGAAATATTTCAAGAGTTTGAAGTTTTTATAGCAGAATTTGTTTCCTCTTCAGAAGATTTTTCCAGCAGTCTAATGCATTCTCTCATCTCTATTGTTGGGATAGTTCTCTCTGGCAAAGAGAACTATCTTGAATGGTCTCGGAAGTTTAAACACACACTCATTTTTAATGAGCTGTGGAGAGGAATCTGTGAAGGACAAGCAGAAAATCCACCAGAGAAGCCCACTTCAGACAAAGAGCTTGCCATCTGGGAAAACAAGAACTGCAAGGCCTATGCCTTGATTGCAGCTTCAGTAAGTGAAGAGCTGAGTCGTCATATTTCATCATTCTCAAATGCCTATGAAGCCTTGAAGAAACTAAAAGAACTCTATGACTCACACTCAGAATTAGAAAATGTTCAATTGATGGTTAAGCTGTTCAGTCTTGAAATGAAGAATGATGATCCCCTTGCTTTAGCTTCAGAAATAAGATCTATAATGCATGACATTCAAAACACCGGTGTAAAAATGGACATACCTCTCATAGCATATGTTAAGGCATTATATCCGACTTACTCACATTATCTTGAGTCTTTGCAAGCAAGTGGAAACCTTGAACAAATCACCTTTGATAAACTTGAGCAGAAGTTTGCAGAAAGAGAGAAAGCTTTTGGAAAGATGACAGTCCCTTCATCTTCCGAAGAGGCTGCATATTTGGCACATAGAGAAAAGAATCATGCTCCAGATTCATCTAGAGGAAGAGGTGGCAGAAGAGGAAGAGGAAGAAGGAACTTCACAGAAAGGGGGGGCAGACAAGCTGACAAATCCCATCTTCATTGCACACGCTGCAATAGAGATGGACATGATGCACCCAAATGCAGAACAACATGGAACAAAATTGAGCAGCACAGAAATCAAGACAAAGGTAAAACCAATGACAAAGACAAAGGTAAAGCACCTGAATCCGCTCACTATGTTCTAGCACATTGTAACAATGGAGTAACTGAAAACCTCTTTGATGTTTCATTTACTTCATGGGGAGATGATTGGTTGCTAGATTCAGGAGCAACATGTCACATGACATTTAGAAAATATTTTTTTGAAGATTTCACTGACAAAGTTGATGGAGCAGTATATTTCGCAGATAAATCCAAACTCAAGCCATCAGGGCTTGGCACAGTCAGGCTTAAACTGCCTGGTCTTCCCGATCATATCCTACATGAGGTTCTATACCTCCCTGAGTTGAAGAGAAACTTCTGTTGTCCCCGATCAAATCCCAAAGAAGGACACCTGCCAATTTTGCTTGATGGCAAGGCAAGTGCAGGTTTTCCCACGCATCACTCACTTGCCTCGAGGAATTAGAAGAAGGGGTGACTCCCTGAAGCCGGTGTGACCCGCTTCATGCTCAAACTTTGCTTTCTACTCATATCATGATGAAGGTACATTTCCATCAAGTCTTTTATGGCATGCTAGATTTGGGACACTTAACAGACACCAAGAGTTGAAGAAAAAATGAGAAGTTGATGACGCCTGCCAATTCCTAGAAAACCTAAGGAATGTGATGCTTGTATTCTATGAAAGCATAGCAAACAACCATTTCATGATTCACACTCTAGAGCACATAGAAAACTTGAGCTTGTTCATTCAGATTTATGTGGCCCTATGCCTATTGCTTCTGCAAATGGAAACAAATATATGATGACATTTATTGATGACTACACCAGAATGTGTTGGATTTACTTACTGAAGAATAAGTCTGATGCTTTTCAAACTTTCAAGAATTTTCATGCATGGATTGAAAATGATTCACAAACACATATTGGCTCTCTACGTACTGATAATGGAAAAGAATACACCTCAAACGAATTTGAAAATTATCTTCGTCAACATGGAATCAAACATCAAACAACTGTGCCATATAATCCACAACAGAACGGTGTAGCTGAAAGAATGAACAGAACTATCTTAAATATGGTTCGCTCCATGTTATTTTTCAAGAATGTGAAATTGATGTTTTGGGCTGATGCAGTTCTATGTGCTGCTTACATAAAGAATAGGTGTCCTTCAAGTTCAATTAGAAACAAAACTCCTTTTGAAATGTGGCATGGCCACATTCCTTCGGTAAAGCATTTCAGGGTCTTTGGGTCCACCTGTTATGCCTTGATACCCAAGGTTCAAAGGAACAAACTTGGTGCTAGAAGCAGAAAATGTATCTTCTTGGGGTACTCCAATACCTCCAAAGGATATCGTCTCTATGATGAAGCAAATAAGAAGTTTGTGATAGCAAGAGATGTCATATTTTTTGAATCATCCAAGAGTGACAAGGTTGTTGAGCGGCAACTTGATCGCCTGGATAGATTCACACATGCAAAGTCTTTCAAAGAATTTGATAATGTGATTCCACACCTTGAAGGGGGGATTCCGATATTGAATCAAACTGTGGAATCATTTCCTGAACCACGCTCTCCCCCACATGAAGAAACCACCACGGATGACACATTAGATGATGTGATTGACAGAATTGGGAGATTGAATCTTGAATCAATCCCAACTCAGTCAAGTGACCAGACAGGGCCATCTCAGAAAGGTCCCCCCAAATGGCTGACAAAGACACTGGAGGATGTTCATCCTGATGAGGTTGGAAAAACAGGAACAAGAAGTTCCACTCAAGAAATCGAAGGTGATGTAGATAATTCTGATTCCCCCGTTGATATGGATATTGCTTATAACTGTGAATTGAGTTTGTCTACAGATCATGAACCAACTTCCTTCAAAGAAGCCGCTTCTCATGATGAATGGAAAGAAGCGATGCAGAAGGAGTATGATGCCTTGATAAAGAATGGCACTTGGAAGCCGGTTGATCCGCCTTTGGGAACGAAATCAATTGGCTGTAAGTGGGTCTACAAGAACAAGTAGCCAGCAGACAAGTCACATTGGTCAGCACAAGGCCGTGCTTGTGGCAAAGGATTCTGATAGAAGGGAAGGAATTGATTATGCAAAGAAACGTTTGCTCCACAAGAAATGGAATCAAACATCCCACTCTCTTGCCTTGTCAGTGGATGGAAAGCCCATCGATGGATGCTCTTGGAATGATTCAAGAGAAAGTTTATATGTCCCAAAATGTATGATTTGTGATAAATGGTCAAGAACACAAAGTTTGCAACTTAGAAATCCTCAGGAGTGGTCTCAAGCAAAGCCTCACGAGCCTTCAGTGAGAAGTTGACCGAAAGCAGCTTCCAAACTTGATTTCAAACATTTTGATCTTGATGATGCAACTTTGTTTGTTAAGAAAGTTGAAAAAACAGTTGTATATCTTGTGGTATGTGTAGATGATCTTTTGATAACAGGAAACAATGAGAGCTATATTGGATCCATGAAGAAAGAGTTGAAGAAAGGTTTTAGACTGATTGGTCATGTCTATTACTATTTGGGTATTGAAGTAATTCAACATCCTAAATTCATCTTTCTTTCTCAGAAGAAGACATTGGAGATCTCTTGAACAAATTTGGCATGGATGATTGTAAACCCTTAGGCACTCCAATGGAACAAAACTTGAAGCTCACATCCATTGAAGGGAAGGAATTTGAGGATGCAACGAAGTATAGATAGCTTGTAGGAAGTCTTATCTACTTGACTACCACCAGACCAGACATCTCATTTTCTATTGGAATCCTCTCCAGGTTTATGCAAAAACCTTGTGAAGGACATTGATCTACTGCAAAAACAGTTCTAAAGTACTTGAAGGGGACTCAAGATCTCTTGACTCAAATATACACTGTGTGGTATTTAATTTCATCTTGACCGGGATATCTCCCCCTCAGACTCTTTGATGGCGACTAGGTGCAAAAAGTCACGTTGTGCTACAAATCTATGAGTTTTGGATCGAGTCGTCTGAGATCAATGCTACCAGCCTTTCCCGCATTCCACGACCGAGGCAGAATATGTGGCAGTAGCTAAAGCAACAAAGGAAATTGTGTGGCTCCGAAAAATCTTGGAAGATTTGCAGATGAAAAAAAAGTATTCCACTCCACTCATGATCGACAACATTTCTGCAATAAAGTTGGCCAAGAACCCAAAGTTCCATGATCGAACAAAGCACATCAATACAAAGTACCATCTAATTCGACATCATGTTCAGGCCAAAACCATCCATCTACATCATTGTTCCACAAATGAGCAAACTGCTGACATCTTCACCAAAGCACTTGGAAGAGAAAAGTTTGAAAAGTTCAGATCGATGCTTGGACTCACCAACATCCCTTCGGATTAAAGGGGGGAATGTTGACACCTAATCCTATGGATGGGTGTGCACATTTATTTTTGTATATTATTTGTTATTAGGAAATAAGGAAGGCCAAGAGTCATTGGGAGCTGAATCCCAATAGCCTCACCCCCCATCTATAAGAGCATGTACATTCTTCAGCTAATACACATTGCAGTTTTGAGGAGTTACCTCCTGGTTTGACAATCCTATCCAGATAAGATATTGTCCTTAAGTTTGACTATCAAAATAAGTAATTGTTAAGAAATTGTTCTATTCAAATTTCCATGTAAAATCTCACCCAGAAAAGCCACAGAAACCGTGATGAAATTAAATTGTTACCCTTATAACTATATAGGCCTCTCACAGAGCCACATCCCACATAAAATGAAATAGAAGTATAGCACAATCATTATCCTTTGCTGCGCCCATAAGAGGATATGATAGAAGCTTACGTAAGTTAGAAGTAAATTAAATGCGTTTATTTCTTTTTCATTTTTGAACAACACAGACTTGCTTTTCATTTCGCTTCAGAGACCGGCTTTTCATCATAAAAATTTTACAGTTTTACAATATGCCTTTGGACTTTCATAACAACTACAATGATGAAAAAAAAAATGAGTAATGCTAAAAGTCTAATTTAAACCCAAATAGAAATCCAAATGGGGTATGCTTACATTTAAATCCAAATGGCATACCCAAAATGTAAAGTAAAGAAGAAAACTGGAGAGATAATCTCCTTATCCTGTAACATCATTCATCAAAGAATATTTACATACATACAATACATGGTAACTCAATACTTCACTCCCAGTTTCGCAATTTCTGTTACAATTTTGGTGGCATTTTTATATAATCTTCGGCCGCATCGTGAATACACACAGAACTTGTTAGAACATTGGTACTAGAGGATAACTGTAACTATAGTTGGAGGAAATAGTGGCGCAGTGAGCTGCTGCCCTCCTCAGAAACAAGTAGAGGCCGCGACCTAGAGCAGACAACTGCTTAAGCAATAATGGTACGTTCCTGCCAGAGGGAATGTATGAGGCCATGGAAGAAAAGAGATTCAACACCAATGTAAACATGATATGAAAGCTAAAATTAGAGATGAACAACACTTAAAATCCTTCTTTCGTTCCTTGGGCCTTCGAGTATGGTTGATTCGCTATTCATCCGATTAAGTATACGCAAACAATGATAAAAAAAGTGAAGTCAAACCTTCGAAACAATCACTTCTCAACTGCCATCGTTTTTTAAGCCACGAATGTAGGACTTTTCATGCATAAATTAGCCCACTCACTCGTGTCATCTGCTTCCAACTGAATTTTCGGTAAGCCAATATTATTGTCGTTTTCATAAGCCAACATTATTATTTTCCTGTGATAGCGACTGCACATCCAAATCATTTTTATAATCAGCATTATTATGGATACCAAATATCCTGTTATACAGAATCTTAAAAAACACTCTTGCCATTTAATGATTCATAAGGTTTATTAAAATATATTTTACATGACTCAATTATAGGGAATTCACATGATTCCCTCGTCGATTTAGAAAAAGCTTTAGAATTGGTATGAGTTGTTTACTATAATGGAATTGGGTTTGATGAGTGGCATCAACTTTTATTATATTTTTCAATGACATTGAGTATGATGAGGAGCATCAACTCCTACTTAATTAAACCAAGCAGGTCGCGAAATTTTTAAAGGAGAAACATATTTTTATTTATTGTAATTTTTGTAAATTAGAAATAGTGTATTTTTATGTAATTATACGTGTCTCGACTCTAAAAAGAACATGGATGATTAGGTTGTTTTGCTTAAGTGAGCTTGTGTATTAACTAATAGTATGTGAGATAGTTTTAAGAGTAATGGATAGATGTCCAAAAGAATATCTATTTTGTTAGAATATTTTTGTCCCATAGTTAAATGTCAAAACATCAGCCTAAAGTGTAAAAGTACTTGGGCAAGGGACAATAGAATACGAGGTGCTTAGAGAGAGGAGAGGGTCTCATAAGTAGAATGAGATAGAGCTCAAGAAGGAGACCATAAGAAGGAGACCATAAGCCTTATATATTGTGGAAGAAAGGCGCGCATATCTCTATAAATATATTGTGTCTACATAATTAAATGAACTTGGTTGGAGGGTTAATCCTCTATTCCAGTGTTTGAATACCATGTGTGTAATTAATTCTCCCTAAGTTGTGTAAGTGTTATGACCTTTGCTAAATCCTTTTACTAAAATTCCATTTGATGCACTATTTTGGATCCATTAATAGGTGAAATATACCAATCATGTATTAGCTCTATTATGAATTGATCCATGAGTTTAGATATGACATTGAGTTTGGTCAATTCAACCTTTGTGAGAACCATGAGAGGTTGAAAGATGTTCAAGTTAGATTGATTCACTCTAGCGCGTAAAGGATAGGTTTCTGCGTAAACATAACTGAAGTTACTCAACTCGATGCTAGATACTTCCAATCAGGTCAAAATAGATTTGATAGCAAGGGTCAAGTCTATCCCAAAAGGGTTAACTTTCAAAATTAGCGTTGCTCCGAAGGGTTTTGTCCTTCGATAAAATTCGATCAAACACCATCGTGGTATTGGTAGAATTCTACTAATAATGAAATCCAAGAGTCTTCAATCCGGAGGTTCAAGTGTTGTGTTTAGACTTAGATTCTAGATTTCAAATTTTACATATGAACTGCAATTTTTATCGGGCCTCGCCCTACCTTAATATCTTGACAATTTTATCCAAGTCGCAACCAATCCAAATTCAAGTGGTTAACTCTAGCATGGTGGACATCCAACCCTTTGACAACGTTCCAATCACCAAAATTCCGTGGACTACCAAATTTCCCTAAATGAGTGAGTAAACCAAGTTAAAGGAACATATCCAATGTGGGCCCACAAGGAGATCTATTCAAAATAATAGAATTCAAGGCTAGAATGCCAAATTTCCCTAAACCAATGAGTAAACCAAGTTAAAGGAACATATCTAGTGTGGGCCCGCAATGAGAACTATTCGAAACAAGATGAGTTGCGAAGCAGCAAGTCCCTGCGATATACTTTTTTTGTTGACTGGGAGGCATGGTAGAGTATGAAACTTCAAGTGGCATTCATTTATTTTGTTTTGTTAATTTGGTAGGTCCTTACTATTTTCTATTATCAAAAAAAGCAGATTGCCTCATATACAGAGTTAGAGACCTCAACCTGCCCATAGGAAACCAGGTCAGTTGGCCACCTTAATGCATTGGAAGCCATCCAAAATTGAAATTTTTTCCTTCTTCTACTTGTCGTAATGGCCAATTTACCATTTAAAGCATTAACTAAAGGACAATTAAAACCATAAACACTATCCGCAAAAATCATTAAACATAAGCTGGGTTACTACCCATCTGAAGAATCTATTGGTGCAGGATCCTTAGCAGTGGAACCAGGCATGTCCACTTGCTGCATCTTCTGAATCTGCTTCTCAATGCGGTCAATTCGAGTTGTCATTTGGTATTGTGACACCTTAATTTGCTAAAGATTAATGGTAATATCTTGAAAAAGTGCAGTAACTGACGAAATTTCATTCCCTTGCCCTGGATGAAGACTTTGCATTGCTTTAGCCAAGACACATTTCATTATCCAATACTTATGAACAGTTTGATTAAAGAGAGAGAGAGACACCCTCTTGTATTGACTGGATCAGTAATGAAATCCAGTATATCCTCCTCTGCCTCATTATCCTCCTCATTGCTGTGACTTTCTCTTTCCCATCCCTAGATTCTATTCATTATTTGGGGAGGGTTCCCAAGCAAATATTCTTGCAAGATATTCGGTAATGTCTCTTGATTAGTCTTTCTGCCTCTTTTACTAGTCTCAGCCTTGGGATTTACCAGCTTCTGCTTCCCTTTATCTTGAATACTGACCTTAGTCTTCTTTTGTTGCCTCTTCACTATTGTTTTGATCTTACTTATCTGTCTAAATTCTGTGTATTCTATCTCAGTCCCTGTATGACAGAAACACATAGATATTATAGTTAAGATTTGCATTTGCAGGGATAGATCTTCCTCTGGCACATAATTCGCAGAATGGTTGGTGTAATTGCGATGACTGAGGGTATAGTAGTTCAAGAAAATATTTAGACAGCTAGGTGGATGGGTATAAAGACTTAGACTCTGACAATAGATATAGGCCAAATTCCAAATATGACAATGACCTTTTAATCCTTTCGAACAGGGTTCATAGAATTTTCCTTCCCTGCGATTACGCTCACATTGTGACTGAACCAGATAGACAAGATATTCACAGAGACTATTATGAATCTCCACTATGGTTTTATGAATTTGCAAACACAGAATTTTTAAGATAATCCCCTGCCTAAAACAGATAAGGCTTTCATACAGACAACAAAGACCCCAATTTTTCCCCTGCCTAAAACTGTCAAAGCTTTCAAACAGACAAAAAAGACCCCATTTTTTCCTTAGGTCATATAGATTTTTCAAGCAATGGTGGCAAAATGAATGAGAAAACTTGCCAGAATCCTCTAACAAGGTCACATGCCCAATAAACCTAGAATCAACTCCATGCATCCAAAAATTGAGATAATTTAAAAACATTTCCAATTTCCACTCAGAAGTAAACTTGCATGCATGCATAAAATACATGACGGTTATGAAATGGAGCTCCTTGATGCTATAGGGATCACGAAAACAAGGTTGAATGGTTTCCTGTAGCACTAGTAAATTAGAATTCTTGACCTTTCAACTATTGACATCTAAATGCATTCCCCACATTTCGATTCCTTCTCTATCCCGCCTCATCTGAAAATTAATTACTAAAAACTTAAGGTTGGAATAGATAGTTACATACCTCGGAACCCACAGTGGAAAACTCTAAAGAATGTCTGCATCGGAACCTGGCTTGAAATCGCCGCGCCTCCTGCTTTGAAATGGTTCCTACCTATTACCCTATTTCCCCCTTAAGCTTTCCTAATCTTTCTCATTCTGACGATCTCCTGACAAGCCAACCTGGCTTACTAAATGCGCCTTCATTTCAATGACTACCTCATACCGGTGATATGCATGCTGAGTGAGTTCTGACGCATGAACCGTTGTCCAGCCAGTGAGTTCACCTGCCTCCTGCAGTGTGGCACTTAACATCAAACACCCCGATCGAGGGTTTCAAGTGGCATTCGTTGGAAAAAATAGACATGAAGTATTCACAACAAAAGAGTAGCTAGCCAAGTGGAATTTGTAGATCTTGGACCACTTAAAGCCATGATGGCTGAAATAAAAAAGTAGTCTTTATTTAGTTATTGATTTCTTAAGCAGTTATGACTAAAATAACATAGTAGTCTTTATTTGGTTATTTTGGTTATTGAATTCTTTATCATAGATATCCTGGAGAGGACTTCGACTTTTTATGAGGGATTTTATCATATTTTACCTATTAATATGTTTTATATAAGTGATCTGTAGCATTATTACAACAATGCTCAAAATTTATGAATATATACAACAATGTACAACAAGTTATGCTCAATATGTATGAATATATATAACAATGTACAAAAAGTAAATTTAGAAAACATTGAACATTCTAGGATATCAGAACTCCCCTAAATTCTAAGAACATAATATCTCTACGTCAATCAAATCTTTAATGAATTTGGTGAACTTCAACCCAAATTCACCATTCATTAAGATGTCAAGAAAAAAATTAACCTATTTTAATGACCTATTTGTAGTTTTAATCAGTTACAGTTAATTGCTGCAATTTTTTTTTGTCTCATGAAATAGAAAAAATGTAAAAAAACAATGCATGTAAGGCCAACTTGTTTATGGCTTCTTCAACACAACAATGCAGCAATTACAGTAGATTCCCCAGATTTCCTATCATAGATATCTGAAAGATTTAACATATGGTAGCAAGACATCATTTGACCAACATTAACACATTTACAATCATCTTGGACTAGAATGTAGATGTCACAAGCAACATAAGCTAAAACCCATTATCACATGTCACAAAACTAAGGCGTAATAGAACTGTTCTTTTTCATTGCACAACAAAACTTTGAGGACATGTACAAAAGTTAGATTTAGTATAATTTTCAACGTTCATATACAAACTTAGTTCTAGAAAAATGATTGTCGAAGATATCAAATTTTCTTGAAATCGACAATGATATTGTCCATGGAAACTTAAAGGTCCCCTTTAGTGAAAATGCACGTAACATGAACATAGTTGCAAAAAATATTTATAGAAGGCTTGGAAAGAAATTTTTAAGGAGATATTTTGAGAGGATGCAATCCAACTTTCCATTTGCATATTTTATTGTACATTGTAAATTGTGTTCATAAGAAAGTAGCTTTTTGTGAGCACATATTTTGCAATATAACATGTTATCGATCAGGCAGTCCGTTGTTATAATTAGATGTTTAGATTCATTGCAAAATATCTTGTATGGCAGAAAAAATAGATCAAGTGGTTTGATAATGCCAATAATATGCAGTAGCTCGATTGGGAATACAAAAGAATACAAATATTTTGGTTTGGTTTATTAAAATTCAACTGAAATTTTTTTTGAGCATTTGTTTTCCGTAGATTCTATAAATAATAAAAAATTGGAATGAAATCGAAAACTTTCCTAGAGCTTTGTTTTGGCAAGAGTTTGTAGATAAGATTTTTTCAATTCATCATTAATTGGCTCAAAGAATTTTGATAAGCATGAATGTATTCTATGGAGCTTTGTTTTGGAAAGAGTATATAGATAAGATTTTGTCAAATCATCACTAAGTGGCTCAAAGAAGCTTGATAATCATGTCCATATGTTATGGGATTCTCTTGGTCCATTTCAAACCATGTTTTTGAAAAGTAGCAAGACTTTTTTTTCCCTTTGCTATATCTTGTTGCAGCTCGACCAATTTTTGTATGGCATTCTCTTGTTCCATTTCGAACCATGTTTTTGAAAAGTAGCAATATTTTTTCCTTTTGCTATATCTTGTTGCATCTTGACAGTTTTTTGTCTGTGTTGTTCAACAAAAAACACCTGAAAAAAAAATAGGTGAAAATTTTGATTAGTTGTAACAAATAAAACATCAAAACATAGATCATTTTAGGAACAAAAAACAAATATGGAGACATAACATGTAAAGCATAATAAAATACAAAATTTGGAAAAATATCATGGCATAGTCATTGTTTGTTTCACCGTCTTTGAAATATATTTCTAGTTGGTGATTGTTTTGCTAGCATCCCGTGACAAGTGCGGAAAATATTCAACTCAATAATCTGTACTTGATTCTAAAAGCATCACAATTGTAGTTTCTGTAGTAAGCCAATGTTCAGAACAAAGCATTGGTATTGCCTCAATGATAGATGCTGACGTCAGTGAGATGCAATGTCTAGCATCACCTCTTTCATATTTTCTTTTCTTGGTGATGTTGAATCTTGTTATGCGGACACTTTTTCCAACAGAGAAAAATGAGAAAAATTGAGATATTATTTTATCACTTATGTTGATGGTTATTGTAAGTTGGCCACAAACATCATCAAGGTCGGTGTGCACAACTTGCATCTTCAATGGTGAGGAGGCTACTGGATTAGAAGCAGGATCATATACCACTAACACGTCACCTTCAAAAATATTTTTTACACTTCCCATGCAAATGTCCATTAGTGGCAATGCCACTATTTCTTGCTTTTCTGTTTTTTCTTTCCTGTTTAAAAAAAAAATTAAATGGAAAAAGGAAAAAGGCGAAATTAATTAGTGTATAAATATGACGACTAAAGAGACTAAGATGGAAAAAGAAAAATTAAATATTAAATAATGTATAAGTAGAAATACTAGTTGATTTGTTGTCAATTGTGAAAGGAAAAAGAGCAAACCGTTTGTCAAAATGGCTAGATTCATTCTTGCTTGTTGGACTATATACTTTATCTTTGGATTCACTTTTGCGCACTATTTGCTTTAATAATTGATGATTTTTTTTTATTGGTAGAACTATTAAAATGAAAAGAGAAACAAATCTATTGTAAATAATTTATTGAAAACATTGCACAAGGGTTATATGTTTCAAACACTATTTATGTAGCTTAAACATATTTCAATTTCGACACCACAAATTTTCTAATGAAAATAGGAAGCTATATAAACAGAAAACAAAGAACAAATCATTGTACATGAGTTGTTGCAAATGAGGGATGCATAAAAATTTAGCTTATGTTCTGATAAAAAATGAAATAAAGTATATGCTATGTTTTGATTAGAGTTGTAGCAAAGCATAAATGATGTTATGATCTTACCAGTATGCATTTGCAAGATTGATTTCACATTGCTCAATAGGGAAATTTGTTCTGATCAAAAATGCAATAAAGTGTATACCGTGCTTTGATTATAGCTGTAGAAAAGCATAAACGATGCTATGATCTGACCAATATTAATTTGCAAGATTGATTTCACATTTATCAATAGGAAAATTTGTCCAAATATGATCTATTGTTGTTTTTTATTGTAGACATAACTTGCTTGTTATTTCTTGCAAGTTCTCAGTTTTCATATATTCTATAAGAGCTAGACTGCGAGCTCTTTCTAATTGAATGTCAATCTTAAAATAAACAATGATTAAGAAGACACAGTTAACATCTTTAGTTTAGGATTTTTCTTTTCTAATCATTTCTGTTATTGTAGAAACCTATTCAAATGGCGTTGCATAAATGTTGATTAAGAAAATTGGTTGTTGGAAGTAGATGTCAATTAGCATTAGTTATATCTTGTTGTTACAAAACAATATTGTTGCTTTGATCAATATCTTCTAGTTTACACATGTATGTCATGAATGTAATTTTATATGGAAAAGTTGAATGGTAGGAATTGTTTTTTTTTGGGTGGAATGTACAAGTGTGTTTCTTGAAAACATAGAATACATTTTCTAATAATTCTGTGTCATGGAAAAATTCGTCAAGATGTGCATATAGACTCCGTGTATTTAAAGTTACAATTCATAAAACATTTGGGTGCTAGGTTTATTTTTGGTAAATTCCAGTTTCCATGAAGCAGTTGTTTCTAGTTGTTTCATTTCATCCAATATATTGTTTTGTACATGAAATTTCTGAGGTGTTAGTTTGTTAATCAAGTATAACGAGTCAATGGTTTTAACAAGTGATAGGGTAGTATAAACTATCCCATGTTTGGTGACACTAGTTGGGTCAAATGCAAGTTGATACAATGTTAGTCCTTGTGTGCAGTGTATTGTGCATGCACAAGGTAATTGTATTGGGAATTGTTTTTGTATTGTGATTTGTGATTTTATGTGAGACATTGCTAATGCTTTTGAAATTTGAAAATTTTTTGTCCAAGTTGGAAAGATGTTTATGTCATATAGCTATTTGTATTTTTTTCTTTGATGCTTTCCAATATTTACATCTGGAAATTATATCCAAACAATGTTAGTTCCATTGTTATTGGATGAGTAGGATCCGAGAATTCCTTCAGCACCGTTGACTAACCCATCATTGGCATTTTAGTTTCTTGCATATAATTCAACTAACATGTTTTATTTCACTATTATTGTTGATGGAAATGCTATTGTATTCTCAATATAAAAATAGTTTGATCCAAAAATTTCATGCTCATCAATAAAATTTAGTGTTATTTGTTGATCATATGCTAGTGAAAGAATTTTTGTATTGTGATTATGAACATCCTTGTTTCAGTAGAATATGCATGGGAAACATGTATTTAAAGGTGCTGGCCTATGGAAATTGTCATTAATGTATGCAATATATTTATTAGTTTGTGTGTTTAATCTCATCCTATTTAGGACATTAATGAATATCGGGTCTTTTTGATGCATCAATGTATATAATTGATAACATTTTATCTTCTCTATCCAAAAGCCATATGGAATTATGTTTTTTTGGATTCTTTGGTTTTCAAATATAAGAGAGTCTCTTACAGGGCTTACTTGGTACAGATTACCAGAAAATATCATGTCAACGTTAGCAAATTATGAAGTTGGCGTATGCAGGATTTGACGGAGTCACTTATCAATCTGATAAAGCGGTGTTGCACCAAAAATTGATGCTTCATCTATAAGAACTACATGAATTTGTTACAAGTTCTTTGGTAATGTACATAACTTTTAATTGTTTATTGAAGAACAATCATTGTTGTTAAAGGGTAAATAGAATGCATAATTAAATGTGACACTGCCTGCATTGAATGCAGTTTTTCCTGTATGCCATTAGGGGAATTTTGAGGTCTAAAATGGCCCCCCTAGGAAATTATAAAATAATAGTGGAAAAAATCTAATAAGATTTGATGACATCATCAAATTTTAGAGGGAAAAATGAAAAAACTACTTTTTCAATTCATATTTTCAACTTATCTCCCAAAGTTTTTACTCAAATTTCGAGCGGGAGTACTCGTTGGATGCGGAATTTAATTCTTCATCCAAGGAGTACCCATGTTGCATACTTTCGATGGGTCCTACTACACGAAAAATGAGAAATACATAAAAAAACGTGATTACAATCACGTTTTTTATGTATTTATCATTTTTCGTGTAGAAGAGTTCATCGAAAGTATGCAACATGGGTACTCCTTGGATGAGGAATTAAATTCCGCATCCAACGAGTACTCCCGCTCGAAATTTGAGTAAAAATTTTGGGAGATAAGTTTAAAATACGAGTTGAAAAGTAGTTTTATTATTTTATTATTTTTTAATATTTTTACTTTTTTACTCCAAAAATGGTGAATCATCCATTATGGATGACATCATCATCTTGAATCCTATTGGTTGTTATAAAGTTTATTTTTGTTGTACATTTTTCTTATGAGGCCCATTTTAGACCTCAAAATTCCCCTAATGACAATGATTATTCATTTTAGTTGTGATGGATTATAAGAAAATTTTCCATTATGTATGCATACTAAGGACTGGAAAATTGCTAGTGTTGTAAATGTTTTTCCTCTTCTCACACCTCTTGTAAAAATCAAATGAATTGGTTCATTTGGCATATAGATTTTTCTCGCTATCATGTTAGCCACTAATTTTTCTTTTCTGAGGTTTAATTGTCGCATTAACTTGTAATACTCTATGTCTTCTAGTATATTTGGTTGTTTGAAAATTTCGTATGGCCTTGCAAATATAAGGTAAGGTTCTTTATATGTTGAAAATGTTGCAAATCACTTTGGAAATCATAGGTTTTGTATTTTTCATTGATGCATTTATCAAATCGTGTATTCTCTATTTGATTTGATTTTAGACTATGCCTGTCAAAAAATAGTTTAGTATGTGTTTATATGGCATTGATTGCATCATCTATGTCACCCCATGTAGGTTTTGTAACATATATAATTTTTTGTTCATTTTTCCTAATTGTTTTTTCCAATGCAACATATGCAGATTTCCAACTTGGGTGATGTTGTTTGATCGTAGTCTCATTGACCAGATACAAATAGTATAACAGTAATTGTTCTCTACAATAATTTTCAATGCCTTTGTATTTGTTATATCTCACACACCTTATGACATATGACTTACTTTCTTTTTTTTTGTTTTTTTTCCTTTGTTTCTATAACTAGATGCAAATTCTGCTAAACATATGGCATTAATAGCTACATGCCATAGAATATAATAGTTAATAATTTATGGACACATTATGTCCTCAGAGTCATCTACTTCCTTTTGCAAGTCTTTTTTTTTCAAAACAAATGCACGTTCCTCTATTGGAGATGTTTTAATGAAAATACATTTTTGTGAACTACTAATTAATGGAAGAGATAACACAATGTACACTACTTATTGTGCAAACATTTGTTGCATGTTTGCCAAAGATTTTCCTAGACAATTAATAATGTTCATGATGTCTGATTTTTTTAAAGCTGATTATCGTGTATGTTCTTAAACGTCGATGTAAGTGTTTTATCTTCTTTTTTCATATAGGAATTGCAGTACATTGCAACATCATATGAATTGAGAAAAAATTGAGAGTCAGTGTTTGCAATCCAGACTGATGGAATATATCGAGCAAAGTTATTTGTCCAGGTGTCAGTTGGATTTCTTTGTAGCAGTAAATTTTTTTGATTTAGTGTACATTGGATAGCATGTATGTATTCATCATTTTTTAATCTAAGGCTATGAAAGAAACTTTTAAATGTATCATTTTGATCACAATTGATATAGTTTATTGTGTCAAATATTAGCTTTGTGTTTGTTTTCATCTTAGCATTATAAAATTCAAGAGGTTCAAGTATTTTCATTGTTTTCATTGGAGGCATTGGAAAATTAAATCTATAATTAGAATTTTAATGTTTCCTATAGGTTCTTGTGTGACAATGATGTTGTATGGTTCTAAGCTCTTTAGCTAGAACCGATGAATCGATTGACAAGTATTTATCAACAAAATTTTCAACATCAATGTTTTTGTCCTTACCATTGATTGGTGCAAATTTTATCAACAATAAACCATGTTCATGCTCACTCCCTCTATTTTGGAATTGTGTGATGTAAAAGTAGTCATCGATTTCTCCATAATACTTGTAATCATGAGCTATTAATTGATGCAAAGTATCCTTCCTATATCTATAGTAACGTGCACAAGTCACGAGATCATTTCTTATTAATGAGTGTGGCTCATTCTCCTCTAATTCATTTTTGTTTGGTCGTGTAGTGTCTTGTCTTATATGTTTTAATGCATTCATAAAAGGCTCCAAAATATTCTATGCGCTACTAAAGGACAAAAACGAAGTAGGTGGACCTAGTTGTCGAATCATTGCAGATAGTTTTTTTACGTATTTGTTGATGGTAGTCTAGTGAAGTGTGGAATGATTTTAAGTCCATGTAGCCAATGTCATATTTCAAAATGCAATCCAAATCTGGCTTTGATTTGACATATTTTTCAAGGAGTTTTCTTCCTTTGAACTCACATTTTCTAATTCTAATCCAGATAACATTCAACACCTAGTTTATGATGATGTAAATTGATTTATAAAATAGGTTTGTTGTATGGTAAGAAAACTCATGATTTTTATGTAGGACTTCCCATTGACATATTTTTTGATATGTAAAGTTTTTTAATATATTAGTTGTCCATTTGTTTCAATATAATAATGTTAGAAAAATCATTTCTTCTGAGTATCTATCTTCGAAAATCCCAAACGGTACATAGCCTGCAACAAGAGAAATATTAATTTTCCTATTTACAAGGTCATGGATAGTATGTGGATCAGTGAAACCATGAACCAATGTTTTTGTGATCAGTTCATCAATATCTTCATTATCATTTTCACTATTTTTGATGTCATATGTACTGTCGTATTCTTCTTGGTTTTCTATGAACACTTGTTTCCAATTTTTGTCTATGTTGGCATTTTAAAATTTGTAAAGCGTTGTCTTGCATAATTTTTTTAATGCTTTCATGACTATGTGAACTCGAACTCGACCAAATGCATAGGCACTTTTGAATTTTAAATTCTTTTTTAGGAAAATTGCCACTGTGTCAGTGTCTTTTATGTTTCGAGGGAATGAAGATTGAATTCTACTATGTTATTTGTGACATTGATGACTCCTCCAGTCAAAACCTAGTTGTGGTTTTCTATGTCGATGTGCCATTTCCTTTATTTGCAAAAGGGGAAATCAAAATTCCACTAGTCTTTCTTCTAGTTCAGTAATTTGACTAAGTGTTTGAGTGCTTTTGTTTCTTATTATTTTTGCAGGAATTGGATACTTAGGAACTGTGTTATCTGAATTTTTTTTTTTTCAAAGCCTACAAATGAAGCAATTGCTATTTTTGACATTTTCAAAGCCAGGCTTTTCGATTCCATGGGAATAATTTAGTGGTTTGCTAATTTTCTTTGCATGATTTTTTTCTTCAAATATTTCAATGGTAAAACATATTTTATAAAGAAAGCTATTTCACATATTGAAAAATGAAAATTAGGTGGATCATTTATCTGTGCTTGATATTTCTCTTCAGACATTGATGATTTTGCTAACTTGTTTCTGAATATTTTTATTCACCTTGATTGACAAAAATCTTCTAGTACTACCTTTTGTTTCACTATCGTTGTATTATATACAACCTTTTTTGTATGTGTTTTCGAGTTTCTTCGAATAAAATATTTAAGCAAATGCAAAGATAATTTTTTCTTCTGCTTGTCTAAGGAAAAAGACGATTTGAATTTACATGCATTTTTTGATTTGTTTCTTCAGAATTTTCCGTAGCATTAGTTTTAAAACACTGCATTGATTCAAAGATGACATTATCCTCAATATTAATGTCAATTGGAACAAGACATGTTTTTTCTGAACTGGTGATATATATATTCTAGCACTACTTGTTGTTTCATTGTTGTTCTATTATAGACAAGTTTGATTTTCTGTGTTTTTAGCATCATTCAAATAATGTCTTTAACAACATGAAAAGATAAACTTTTGTTTTGTTTTTTTAAGCTATAATACTCTTTGAATTGGGTTGCACCAAGATTTGCTATTGCCTCACATGCTTTGTTTTTATATTCTCTTACACCAAGTTCACCTAATATATAACTTCAATTTTGCCTATTTGTTATAAGGGTTCATAGTAGACATGGCCTATACTTGTTTCAAATTGAAATATTTTCAAAGTTATAAGAATTGTTTTTTAATTACATTTTTTTTTTTCAATATGGACATTGTAACTGCAGACCAAATGACGAAATGTATGTTTAGCATTTTTCTTAACCAAGAAAAGACAACTACATCACCTTCATTATTTCCTTTGTTATAGGGAAATGCTAATTGTTTTATGTATTCTTGCCAAGTAGTTATTTTTTTGTACTTTTGTATACAAATAAACTATGTATGCTTTGTTATGCATCTAATTAGAAACAAGTCATTTTGAACAACTACATTGAAAAAATTTTGTGCAATGATAAGTCAAAGGCATAAGACACTATATTAATTATCTAGAAGATAAAAAAATGTTTCAAATGCACTTTCACCATATATGATATTGAACATGGGCACCCTAATGAGGTTGGTCATGGACCTAAATGTTTGATGTTCAAATATGGATAAGTCAATTTGTTCATGCGCAATGTTGGTTTGTTGGCAGATGGCAGAATCCATGATTGCATTTTTTTTACAAAGTAATGGCTCAAAGTGGAAATTTATAAGATCTTCATCATGAAATAGTATATCATAAGTGCTTGTTGCAATTTCTGAATTAAAGTGCAAATACATTTTCATTTTTGTTTTGGACCAAATTCTAATTGAAATTTTCAACCAAACTGAAAACCAATGTATAAAAAAATGTCTCCCCATAGTCCTCGAGATTCTATAGGTATATCCATTGAAGCTGATCTAAACATTTTTGCTAAATGCAAATCGCGATTATTGATGTTGTGCATTTTTGTTAATGACTCTTCATGGAGCTCATGTTGATAAGACATAATTTCTTCTTTATCCTTTTCTTCTAAACATTTTTCTTCTTTATCCTTTTCTTCTAAAAAATTTCTAAAAAAATTCACCATTCGTATTATTAATTTTGTTGATGTATATGTACAATGTATTAAAAATTGTAAACTATAAAAAAAACAGCCTCCAATCACATATGAGAAATTTTTTACCTAAAACAAGTAATTTTTTTCTAAGACAAATGCCAATTTTTGTTTTTGAGATGATGTACACATGTTGATGTTTATTGTGTCAATGAAACTATAAATGCTACCATGTATATTGTGTACCTATCAAATTGCAAGTGTCAATGTCTAGTAATCTGCATAGAGAATCTTCAGCAAGTGTCTAGAGAGTTGTTTTGTAGAAAGACATGCAAAACCAGAAAATATGATTTATTAGTATATAAATCTAATATTTCCATTTTTGCATACAAATTTGTTAGAAAGGAAAACTATGCTAACACACATGTATATAATTATAGTTACAATTTAAATATCATCCATTTATTGTTATAATTACTATGAGCCTACATGATAGAGGAACCCTACAATGACAAAAGACATCCCAAAAATACAAAATAGTAGCCATTTCTTAGCTAGATGCTATAAAACTAATATCAATGCATAAAGACATAATCTAATGTCATACACAGTAAGATAGAGTAGTCCTCCTAAGGAAGAAAGCCCCTCCAATAAGGTTGTGTGGGCCCATCTATTAGTAGGAACATGTGTCAGCTAAATTCCATCCTACTTGTTCAAAACATATTTAGTATGTAGGTTCCACGGAAACTAGACTAACTAAAGGAAATACCTAATAGTCTCTGTTGAGGATTAGAAATTCTAGAAATTCTATTTCGTTGACGTAGCTAATTAATATGTTGACTCTAAGAGATGAGAAGGAATCTCCTAATTAATAACCAGTATGGCTATATCCTAATTGAAATTCCTCTATATCCTAATTGAAATTTCTAATAAGCACACAACGACTTGTTCAACTGAAATTTCTAAAAGGACGTCCTTTCAAATTTAAAAAAGAATGAAAATTGGAAAATGATTTAAATGATTTTTTTAATAGATAAACATATATTTATTTAGCTTATTTGAGTTGGTGTAGATCACAAAATTTGATTTAAACATATTCGTACTAAATTTCAGACAAAATTGACCAAAAATACATGTTTAGAAAACAAACAAAATGAAAGAGACTTGAGCTGCATTTTGGCCATGTCAACTAAATTCATTGAATTCAGTGAAATCGAATTGGAGTGGCTTCTGTACCATTATGTTTTTTGTCAAAGCTTGATTCTAACATATCCACAGCAAATTTCAGAGAAAATTGACTAAAAATACAAGTTTAGAAAATAGTCAAAATGTAAGAGACTTGCCCTGCATTTTCCCATGTCAACTAAATTCATTGAATTCAGTGAAATCGGGTTGGACGGGCGTCCTTTTACGTACTCGTCTATTTTTTTCCATTTTAATATTTGATCTTTTATTGAATATGTTTTCCAATACATTTTATCCTAAATGTAGTAATGATTTGTTTGAAATCGGGTTGGACTGGCGTCCTTTTACGTACCAGTCTATTTTTTTCCATTTTAAGATTTGATCTTTTATTGAATACGTTTTCGAATCAATTTATCCTAAATGTAGTAATGATTTGTTTGAATTGTTGTGTAATATTCATAATAAGATCTTCTCAGCTAAATTTACTTATACACTTTTTTTTTGGTAAGTTGGGCTATTCTATTAATTCGAAACATAAAGTTACATATGCTATAGGTTGGGTTGGCAACCTACGCTTAGCCTATCCCAACCTTTGTTACACGATTTTTGGGCTACCTTGAGGGAGGAAACCAGCTCAAACAAAACTTATGACAAAGAATTACATTATGTTAAGTAGCATTGAAATATCTAAGCAACATAAAGTGAATGGTGGTAGAATGGCACTGATGGCAATTGTGACAAAAAGCTTAGGAGAACTGTGCAGTTGCGCAGACTTCACTTTCCATCTTCATCATCACTGTAGGGGGCCTCCTCGTCAATGGGGCAAGCAGGAGCCTGCGCAGCAGCTGCCTCTGCATCTACCACTATACGCCTAGGCTTGTGAACTGATGCGTAGAGGATAGGGGAGTTCATATCTACTGCGTCGGGAACCAACATCCAAATGCCATCGGAATCCATCACCCAGATATCAATATCCTCATCGTCCTTCTCCTCGACAGTGGGTTAGTTTTGTGTTGCTGGGGTTGCGATTTAGGAGAAGAGGACTTCCTTGGACCATGCCTTCCTCTCTGTGCGGTGTGCCCAAAGGCTTCTGTGAGCTACTCGGGATCAGGACTCTGATACAAAAAAGTACTATAATAGGAGCCATCTATCGACTCGAGACAATTATCCTCACCATAGTGATAACGACTAGAGAGATGGCAAAGTATGGGAACCATTGCCCACCGAGGAAGGGGGAGAAATTCAAAAGAAAAGGTGGCACTAAAGGGCGAGCAATGTTGGGGCTGAGGGGGAAGGAGAAGCTAGGGAGAAAATGCGCAGGGAGGGTTGTCACAACCCAAAGGAGACTGCACAGCGCTACGCTAAGAGTAGAGCTTCACAACCTATTGAAGTCAAGGAGAAGCCAGAGTGGAGTAAGGGAGACAAAAGTTCAAGATAATATACTGAGTATGGAAAGGAGTTGAGAGCTCATCTCTTGAAAGGGGCGGGGATGAGTGCGAAGAGGATAACAATGAGTAGGCTTCGCAGGCATATGTGTGTAATGCTTGAGAGCTAGATCAAGCTCGAGGGAGTGGGGATGGCTGCAATGCAGGTTAATCATGATGGTCATTAATGGTGATGGTTGTGAGGTGATGCTCAGGACATGATGAATCAATTCCCTTTCTCTCATCATCATAGTTGATTTAGTAAGTCTCGTGCGAGTGACTAACTATATGAGGATCTACAGTAAATGAGGCTCTGCGCAGGATATCTATGTTTTTCGTAGGGTGTGGGATGTGATTCGCAAGCGTGTCAAATCTGTCACCCGCATTCGGGGTACTTATACAATTCAAAATCAAACAACACATTAATAAAACAGTTGATGTAATTTTACTAGTTTATAAAATAAAAATAAAAAATTACACAAGAACATATCCACATGAAAATGTACAAGTGCATATATGTGTGTGTTTTTGAATAATTATAACTATAAATGTTTCTAAAATCGCGTTTAAATATATTTAGGATCAACAAATTCCGTAAAACAAAGCCCTCATGTAAGGTTCTTGGAAAATTTACCTAAAAATGTTTTCTCTAAACATGTCTAAATATATTTATAATAAAAAAACTCCATAAAAAACACACCCTTGCTTATTGCTACTAAAGCAAATCAACACAAATATTTGGCATGCCATCTTATTTTTGATTCATTAACGTTTTCGATGCATTAACACAAAACACAAATATTTGGCATGTTATCTTATTTCTGATGCATTCTCACTTTCCATTCAAAAGAGAAAAATATTACTTCGTACAAAAATATTTTACCTAGCCATTAATAAACATATTTTTTTTATATGTAAAGGAAATACCTAATAGGATCTCTAACCATTATAAATTCTATTTCGTTCAACAACTTATTAACCGGTTGACGCTAAGAGATGAAAAGGCATCTCCTAATTAATTCCAGATATGGCTATATCCTAATTAATTCTGGATATGGCTATATCCTATGTTGACGCTAAGAGATGAAAGGGTATATCCTAATTAATTCGGGCTATGGCTATATCCTAATTGAAATTTCTAACAATCCTGAACCAAAGCTTCGAAAAGGATGTCATTTCAAATTTAAAAAGAATGAAAATTGGAAAATGTCTTATATAAATTTTTAATAAATAAATGTACATTTATGTAAATTGGAAAATTATTTTAATATATTCGTATCACAATATTTACCAAAAATACATGTTTAGAAAACATTTAAAATTTAAGAGAGAGTCTATTTTTTTTCATTTTAGGTTTTTGAGTTTTTATTGAATATATTTTCCAATCAATTTTATCCTAAATGTAGTAATTATTTGGTATTTATTTATTTGAATAACTATGTAATCTGCATAATCCAATCCTCTCGACTAAATTTACTTATACACTTAAAAATCAAACAACCCATTGATAAAATTGTTAATATAATTTTACTAATTTATAAAATAAAAGTAAACAAATATGTTTTCTATAAATATGTTTAAATATATTTATGATCACCAAATTCCATAAAACAAACAGCCTCTATACAGTTACTAGAAACAAACCAACACATATATTTGGCATGCCATCTTATTTGACATTCACAAGAGAAAAACATTACCTAGCATAGAAAATTTTACCTCGCCACTAATAAGCATATTTTTTATATGTATTTATCATGTCCCAAAATGCAAACCAATATGAACAACCATCTCCAAATAAAAATTAAAAATTAGTATGCACGTGAGCCCACAAACATTAAACTAATTTGAATAAAACCGGTGGTTTTAGTTCTGAAAGTTCATTGAACCCATACCTAGAACCAAATCTTGTCACAAACAGATTATTCAAGCACTAAAAGGGAAGGAAATATAGGTGGTGTTTTTCGGAAACTACATATCCCCAAGGAAATAAATCATGCATTGGCTTGGTTAGAAAACTCTTGTTCTCACTTTGGACAATGTTAAGTTGAAAGGGACATTTGTTTCTTAAAGTATTTGGATGGCTTGAAAGGCTATAAAGATTTTTCTCAACTAGAATGTAACATTTTAACCATTGAACAAAACAGTTTTACCATCTATAATAAAAAGTGTATATGCATGTATAACTAATATAACACACTATATACACACACATACGACTATTTAAAATATCCTAAATACATCCATATGACTAATATGTATATTATTGTTATCAACGCATTATCATTGTAATATAAGACTATATATATATATATATGAAGTTATTCAAGACTATTGAAGGTAGGTAGTACACATTGCATAAATTCATATATAATATTCAAGCATGGCTTTTCGGATTGTTTTGGTGCCACATTTGGTTTTATGTGTGCATCCAACGGATGATGACCTACCTATATTCACCATGTATTAATTTCTTTCATATTTTTTAGGCTATATTCTTGTGTCATGCTATACTTATGATCTTTGTCATAATGTTGATCGATGGTTCCCATACCAACTCCTCTCTAACGAGATCTCAACCCTCCATGATCTTGATCCAATGGTGGATTATTTTCGTCGAGTTTCTCACTTGTACTTCTTGTTACTCGCTATGCGATTTTTGGACCGTCAATCTCATCGAACGGTGGATGTTGATCATTTTGGTTCATACCCTAACCACCTTCAGGGTTTGGAGACCCTCCATCATTTTTTTTTTTGTGCTCCACCGCTTTGTGAGCTCTGCAAATTTAGATTTCTTGTTTCTAGTTCTTGACCTTGGTTATGGTGGGAGAGAAGGTTAATCCTAGGCCGCATACCTTTCTTGATTCTAGTGGTTAGCTTCTCAGCCACAGGAATGGTTATATCTCTATTGGTGTGGTTGGTTTGCAAACTCGATCAGGTAAATATGTTCAACACTCACCCTACCCATTTTGACATTTGTTCACAGTTTCTCTCTGTGTGTTCTGGTATGTCTCGGGTTTATCCATGTGAACGTGTCTTCCAAAGTCTTTCACAGGTTCTCTTCATTGTTAAAATGGAGCTGAGACCAACCATAACACAGGTAAGCTGAATACCTCTCCGACTCTTCCCACTATAATTTTTGGTTTTTCCCTCACTCTGCATACCAAGCGGTGCGTGGGTTTTGAAGGTTCTCATTACAATTTGAGTGCTTGGCATACCTAGCCAGTTGGTGCTTTGAACAGACAATATATTTCTAATGTTTTTGTGAATACATATACTCCAACGAATTGTTGTGGTAATTTATAGGCTTGCGGATGCCTCAAAATGAACAATGTATAGTTTTGTAGATTAATTTTAGTTTTCTAGATTAATTTAGGCAAATCTATGGTTGTATATCATGGAAATATACAGGGAAAGATTTTGTTCTTGAATTCTTGTTTGATTTTTTTCCTAGAAAATGGTTATCAATGAATGCACTATAAAGCAACTTATGTTCTGATATATCTTGTTTTATTTGTGTAAATATGAATGCACTATCATCTATCCCTATTAAAGATTAAGGTTATTAATTGCTGATTTTATATTTGTGTTAAATAATGTTATGATGAGGGCCTATGCCCACTCAATATGTACTCACTTCTTGAGATTTCTTAATACTTGGCATGTATGCACTACTTCCTGCAATTTATACATAACGGTTACAAACCTGTGACTGCTATGCTCTCGTTCTTGGTTTCCTATAGAGTTTTATTTCTCCATTTTCAATATAGTCATTAGAAATTATGGATAACTTATTTGTTTATAGTTACTTTAATACTATTACAGTGCTTTGCTATAGGAAACCGTTTTATTGTTTTAAGTTCTAATATTCTCAATTTTCCATAAGTCATGACCTGGTACAGGATTACACACCTGGTGTTCGTAACACCTGATGGTTTAATGAATTTCTTGGCACTGCGAAGGCATAGACCGGCTAGACCATTGCTTGGATGGTCGAAACCCTCGTTGGTCATGGATTAACCTACAAAACAAAGAAGGTTCTGGGTTTACTGTTGTTTATAATTGTTCTCATCGGGCACAGATTGGCCATCTCAATTTTTGTTTTTTAAAATAAGTCACTTCAGAAATAGTAGATATGCCTTATTCCTGACTAGAAAATTCTATACTCCTTCTATTAATAGAGCTTCCTCACATCATGTTATTATTAGTTAACTAAATAAAATAAACTACACTCTTTGTTCCTTTCTATTGTACCATATTAATCATAAATCTACAACATATTACATAATTGTACTTATATTTTTTGTGCCTTGCTCAAAATATTATCAACCTTACCAAGCTTGGTAACACCTCCCAACTATGAGAAGGACGAAATTGTTCACTTTTGTCCACCGAGCTTCGGCTCCTGAGTAGTTCACACAATTTCTACACAAACCATATTTGAAATGGGACTCTATTCCATCCTATGGTGTTAGACAGAGATTACCCCACTAACTCTCCCTATCCATATCAGGAGTTCTCTCAGGAAGCATCCTACCTTCAATAGACTAGTGTCTTTTTCTGTTATCAGATCCTCTTTATCTCTTGAGAATTTTGGAGGAAAAAAAAACCCTTTCCCCTATCTATATTTCCAATAAATTTGTAGGGATGTGGTTATAATTGTGCAACTGTCTCAACTTCTCAGAGATGCACTTAATTACCAAACACGACATTTATATCAAATTTAAAAATGATACCAAATATTCTCATCTTTTATTTGTACTTAAAATAGATTAAAAAAAAAATAGTTATCACAGTAAATATAAGTAACCAATAGTTTGTGTTAGTCATCAGTATTTTTTCCTGTTATGATGACTATATGCCTTGTCTAGGTTTTCTAGAAACCAATTTCAAATATGTCAATTTGTCATCTAGAAAACCCCTCGAACAAATTTTTGTCTTCTTACCCCTCTCTTGCATACTGAGGTGGAAGTGGTATTCAGTTTTCAGTCCTGCCCTAAATCAGCAAACCTTCCCTGTCTATAGCTATCATAAGCTTTGTTTTTATGCTATCAAAGTCCCATGTTTTCATATAACTCACTGTCCAACATTATACATAGTGTCTACCCCTTTCTCACTAATCATTTTGTCATATGATAGCCTACTCATTCCTAAGAAAATATTCAAAATATATGACAAAATCTGTAGGTCTAGGTGGTGGTGTTTAGGGAAAATTCCTGGAAAAAACTGTCTTAAACCAAAAACCCTGTTTTCAGCATCATCCAGCCATCATTTTCTTCCCATCCTGCAAAACAACACCCTGGTCTACCCTTAGGTCCTACACCACTTAATGGTTGCTTTTTTTCATTTCAGTAAAGCTCAGAAATACTCATTCTAGGAAAAGAGAAGAATTATAAAGTTCCATGAATGAAGAAAGTGATCAGTTCAAGAATGATTTTATGACACATCAAAAAGCTCTCCAGAAATAATAGAAATCTACCAAATTCATCTCTGCAGTGGTGTATTGAGTGATGATAGTATGCTAAATGGGAGAAAAGGAGAAAATTCAAACAAGGTTCTCATGCTGTGCCAGTTTGTCATCATAAATCAGATAAAGTGAAGTTATTGAGGAAAGAAAACATACATGGTTTCAAATCCAAAGGTGCATGAAAACAATGGTCATTCATCGAGACAAATGAATACAAAGGACTAAGTGATACTTATAATCAACGCTCCATGATTAAATCCAAAGGTATTGCAGCATAATCTCTCCAAAAGGTGACCTAGCCCTGCAAATCACTCTTTTTAGGCAAGAGAGACAGTCTTGACAAAAACAAGTCTACAAAAATTAGGCATCATCATGAAGGCATAAGAGGACAACTGCTTCTTATGTTTTACCTTGAACCTGAACTTTGAAAATCAATTAAAGGCAAATTCACTACACCTTATGAAAACACAGTCAAGGAAAAAGGAGTTATATCAGAAATACACACAGTGAGCAATTACCATCTGCAAATCACCTTGTTTTCTCCTAGGTTAAACAGTGATATGATGAAAAAGAGACATATATTACATACAACGTTTCATAAAGGAAGAAGACAGTTTGTTTGAAGGACTTCATAAGTGATAAGTAAAAGATCACAGTTTGCTTACTATGCCCTTTTCAAATGAACAAAGAAGGACACAATACTTGATGAAAGAAGACATTTTGTGTTTCATAGTTCCTCCTTCAGTCATTAGCAGATGGAAAAAAACACACATTTGAAGGCCTCCTTCATGACAAGTAGAGGGCCTACACCGTGGATTTGACTGACCTAAGTGGTTGCATTTTCTTGACCTCCTTCATAATAAGCAGAGGGTCAAAACATAGCCAAAATTCCTCCTCCAAATATGAGCAGAGGGCATAACACACTTTTTAAAAATTCCTCCTTCAAAATAAGCAAAAAGACAATACAAGCCACAAGTCACGCCCAGGGCCAGTTTTGTTTCAAAATTAGTTTCTGACCAAACAGAGATGAAATTGACAAAAGTGAGAGAGGTTTTTGTCCATCACAGGTTCAAGAAGAAAAAAATCCTTCCTTTTCTACGCAGGTATAATGGTTTGTGAGAAATGTAAAAAATATAGGTGTCACAGGAGAATTTCTGCACGGCTGGAACCAACATTCACCATTTTTTACCAGTGTTGGGACAGTCAGTCTTTGGAAAAAAAAATGGACACCAAATGAAAAAAATCAAGTATATTTGGAAATTATACTTCCATATCTTTCCAATGATCTATCGTGAGCTCAATTTGAAATTGAGGAAGGCATCCAAAAGTGGCCTGCAAATAGCACTATACATTTCTGCACCAGGATTCACCATTTTTTACCAGTTTTGGGACATTCAATTTTTTAACAACCAAATTGACACCAAATGACACATATAAAGTATATTTGGAAATTATACTTCCATATCTTTGCAATGAGCTATCATGAGCTCAATTTGGAATTGAGGAAGGCATCCAAAAATATCCTGCAAACAACACTATACATTTCTGCACCAGGATTCATGATTTTTTACCAGTGTTGGGACAGTCAATTTTTGAACAACCAAATGAATACAAAATGAAAAAAATCAAGCATATTTGGAAATTATACTTCTCTAGCTTTCCAACGAGCCATCTCGGGCCCCATTCCAACACTGGGAAGGCTTCTAAAACTTGCTGCAAAAGGATGCGACGTGCTTGGAAAAGGACGCGACGTGCCTGTAAGCACTCCCAGTGTAATTTTCTAAAGGACGTGACGCGCTTGGAAAAGGAGGTGACGTGCTTGTGTGCAAGAGTGCAAAGAGCCCTCAAAGGTGCCCAAAATCCAGTTTTTTCACAAGTTTGGGTTTTTCAACACAGCAAGGAGTTTTTTGAGAGGTATTAATCACTTCCTTCATCTCAGTCTTTTGGTCATAAAAATATTTTGAAGTCAAAACTTAAAGCAATAAACAATGTTTGAAGAAGAAAGACCATTGTCAGTTTAAAAAATTGTTTGGATTGAGTTGTTAAAATAGAAACATAGTCCTACAAGGAGGAAAGTAGTTGTTGTGCTAAAGGAGAAAAAAAATGTTTTCAAGGTCAAAGAATATGTTTGCAAAGTGATCAAAAGAAACACAATTTTAGAGAAAGAGACTTATTTTTATTAAAAAAAAAACTTGTTTGCTAACTAAGAAGGGAAAACAGTGTTTGAAGAAGAACATACTTTAGTTTTCAAAAAACCTGTTTTGGTAAGTCAGTGAAGGAAACCTAAAACAAATATGCCTCCAAGGAAGGTCAGCGAAAGTGGGTGTCACAATAGGTTTGAGCCTACTACAACTCAAGAAATAAATGACTCTCCTTCAGTTCTTTTTAATTTCCATGAAGTAGGATGTCTTGACTTTTGCAACAAAGTCCAAGAGGTCACCAGTCAACCCCTCTTGACACAATTGTTTGCCCTGAGACTACAAGGAGAGGAAAAAAATGCACTTCTTAGCAAAGAAATGATCATGAAGACAGTGGCAGTAGACAAAACATTGAGGAAAGTGAAGAAGGTAGCCCACACACAGCTAATGAAGGCAGTCCTCAAGAGACAAGTAAGGAAAACAGGGAAGATAGTGATAGAATGTAGAAAACAAAAGAAGGCACTCATGATGAAGACAACCCTCACTCAACTGAAAACTGTGAAAGTGGTAGCCTAGAACAAAAGCAGAACAAAGAAGACAAAAACACTGATAAGGGTGAAGGTGGCAATCCACATGAAGAAGACAAACACAGTGAGCATGAAAATAGTCCTCAAAGACATGTGCTTATTGCCTCTCCTAGGCAAGGGGCCATGACTCTTTCCTCAAAGGTGGCAAAGCCTAAAATTACCAAGTCTACAAAGAAGAAAACCATTCAAGCAATGACTACTAATGTCACTAGGGCGCTAAGGAGTAGAGGCGAATTGCCCAAGCCAAGCTCAAAACTACCCGAAGGAGGCGCCCGATGGAAAAATGGGAAAAAGACATATCTAGGCTTGGAATATTGGCTTCAGCTTCCTTGCATGATCCAGAAACCCATAAGGGGTTTTCTCACCAAAATTGAGCAAATTTTGACATGATTTTGTTTTTTGTGATTTTTAGGCCTAATTTCACATTTTTCTAGGAACTGCCATGTTTTCTTGGAGCATCATCAGTTGATGGAAGTTACATTTTTGGATGCATTAAATTTTAGGGAGTATACTCATAAATTTTCAGAACAAATGAAGTTGTTTTGGACCCTCAAAAAGGCCAAAAACAGTCATTTTTCAACATTCTACCCCTTATATCAGCAGGTGCTACGCTCCTAGGTTTTTTCACTCATTCCACTTTTTGATAGAATTCCTAGCATCAGTTTGGAAAAAATCAAGTAATTCCAAAAATTAGACATCCAGGGCTTTCCAACGAGCCATCACGGGCCTTGTTTCGACATCGGGAAGTCCCTCAAAAATCCTCTGCGAAACATACTTTTTTCTAGTGCTACGCTCCTGTAGGATATTGCTGAAAAGGAAGTTTTCTGAAGGTGGCCATCCAAATCTGCGTTAAGCTGTTTTTAACTCTATGTCAGAGATTAAAAGTCAATTTTCTTACTATTTTTAGCTTAAATAGATATTTTTTGAAGATATTTTGTGCCTTCGGGTTTGCAAAGCCTCAAGGACAAAAATTAGATATTTGTTTTTAGCCAATGTCCTTCTAGTTGCTCTAGGTGGGTTTCCTCCTCTTGGGCCTATATAATCAAAGATGATTCATTGTAACCAGAGGTAGAACTTGATGTTATAGAGAGAAATACATAGCACTATGAGCTTTGAAGAAATACTTATTTTATGAAGTGGATGATCTCTTGCTTGGCTTGATGGTGGAGGAGGATTGTGTGTAGGATTCCATGGCTTGGTGAATGGTATTGTGTTCCTTATCTATTATGTTTTCTTAGTTTATCATCCATGTTTTCATGCTTCTTTCTTGTCATACTTCAGTAAAGAATAAGTTTGAGATATGCCCATGGAGGCACCTCAAATTTCCTGATTCATTACAGCTTAAGTGTTTTCATCTTTCTTGGTTATGTCAAAGAATTCTTAATTGCTCTTTGGTACCCTAAGAACGTGTTATCAGTTTCATTAATGGTTATTATGTATGATTTCTAGTATGATTCACGGTATGCCCTGCTTACTCATATCTAATCAAAACTCCATTTCTGAAATCTCTCTCTGAATTATTGGTTGTTTTAGTTAAGTCAAAGAGGTCTTGTTTTGATCTTTCCCTTTGTCCATGCTTTGCAGTCTTATTTCAAAGTTCCCAATAGCTCAAGATATGATGTTTAGGAGTTCCCTCTTTATAGATTGAGTTGTTTTTTTTATCTTATTTGTTTTCCCAAAAGTCTGAAGGTGATTTTCCCAAAGTTAGGGGGTCTTATACTTCTATGTATCACTGGATTGTTTTTTTTCTGCATCTATTAGTTTGAGTTTCGTTCATCGAGATTAATGGTCAGCCCTAACTCATGAATGCTTGTTTTTTAACTATTTATGTTTAAAATATCTTTGTCTTTCACAAACTTAATGTTCATCTCATTTAACTTACATCCAAAGAATCCATTTACCTCGACTAAATCGGCCCTGCAGTAATACCTTGTCCATCATTAAGACAATATTGACCTTATCTGAACCCATAGCCCAATTGATTTGACGAACTCCATATCTATCTATCCTTTTAATCATTTCTCCTCAAAAAACCCAAAACAAATCAAAACATACTTAACAAGTAGCCTAAAGTCAAATATACAAAAGAAAAAAAAATTACATCCTTTCCATAATAGAGAGAGCCCTCTCTGAGTCCAGGAAGGCTAGGTCCTAGGACTCCAAAGCTTGGTCTGATGTTACTCTGTCATTTGGTTTACCAATCTGCCAAATTACGAGACCATAACATAATGGCGATCATGGTGGGACTTTGAGTCAAAACATTCTAGGTATCCCTTAGGACCTCTCAAAGATCTCAATCAAACTTAGAAAACTTAAGTGTTATCTGAAGAGAAGAAACTAGCTCTTTCACCATCTTAGCAAAATGATGATTCAACTATAGAACACTCTTACAAATCTTAGGGCTACATATAGGAACTCAAAAAACCCCAAAAAAATCCCTAGATTGGATTTTTATCAGTTGTTGGTGGTGGAACATAAATACATATCTCTAAAAAGAACAAAAAACATCCACCTGGCGACTCCACTAGCCTCAAGTAGGCCTAATACTCTAACTAAAAACCAAAAATTTCATAAACATACTATCCTATTGGCTTACCTTTCCAAAAAACACAAAAATCATGATGCAGCCTCTGAAATTAGTGACAAACTAAGTGCAACTTAGTAATTAATAAATCTTCATCTAAACATAAGAAATCAACAGAATAGCCAAAGAATAAAACTATATCTTTCTCAACAATCTAGCAAATTGTTGAACTAAGTTTTAAGTCATTCTTACAAGTTTTCACATAAAAGTTTTCTAGAAAAGAATTTTCCTAAAAAACATCTTTGTCAGTATTGGTGGTGGACCATAAACCTCAAGAACGTCCACCTGGTGACTCCACTAGCCTCCAATATGCCTATTACTCCATTATTCCTTATAAAATCTCCCGGGAATGCATTGATCAATCCCAATCATGTTGATGGTGGATAGAAAAGCTCAAATCGACCATCTGGCGACTCCAAAACCATCAATAGACCAAAATACTTCACTGGTAGAGAACTCTAGACTGGTTGAAAAGGCAGTGATCTTTTATGATTAACAAATATGGATCCAAGGATACAAAAGAGATATGCTCCGATGAGTAGAGATCATATCCCTGGATTCTCGCACAAAATGCCTGAAATAGATTGGATGAAAAACCTGCCTATTTTTCAAGATGAAAACTTTGATGTCCCCTTGTTACATCTCATCAAGTTTCATATACATATATGGAGGTTAAAAGTTGAATGGCATGAGGACTGTCTTATGAAAATTTTCATCGAAACATTAGAAGGTAAGGCAAGAAATTTGTATGAATGGTTAGAACCTGGCATCTTGTTTTCTTTAAAGGATTTCCACAAGGTATTTTACAAAAACTATATAAGGTATTGTCCATCTCTATCCTTAGCTGAAAATTGTTGTGATCAATCTGAAGATCTCATACAACACCTTGTTAGCATTGATGAAAATTTGGGAAATTGGCATCATGAGGATCTATTAGAGGAGATTCATGCTTTTCATACTCAAGATAACCATCTTGATAGCCAAGAAGAGTTGATTGAGGATGAAATCAAATATGAAATGGAAGAGGAATCAAAACCTTTAGGTTCTCTACCCTTATGCTTTAATTCATTCCAGATTTTGAAAGGAAATTTGCATCCTAAATATCTCTTAGAAGTTATTCAAGAAACCCCTGCTCAAGTTAACTCTCACATAAATCAAGAAAAGATGGTTGAAGATGAAACATAATCTGAAATGTAAGAAAAAACAAAACTTGTAGGATCTCTACCTTTATGCTTTGAGTTATTTCAGATCATACAAGAAAATTGGCCTCCCAAGAATCTATCAGAGGCAACTCATGAATCCCATGCTTATTGTCCCAAACACCAAGAAAAGTTGGTTGAGGAGGAAACCAATCAAGAAATGAAAGAGAACCCACAGGATCTCTCTAAAGGCACAACTGATGATTCATCATCTCTCATAGGTGAGGCCCAAAAAGACATTCGTCCTCTAAATCAACTTTCCCAAGAGAAAGAGGATTATTGTAGTTATATCCAAAGAGAGATAAAAATTCCTCCCTTTTTAACTGAAGAAGAGATAGATCAACTCATAAACATACAGTCAACCTCTCTTGATTTGTCTCCTGATCTTAACTATCACATAGCAGTAAATAGATTTAAAGATCAATTCAAAGAAAAAAAAATTGATAGTCCAATATGTATGGCTGGTAACATTACTTATATTAATGTTTCTCCAAGCTTTGATCAATATATTGATGATTATGATATCCAAGAAGAAGCTAACCTTGCAGAGCCATCAACGGTTGATTTGTGGGATGAAGTTCACTATCATCGGATTAAAGGCATCAATCAGCCAATAAAAGTCACCTATGACACTGATGAGGAAAGCCTTGAGAGTTTAGAAGTAAGTGAAGAGTCTCTGACTCTTTGCTCTGCTTCACTTCATTCCATCAGAAATAACGTTCACATAATTGGAAATCAGCAGTCTTTCAGCCTTGATGATGAGGTTGAGGAGGATGATGAAATTCTTGAGCAAGTTGTCAATGAGAAGCCTTTTCCAGAAATGGTTGAGGAAATCATTTTGGACATGGAATCCTCCTTAACTCCAGATTTCCAGCCACCAAGTTCCATTTAGTTACAAATTGTAGACGAAGAAATAGAAGTTGATAATCACATGAGAGTTGTCACACTATCCTCTCAAGAGGATTTATCGCCAAAGTGTATCCCTTCTCATCAACATGATCATCTTCACACAGTTTTCAGTCCACTTAATCAGAAAAAATCAGCTTGGAAAGAATACTACACTGCAATATATGATGATTCTAACAGTTCAAGTGGTCATGAGCAAGGGGAAGAGTTTATTTCCCAAGAGATTCCCAAACATAGCCAAGTGAAAGATGGAGTAATCCTGAATGGAGCTTATGTATCAAATCCTGTAGATTAGGTATTATTCCAAGATCCATTTGATGTTTTCCTTGAGAAATCTGAAGGAGAAGTGTGTTCTACCCAGAACAGTCTGTTGCAAAGTGTGAGAAAAATTTTAGGCACTACTGTTAAAAAACAAGTAAAGTGGAAGTGGCCTTTTTATTTCTTTAGCACTCTAAAAAAGATGAAACAAAATCCCTGATGGAATCATCTGCTTGATTGGCTTTGTTGGAAAATATATTTCACTAAATGAATGTATATTATGTATAGGTTAGATTAGGATAGATAGATAGGTATGAAAAAATAAGCTTAGCCTTGTGAGCATCTTTTTAGTTCTAGATTATTCGAAGAAAAAGTAAAAAACAGACAACACAAAAACAACAAGAAAAGTAGAAAAAGAGGGTAGATTCTAAAAGAAAGGGTACAACCCCATACCCAAAAAATAGTCATGCTAAAAGTGAGCAAGTCTAAATGCCACTACTAGTGCTCAAAAGATGTCTTGTTCAGTTATCTAGCCTAATCATAACTAGACATGTTTTAAATTGATTGATGATAAGTTAGTGAAAGAAGTGATAGTCAAATTATGTAAGCTTTACTTATCAATGAAGGTAGATTAGGAAAAGATATTGGTTCCACACACTCAAAAAAGAACCAAAGAGGAAAGCAGGGATGAAAAAAAAACTATGTATCCTAGCCCTGATTTTTCTAAATCTCATTTTGTGCGAAAATAATATTTGTGTGCAGCTTGTCTTTTATGCCACAACACATGAAAAATCAGACCACCTAATCCCGATTTGGTCATTTTTCAATTTCATGTTTTAGATTAGTGAATGAAATCCTGTCGAACAGCTTAATCTTGACAGTCGATCTAGCGTAGGTAGAGAATCAAAGGAGTTCATCAGTTTAATATGAACTCCCGGAGGATATAAGTGTAGAATTAAATAGTTTTTTTTTTTTCAAAAATATCATGTCAAAGGGTTGCTAGTCCAAAAGCACCTAAAGAAGAAAAAATTCTAGGAAATAATAGTTGGGTAGGTAGAGATGACATTGATGCTAATCATGATGTAAATTTTTCAGAAAAGCATCCTTTTAAGAAGTAGCATCAAGAAAGAGAGAAATTTGCGCCAATGGATAAGGCAATGGTCTTCACAAGCCAGAGATTTGGAATTCTGGACACCTCCCAAAAAGGAGTTTCCCTCCCCAAATGGAGCCACTGTTAGTCATCAATATTTTTGCCTGTTATGATGACTATATGCCTTGTCTAGGTTTTCTAGACACCAATTTCAAATATGTCAATTTGTCATCTAGAAAACCCCTCGAACAAATTTTTGTCTTCTTACCCCTCTCTTACATACTGAGGTGGAAGTGGTCTTCAGTTTTCAGTCTTCACCTAAATCAACAAACCTTCCCTGTCTATAGTTTTCATACACTTTTTTTTTATGCTATCAAAGTCCCCTTGTTTTCATATAACTCAATTTCCAACATTAGACAGTGTCTACCCCTTTCTCACTGATCATTTTGTCATATGATAGCCTACTCATGCCTAAGAAACTATTCAGAATCTATGACAAAATATGTAGGTCTAGGTGGTGTTTTTTAGAGAAAATTCCTGGACAAAACTGTCTTAAACCAAAAACCTTGTTTTCAGCATCAGTCAGCAATCATTTTCTTCCCATCCTGCAAAACAACACCCTGGTCTACCCTTAGGTCATACACCACTAAAAGTCGTAAGTTGAGTACTTTTGTTCATGCTCCTTTAGCTTGTGAGATTAAAATGCCACTACCTTATCATGCTGCATGAGAACTTCTCCCACACCTTCTTGACTTGAGTCTGTGCACACCACGAACTATTTTTGTAGGTTAACCACCTTTAGAATTGGGGCTGACCTTAACAGTTTTTTTAGCTGTTTGAATATTTGATAAAACTTTGTTTTCCATCGAAATGGAAGCCCTTTTTTCTATAGGAAAGTTATAGGATATGCGATTTTATAGAAGCTCTTGATAAAAAAAGTGGTAAACCTGACAAACCCATGAAAGATCTTATATCAGCAATCTTTTTCAGAACAGTCAATTCCATGATTGTTCGGATATTTTAATGGTCTACAACTATCCCTTCCGTTGATACTATATGCCCCAAATACTAAATTTGGTCTTTCAAGAAATCACGCATGCTATATTTGGCTTAAAATTGGTTCTCCCTTAAGGTTTGTAACATTATCTTAAGGTTCTTTTCATGATCCTCTTTATTTTTGGAGTAAATTAAAATTTTATCAATGAAAATGAGCACAAATGTATCTAAGTAATGTTGGAAGATGCCATGCATCAGAATCATAAAGGTGGTAGGAGTGTTATTAAGGCCAAATGGCAGTATCACGAACTCGTAGTGACTATAACGAGTTCAAAAATTAGTCTAACAGATGTCTCCTTCCTTGATCCGGATTTGATGATAAATAGACCGGAGATCAATTTTACAGAATGCACTTGCTCCACGGACTTGATTAAACAGATCGTCAATTCATAGAAGCGGGTATTTTTTCTTGACCGTTAGCTTATTTAGCTGTTGATAATCAATGCATAACCTCATGGTGCCATCCTTCTTCCGTACAAATAGTACCGGGCAGATATATCGTTTCTCAAACAGCTCATGTAGTTGCATATTAAGCTCAGTGAATTCAGGCACACTCATACGATAAGGATTCATTGATACAGGTGTTGCTCCTTGGATTTGTTCAATCGTAAAGTCAATATCCCGTTTGGGTGGTAGTTCCAAGATTGATTCTAGAAATACATCGGCAAATTCTTGAATATTTGGAAAATTTTTAAGTGCTTCTCTCTTATCCTTCGAATTGGTAAATCTGACCTACACAACATAGATTTGGAAACCCTTTTGAATGCACTTTCTGAATTGGTTGGCTATGATAGGTCGCATTTTGATGTGTTGTTTGATACCCTACACATACTTCCTTACTTCTTCCTTAATGAGGAAAATGACACTCTTTTCATTCCAGTCCACTAGAGACCAATGGCTTTCTAGCCAACCCATTTCAATAAATACATCTTATGAACCCAAGGCAAGAATATTCAAATTTGCATGAATTTTCTGTCCTGATACTTCAATCAAACATTTTTTTGTTTTTGTAGTTACCTGCCTCTTGGTACCAGTTGCCAATTTCACTGGCCAAGGCTTTTGGAATTTAAGGCTAGGTAACTCGTATAGTTCTACAAATTTTGGGCTGATGTAGCTTAACCTAGCACCACGATAAATTAAAATAGAAATAGACTAGTTAGCAATCTTACCTTCACATTCTAACATTTAAGGCTGATACTCCACTTGACGATCCTCCAACACTGTGTTAATTTGAGGTATACTCTTTTCCATATCACCTATGGTTGAGGCTTATTGTACTTTGAATTCCTGATCAGTTCTTTATTTATGTGGGTAGTTCCTGTAATAATGGGCTTCACCACAACCCCAACACTAAAGGGCAGGTTTGGGTACCTACCCAAGTTCTGTTTTTCTGGTTCCTTCCGAAGTTCTAACCCTTGGCTGCCACTTTGCCTTTAGCTGTGTTTTTTCCAACCATTGGTTTACTGAACATCTCTGCACATTTTTAGGATTTCTTTTAAATTTCTTGAAATTTTGGGAGCTTCTTGGTGCTTTCCTCTAGTTCCATATTTTTCGAGAGTCTCTCTACTTGGTTTGTTGGTAGCACATTCTTTCCTTCTCGATGGCCTCATGCATCGTTTTAAGGTTGTCAAATTCTATTATTTCTTTCATAAAGATAGGTAAACTACTCAAGAATCTCTTCACCTTAGCTCTTTTGTCATGTAAGTAGGGTACATATCTTAATAAAGTAGTGAACTTGGTGAAGAAATCGTCCATAGTTAGATGTCCCAAGCATAAATCATGGAATTCCCTAGACTTCTCATTTTAGAAACACTCTGTCAAGAATTTATTCTTTAAGAGTTTCTGTAAATCTTCCCAATTTATCCTTTTCTCATCAATTTTTTGCACAATTTTAACTTCCTCCCACCAAAGAGTGGCCTTTACATGTAGTTGATATATAGCCAATCGAGCACTAAGATTGTTGTTATAGTAATACACTTGAAAATTCTTATTCATTTCAATAAGCCATGCTTCAGCAGCTTCTTCCTTTTTTCCATCATAGTTGTGTGGCTTGATCTTTCAGAATTCCCCTCGTAATTTCGTTCATTGTTTCTTTTTCATTCCTTGATCTTGGGCATTGTCTGACTCTTCCTCATACTCGCTCCATTGCCTCTCATGGTGCCGATTGCATTGAGTATGACTCTCTTCTTGATCATTTTCAGTATGTTTTTTATTCCTCTCATACTGAGTTTCATGTTTAGGATTCAGCTGGTATGCTCGGTTATTCTGTTTATTAGAAAGGATTTTTAAGATTTTCTCTTGCTCTTGAATTAGCATCATGTTATCACTCCTCGTTTGTGTCATCTCATTATATAACTGATGCATTATTTCCAAAAACTATCGGGTTTTCTGTTGTTGATCCTCCATTAATCTATTTAGGTGATATTGTTGGTTCGCATCTAGTTGTACCCACATTTCAGGATTAGCTCCTCCATATGATGCCTCTACTCTTCCTGAAGATCTGGATCCATATTGCATCTTCTCGCTATCTCAATTTTACTTTCTTTATTCGTTGTCTCTTTATTTCACTCTCTGTATTCATCACACTACTACACTTTTCAATTCCCACGTAGCCACAATTTTGGAACGTGGTTCTGATACCACTTGTAACATGTTTAACCATTAAACAAAGCACTTTTACCATATATATAAAAAATTGTATATGCACATACAACTAATATAACACACTATATATGCACACATACTACTATTGAAAACATCCTAAATACATCCATATGACTAATATGTATACTATTTTTGTCAATGCATTATGATTACATAGTCAATATATCTACAGGACTATATATATATATATATATATACACACACACACACACGAAGATATTCAAAACTATTAAAGGTAGGTACAACACATTGCATAAATTCATATATAATGTTCCTGTAGGGATTTTCAGATTTTTTTGGAGCCACGTTTGGTTCTATGCGCACATCCAACGCATGATGACCTACCTATATTCAACGTGTATGATTTGCTTACATATTTTTGAGGCTACATTTTTGTGTCGTGTTGTACTTATTATCTTTGTCATAATGTTGATCAATGGATCCCATACCAAATCCTCTCAGGAAAGATCTCAGTCCTCCATTATCTTGATCCAACGGTGGATTATTTGCCTCGAGCTTCTCGCTTGTATTTCTTGTTATTTTTAATGCATTTTTGGATCATTAATCTCATCGAACGATGGATGTTAATATTTTTGGTTCATATCCTAACCACATCTAGGTTTTGGCCACCATCCATCATTTGTGTGTTGTGCTCTGTCGCTTTGCGAGCTTTGCAAGTTTAGAGCTTTTGTTTTTGGTTCTCAACCTTGGTTATGGCACGAGAGAGGGTTAAACCTAGGCCACATACCTTACTTGCTTCTGGTGGTCAACAACTCAGCCATGAGAATGGTTATAACTCTATTGGTTTGGCTGGTTTGTGAACTCGGGCATGTAAATATGGTTAGCACTCACCCTACTCATTTGACATTTGTTAGCAGTCTCTCTCGGTGCATTCTGGTATTCTCTCCACTAATGTCTCAGGTTTATTCATGTGCAGGTGTCTTCCAAGGTATTACGCGGGTTCTTTTCACTGTTATAATGGATTTGATTCCAACCATAACACACGTAAGCCAAAAACATCTCTGACTCTTCCCACTCTAATTTTCAGTTTTTTTTTTTTTTTCGTTGCTCTGCATACCAAGCGATGCTTGGGTTTTGCAGGTTCTCATTACGGTTTGAGTGTTTGGTATACTTGTCTGGTTAGTGATTTGTATAGACAATATACTGTTAATATTTTTGTGAATACATATACTCCAACGGTCCTAGTGCCATCTCAAAATTACTACGGTAATTTATAAGCTTGGCAGATTCCTTGCAATGAACAATGTATATTTTTCTAGCTTAATTTAGGTGAATCTCTAGTTGTATATCATGGAAAGATACAGAGAAACATTTTGTTCCTGAATCCTTGTTTGATTTTTTCCCCATAAAAAGGTTACCGATGAATTCATTATAAAGCTACTTAAGTTCTAATATATCTCGGTTTATTTTTGTAAATGTGAATGCAATGTCATCTATCTATGTTAAAGATTAAGTTTCTTGATTGCTGGTTTTATATTTGCATTAAATGATTTTATGCCGAGGGCCTCTGTCCAGTCAGTATGTACTTATTTCTTAATATTTCTCAATACTTTGCATGTATATGATACTTCCTGTAATTTATGTAGAAGGGTTATGAACATGTGACTGCTATACTCTGGTTCTTGGTTTGCTACAGAGTTTTCTCTACTACATTTTCAATACAATCATTAGAAATTCTAGATAAATTATTTGTTTATAGATACTTTAATATTGTTATGGTTCTTTGCTAAAGGAAACAATTTCATTGTTTGAAGTTCTAATATTCTCATTTTTCCATAAGTAATGACCTAGTACAGGATTACGCACCTCGTGTTCGTAACACCTCATGGTTGAATGAATTTCCTGGCACCCCGAAGGGAAAAAATGACTAGGCCACTACTTGGCTAGTCGAAACCCTCAGTGGTCATGGAATACCCTACAGAACAAAGAAGGATATGAGTTTACTATTGTTTATAACTTTTCTCATCGGGCAGGGTTTGGTCGTCTCAGTTTTTTTTAAACAATCACTTCAAAAATAATAGATATGCCTTGATCCTGACTGGAGAATTATATACTCTTTCTATTAAGAATACTTCCTCACATCATGTTATTATCAATTAATTAAATAAAAGAAACTACACACACTATTCCTTTCTACTGTACCAGATTGATCATAAATCTATAACATATTACACAATTATAGTTATCTGTTTTGTGCCTTGATTAAAATATTATTGACCTTACCGAGCATGGTAAAACCTCCCAACCATGATAAGGACGAACTCGTTCACTTCTCCCCACCAAGCTCTGGCTCCTGAGAATTTCACACAATTTCTACATAACCCACCTTGGCAATAGGACTCCGATCCAGCCTCTGGTGTTAGATAGATATTACCCCACTAGCTCTCCTTGTCCAGCTCATGATTTCTCTCATGCAGCATCCCGCCCTCAATATACTATTGTCTTTTCTATTATCATATCCTCCTTATCTCTTGAGAATTTTGGAGGAAAAACCAACCCTTTCCTCTCTCTAGATTTCCAATAAATATGTAGCGAAGTGGTTATAAATGTGCAACTATCTCAACTACTCAGGGATCCACTTAATTAACAAACACAATCTTTATATTGAATTTTAAAATGATACCAAATATTACCGTCTTTTATTTGTACTTAAAGTAGCTCAAAAAAAAGTTAGTTATCACAATAAATCTAAGTAACCAATAGTTTGTAACAACATGGGGGTTAAATAACAAATACAATGACTATTTCAAATTAAATTTATCTTTCAAAAACCATTCATTCTAGTGGTATCTTATTCTATCGTGTGAAAGAAATTTGTTGCAAAAATATCAGAGCTCTTAGCCATTACATTGTTCCAAAGATGCATCAACATTGTTGAGAGCCCTTTTTGTAGCCAAATCAGAGACTGAATTCCTTAGCCAATAACGAAAGATAGATAGAGATTGGCCAACCCATACAAGCTTTTGATTGAATGCACCAAAGATATTATCCCCTAACTCTCTTCCATGCAATTAACCCTACAATCTCCTATAACTCGGTGGAATGATTAAAACCACAACAAGACATATTTTTTTAAGAAATATAAGAATGTTGATGGATACAAATTGCTCCTCCATTAACTTCTTCTCGATAGTCAGCTAAATAATTTATAGAAACTTATATCCAAGAAAACCACTTGTATCCTTCGACTTTGCAATGTTTGGAAAGTTGAAACTCTTGGTTGAACCAATAAAGTATTTTTTTTTCACTCTCTTATCCTTGGGGTCTTGACTCCAGCCTCCAATCATTCCATAGTGCAACTTAACATCCCCGACTTAATGTTCATTTTGTGCACATCTAGAGAACCTTAAGTATGTGTTTTAGCTTTGGTGATTATACTAAATTTCCCAAACTATGTCACCAAACAATGTGTCCATCTCCTCTTAATACAAATGAATGTTAAAATTATGGAATTTTGTCATAGTGGGTGAGAAGGGAAGTCTAGATCCACAAATTTTTGAGTTTTATCCTCTATTCTACTACTCACAAGAAAATGAAAAACTACAAGAAAAAACTGAAATAAAAGACTAATCAGCAATGAAACTATTAGAAGTAGATCTAACTAAATTCCAGAAGCAAAACTAGCTAAATGATAGTTTGGAAAGAATGAAAACAACATAGAAGCTGAGGCACATGGATTGGGCCCTAACCCATGAGCCTCGCTCTCTGAAACTTAAAGCAGTAAAAAGAAATCAGTCTGGTCATTTCATAAAAAGAATAACCACATACATCTCTGAAAGTTTTATTATTGAGTAAAATGAAAAGCTCAATAGCTCGCAAAAATCATTCTGAATGGAATCGACTCACTGACTAAATAACTTATTCCTATCTCTTTCTCTGCTCTTTTTATTCTACAGGGAAGCTACCAACAACTCCCTTGAAAATTTGATTGAGTCCACTTGACTCCCAATAAACAGAGATTGAGTTCTCTCCTCTTTGATTTGCCTGGCTACCTCTGGAACTAGAATTGTTGGAGAGAATATTTGGGTTGAGTGAGTCCACTTAAGTCCAAGTCAACAAATATTGAGTGCACTCCTCTTGGAGTTTCTTGGATGCCTCTGCACCCAAGTTGCTGGAGAGAATCTTTGGGGTGATTGAGTCCACTTAACTCCAAGTATTTATGATAAAATCCTTACGAAAATTCTTAATAATTCATGAGTTTCTGCAGTTAACCTCATATTAGGCACTTGAATTATGTTAGCCTTAATCACCACCTATACTAGCATCATAAAGCCAAATAATATTAAAAATGCAAGAAAAGGAGATCTAAGAAGGCAAAAAGGTGACCATTAACCCCTTCCAAATATGTATAATGATGGTGGGATCACGTAACAACTAATAATTAATATTTATATAATTCATTCAATAAAAATGATACAAATTTTAAGTATTACAAAAAACTAATACAAATTCAAACTACATTATCCTAATGAATTAACGTAATATTAAATAATAATATTATTTAATATGGTCATTTTACACAAAAACAATAATTTTTTAGTATGTTAAATTATGCATCAAAAAATTAAAAGAGAGTTGATACCACGTCAGACCCAACTGCACTAGCACTCGCAGATTTCCTATGGAAATGTGATATGTTTATTTCTTATTTGGCTAAAATGGAATGATGCCATGTTTACTAACGAAAAATTTGTGAAATTTTTTTCTTGCGACTACTCTATGATATGTGCTAATCTATATATGCAGGGAATACCCAGAATCTCTCTGTCTCGATAGACCAATAACTCTTGGCACCGTGGATTTTCCTTCGTGTTAGAGGATCCCTTGAGCCTCCTCAATGTGGGCTTGGATGTGCACGTGGTCGAATCTTTGCCCCTATTCGAGTACAAAGCATAGAGCTTCAAATACGTGAAGGAATGCATAGTCTCTCTATTACGATTTGAAGAGAATGAGAAATCCTGGTTTCTGCCCAACTACAAACACAAATTTCACATAGAATGCATCAACATGTGGGTGCGTTCACATTCGACTTGCCCGATTTGCAGAACGGGAACTCATCCTAAACATAGGGTAGGTAGTAATAATACACATGAGATTTCAATTACCAGAGAATTCATTTCATTAGGTAATAGAAAAATTCAGGCCGTCCATCAGTGGAATCTCGTCAATGCCAGAAAATGCCATTGACATGGCAGGGAGGCCTAAAAGCAAGAAACATATATACTTGCAGAGTGGATTGATGTCCTCCAGAACTACTATGCATTCACTGAAGTGAATTCTAAGTAGGGGTAGAGGCCACTGCAAAGAGTTGTCTCAAAGACTTAACAAGAAGCCACTGCAAAGGGTTGGTTGGGATGTTCATGAAAAACATATTTGTCTTTGCAACATTATGCCATAGAAAAAAAATAAAAAAATCTCATGAATCACATTTCTCATTTCAGAGATTGAAAAGCTACATGAGGAAAATGCAACACTCAAACAATGACTGTTAATGTATTTTACATATCATGCTTACACCAGAAAGATGGGAAATATTTCTGGGTTCCATTTTCTTACTATCCAAAAACTTTGAGATAGACATCTAGGAAAGCTCATGGGCAGCTTTAAACAAAATTCCCTTCCCTATATATATCATTATTATATTCAGATTGATTTATGTGCTCAATGGTACATGGCAGAGCCAAAACAAGGAAAGCTCATTTACACCCTTGCAGATGAGATACTGGCTTTCTGTAATTCCAATAGTATTTCTTCTATAGGGCACAATATATTCTAGGAAGACCCAAGATACATCCCTTCATGGGTCATAAGCCTCGATAAGAAAAAAATCCAACAAGAAGTCTCTAGGAGAATTGAGTCTCTGGTGAACAGATAGACAGGGAATTTTATGAACTGGGACAAAATAGGCCCTAGTGCTTTCGATTTCTTTTTTGAGGCCACCTAGGAGATTGATCTCGAGATATGGGTGAAATATTGGGAATTAAATTTGAAATTTTATCACGTCCTTCAGATAGTGTTCTCTTTATCGGGGTCATTAGGGTCTACACCATCAAGGGATGGTGAAAGCTAGAGAGAGGAGCTAGGAATCACTTTTAACACAAAATCAATAGAAACTCTAACCAGAAAACCCAAAACCATTGAAAGGACTAAAACGGGCTAGTATTATGTTTTTCATGAAGCTGCACGAGAAGTTAGTTAAGGTCGCCGAGAAAATGGGGCATGCAGTAAGGACTCTGACAAGGAGGTCGCTGACAATATGAAAAGTCTAAGTGTAGAGCAAAAATTGTAAACAAGACCAGCACACACCATGAATGAAAGAATGATAATTGATATTATTAGCCTACTTTAGAAAAAATTCCTTATAAAAATAAACAACACTAACCACAATAATTGGCTCAGATTTCTCCAGTACCACGAAGTTAATAAAAATCCTCTCGCTTTGACTATTTTTCGTCTTGGCATCTTGTACCTTGAGTTGAAGAGAAAAATTGTTCAAAATTTGCCGAGCCACTCTTAGAACGATCAGGGAAGTGGCTCTTAGGATGAGTGGGGGGTATGTACACCCTAAAATCAACTGTTTTACATATGTTGACACCTTGGCATATCTGGATCCGGTTAAAGGCTTCATCGAATGGCACATGGAATTCTGATGGGTCACAACTGTAAAGCTCCAAAGTAATTTTTAGATCTCAAATATATTATATTTTTACTTTATCATTTATCATACATCTACCTTAGGTTTGGATCTCAATATATTCTCTTTATAGTATCTTTTTTTTTGGAATTGATTGAATATATTAATAGGAATATGAAATTAACATAAAAAAAATTGTATATATAAGTTTTCCTATAAAATGTTTAACAAAATAATAATAAATCATTTTTAACTGATAAAATTTAGATATTAATAATTTTAATTTAATTTAATAATTTTAATTAAATCAAATAAAATATAAATGGTATCGCGCATAAATTTTTTTGAAACTACATAATATATATAGTTAACTCTAATCGATGAAACACTTTGGAATTTAACACATACTAGAATTTCATTGTTGTGACTCATTCGAATTCCATGTGCCATCAGATCAAGGCACGCCAACGAGTCGACATATGCACAATATTTGTTTTTTAGGTCTTAGGTCTACCGTGGTAATTACCCACCCCCACTCCACCGAGGGGTCTCATTCACTTCCCAGCGAGCTTCTCTGCAACTTCCGAAGGAAACCTAACTGATGTGTCATTACCAAAAAAGGTTTCCAAGTGCCACCATTATTGCATAGTCAAACCTCCCACATGCCCCAATTTCTTGTCATACTATTCACCTAACACCTATGAGTATAAAGAATGATTGATCGATGGTGTATAGATTCGGCCAAGGCTTATTCTACAGTCTGGTTTTCTTCCCTTGCTTCTTTCGGTCGAATGAAACTTTAAGTGAGTGATGCTAGGATTTTGAGAAATGATTGGTGTGTAATGGGAAAAAGGAAATTACGACAAATTACAAAGAGAAAACAACTTTAGGAGACATGCCCACCGAAAAAACACACTGCTGTGTGGCTTTGCTGGTGGTTTTTCATTAATTAACACTATTTTTTTTCCTATACCCAGTTCGAGTGTCACTCCTTAATTCTCACTTATGTTTTGTTCTTTTAGTTTTAACAATATCCTTGGACCATGGGATTGGCGTTATTGTGCTCACGAGGAGCTCTTGGCTAGAACCAAAACCCCCAAATAGTTTGTCACATCGTCATCTAGTACCTTGAGAAGAAGAGAAAAATTGTTCGGAAGTTGCAGAGCCACTCTCAGAACAAGCGAACAAGTGAATGAGACTCTCGATGGTGCGTGGGAGGGTATGTACATACTAAAAGCAAGTGTTGTAAATATGTAGACATGTTGGCGTACCTGGATCTGATTAAAGGTTTCATCGAATGGAACATGAAATTTCAATGGGTCACAATTGTAAAGCTCCAGAGCAATTTTTAGATCTCAAACATATTATCTTTGTACTTTATCATTTATCATACATCTACCTCAGGTTTGGATCTCAATATATTCTCTTTATAATATCCTTTTTCTTAGCATTTATTAAATATATTAATAGGAACATGAAATTAACATAGAAATACTATTATATATAAGTTTTCATATAAAATGTTTAAGAAATTAATAATAAATCATTTTTAACTCATGAAATTTAGATATTAATAGTTTTAATTTAATTTAATATTTTTAATTAAATCAAATAAAATATAAAAGGTATCGCTCACAAAAAAAATTTGCAACTACATAGTATATATAGTTAACTATAATCGATGAAACGCTCTCGAATTTAACACACACTTGAATTTCACAACTATGACTCATTCAAACTCCATGTGCCATTATATTAAAATTTTAACCAGACCCAAGTATGCCAAGGTGTTGACATATGCACAACATTTTCTTTTTAGGGTTTGGATCTATGGTGGTAACTACCCACCCCCACTCCACCAAGGAGTCTCATTTGCTTCCCAACGAGCGGCTCTGTAACTTTTGAAGGCAGCCTAATAGTTGTGATGTTACCCAAAAATCTTTCCCATTGCCACCATTGTTGCACAGTTAAACCTCCCACACACCCCAATTTCCCATCACACTATTCACTTGTCACCTGTGAGCACAAACAATGATTGATCAATGGCCTATAGATTTTCCGTTGGCTTCTTCGAGGGTCTAGTTTTCTTCCCTTGTTTCTTTCGGTCGAATGAAGCCTTAGGTGAGTGAGGCTAGGCTTTTCAAAACAGATTAGTTCCTAATAGACAGAAGGAACTTATGGTAGCTGACAAAGAGTAAACAACTTGAGGAGACATGCCCTGACACTGTTGTGTGGCTCTGTTGGTGTTTTTTCATCAATCAACACTATATTTTTTCCCTATACCCAGTTCGAATGTCACTCCTTCATTCTCACTTATGTTTTTTTCGTTTAGTTTTAACAGTATCCTTGGAGCATGGGATTGGCATTATTGTGATCATGAGGAGCTCTTGGGGGAACTAAAACCCCAAAACTTTTTGTCTTCTTGTAATCTAGTACCTTGAGCATAAGAGAACAATTCGTTGGAATTTGTAGAGCCACTCTCAGAACAGGCGGGGAAGTGAATGAGACTCTTGGTGGTGCACGGGTGGGTATGTACATCCTAAAAGAAAGCTTTGTACATATGTTGACACATTGGCGTACCTTGATCCAGTGAAAGGTTTCATCAAATGGCACATGGAATTCTGATCGGTCACAGTTGTAAAGCTCCAGAGTAATTCTTAGATCTCAACTATATTATCTTTGTACTTTATCCTTTAACATACATCTACCTCAGTTTTTTATTTGAATATATTCTCTATATAGTATCATTTTTTTAGCATTAATTGAATATATTAATAGGAATATGAAATTAGTGTAGAAATATGTGTATATATAAGTTTTTCTATAAAAAATTTAAGAAATTAATAATAAATCATTTTTAACTAATAAAATTTAGATATTAATAATTTTAATTTAATTTAATAGTTCTAATTAAATCAAATCAAATATAAATGGTATCGCTCACATTTTTTTTTTTTTCAACTACATAGTATATATAGTTAACTCTAATCGATGACACACTCTAGAATTTAACACATGCTGGAATTTCACAGTTGTGACTCATTCGAACTCCATGTGCCATCCGATTAAACCTTTAACCAGATCTAAAGACGCTAAGATGTCGACATATGAAATACATTTTCTTTTTAGGGGTTGGATCTATGGTGGTTGTTTTACAGAAATAAAAAACTACAAAAAATTATGCTTTCTATAAGTGGGTGGTTCACTTAGAACAATAGAAAGAAAGATATTTGATCTTTTCCTTAATGTGAATAGATAAAGGGAGAGAAACCTACTTGTAATATGTTCGCTTTCCCTCACCTCCCTCTGGCGCTTTCGTCGCTCTCAATCCAACTTAACTCGCTCGATTCATACTTGCCATGGCAAACAAAAGGAAAAAAACAACATAAAGGAAATACGATCTATTCAAATTAAACAAATTGAATCGATTAAACTCATTAATACACATATAGTATAATTAACATGTGCATTAGGAAAGGAATACATGTCTTTATTATGAAGTAGAAGGAAGAGAACAACCATTTGATCGATTCGTTGTCACTCATCCAGCTTGAGTCCCATCCTCATTGCATCCAACATCAACAATCTTGCAGCATCACAGTACATGCACACACCTTCAAGAGTTGATATCCAACCAACATAACTCTACTTAACACAAATTATTTCTCTCTTGTGCACTATGTTTAGCGCTCTATTTCTAAGTAGATGGAGGTGGTTTGAAATAAACGAATCATTGAATGGATTTCCTAAAAGTGGATGAAGAGGTTTCATTTTTCATAGGAATAGGAGGATACAAGGTTTAATGACTTCATGGGTTCCAAATTTGAGGCAATCTGATGAGGTGAGTGGTGGAACAACTTCTAGAAGTCACTAGAAGTCGGGAAGATTCCCGGAATCCAATGAACAATTTTCTCCCAATCAACCAGCACACTCCAAATTGGGCCTAGATCCTCTGCAACACGACCTTGCATGGGATTATATGCTCTACAAATAAGTTACAATTTTCTAGGGGTGGGGTTATGGCTTGATAGGGCACTTCAACTGGAATCTAAGCAGTGAAACTTTCATGAAGGAAGACCATCAATGTGATGAATTGTTTAGGGCATGTAGCAACCAATTTAAAGTATGATAGACCCTAATGAATATTGATTTGTGTTTTGGGATGATGCCCAAATTGACCTGTAATAGCTGCCCCCTAAAGCATGAAGTCAAAAATGAAATGTTGAATGATTTTATTTAAGACGTGGTGAGGAGGGACTGAAGCAAAAAGCGACCTGCATCAATTAAAATACATTACATCAGGATATTTTTTCATCTGGTACATGAATTTTTGAGGGAGGCATATCCCATACTCAGCACATAAACTATCATAAAATGAAAAGGAAGTCTACAGATATATACCCATGATAGAATGACCATCTGAATAATGACCATCGTACATATTATTTGGTACTTCTCCTGAAATCGCATCCCAGATTGATGAAACTAGATATGGGGTCTTCTCATTCACTTGATCGCTTAAAGTACGAGTCTAACCATGTGAATATGTGATCTAAAGTTGAACATGGGAAGGCACCGTCTCATTACCAACTAATGATGTGATTCGTTAACAGACACGAGAGAAACCACCATTGATGATAATGGCTCTCAAGGTACTCCAGTACATTATGCATGGTGTAAATAGATGTTTGGATTTCGAACACCATATAAATTCTTTCGGTCAAAGGTCTGTGATGTCAAACTGTCGCCAGAAATGAGAAACCTGATGTTGATGTAAGTAAGCTCCAAGGTACTAAAAGGTTGTTTCTAAGTCAACTTCCTAGATATTTTTTGATGTTGACATGAAGCGCCTCGTCGGAGGAGGGCATTTATTCTTCCCTCATCAATGACACGAAACGGGAGTAATGATTTTGGAGACAAAATGTGACTGATGAAGCAATGCCAGGGATGACGTTCATGGAATGAAATTTTATGAGTATTGCAAAGGATGCAGAATAACTGAGTGACTTATATTGAACATATCAACGACACTGAATGAATTGGCAGCATTTGACCCAAAACTGAAGTGATGGATGGTATGATATACCATAGGTATGATAGACCATAAAACAGATTACCCAACCCAAAAATAATAGAGATGAAGTAAATAAGTGTCATGTTCAAGAGCGACTTGCTACCATAAAGTATTTTATCCATTTCAAATTTTCCCTAGTCATTGCTGACCAGTACCTCTTTATTTTTTAACAAGCTTTAGGAGGATAACATATGATTTATGTATAATTCCACCCTTCAGGTGAATCCATCACTATATGATGCTTTAGAGAGTCTATCGAAGTTGAAAATAGATATTATCATGATGGAAAAGTTTGTTTATATTTGATGCTTTAACGAGCCTAACGAAAATTAGAACTCAGTCCTTTTTCATATTTATATAGTTTGAAAAAGGGACTAAAGAAAACTCCATAATTTGTTTTTCATATAATAGTCCATGAGATCCGAAAAAGTGTAAAATAATACCTACAAGAACCTCCTAGCCATGTTTGACTAGGGTTTTCTTTTTTCATAATCATAATCTATCCCAGTCCTCAAAAGGGTTAATATTATACTGAGTAGATGTCGTTTCAATTCCTTTAACGAGCTCGAAAGGACAAGCGCTCGACAATATTTTCATATTTAGAGAGTCTGAAAAGAGTTGAAAGAGAACTCCAGGGGGGTTCCTTTTTCGCATTTAACAAAGCTCGAAAAAGAGATAAAAGTGTGCTTTGAATTCTTTTTTCATGTTTAACAAAACTAAAAAAAAATAGGAGAAAAGTATGCTTTGAATTCCTTTTTCATGTTTAACAAAGCTCGAAAAAGAGAAAAAAAATTGTGCTTTGTGGTCAATATCGCATTTCCGATCATGCGTGACTAACTCACTTTAATCAGTTGCAAACCTGCTCAAAGAAACATCATATGGACTAAAAATACCTGTTTAAAATAGTAAAAATGGGTAAAAACCATAGTCGATTCATTAAATATGCATAAATTAATAAAAAATATTATTAAATTAAGAAATTACCAATTCATTTTTACCATTTTGATTTTAGTGCTTTGAGCCTATTTTACCCTTGAACTTCAGTAGCTGATTGCGATAGATTTTGTGGATCATTTCTCATGTCGTCCAGACCAGGTAGAAGATCTTACCCTCCTCTTTCTATTGCATGCATTCTTTTTCAGTTTCATGCACATTTTTTAGGGTTTTGGGGCCCCTAAGGTAAACATACAATGCCCTAGGGCTAACGAACTCTTGAATGTAAAAAAGTGCATTGCAGAGAGACTGGAAAGAGGTCTAGTTCCTCTGCAATGCTCTGTCTCTCACTCAGGGGTGTGTTGTGTGCAATTTAGAAAGTTGTATCTTTGTTTCTGCCCAAAATATTCCGAATTTTTTGCATGAAATGGATCCTAACTTAGCCTATTTTGTGATTTCAGAACTTCATTGGATCAGTGTCGATGACATGGAAAGAAAGAGAACATGAAGAACATGATATGGTTGCCCTAAATGATCCTTGCACTGTGAGAGCCCTTAGAGATTGTGGGTTTCTCAAGTACTTTTGACTGTCAGGGATGAGGCAACACATGGAACTACTGTAGTTCTTGATCCACTCATGGGACCTGGAAATTCATGCATTTTGCATTAGGGACAAAGTTCTCCCAATATTGGTCGATGAAATTTACTTTCTCACAGGTTTATCGAGACTTGGTGCCCCCATTTCACTTACAAGCTCTGCAAGTTGTGGTGAAATAGTGAAGGACTACATCTAACAGTTTTGTTGACCAAGAACCGAGCCTAGTAAATATGGAAAGATAAATATCAAATATGTGTGGCGTATGCCTTTTCGCACTTTCCTATTCACTATCGCAAAACTAGTTGGCAACGTGACACTACATGTTGCAAATATATCATACATGTAATATGCACATGAGTGTCTCGAGCCAACCATGTTCAACTGGGTTGAAGCAGTACTCCTTCAGATGAAAGAATAACTGACCAAGGTATAAAGTGGTAAGACAAAAAATTTCAATTATGGGTCTATTTTGATCACTTTTTTTTTGGAGCGAGTTCCCTTGATGCAGCCACAACATGTGGCACTGGGATTAGCTAGTCCTAGAGAACTATGGATGCAGTAGTGGGTCGAGCTCATGGCTAGGCATGCTGGTTAGTCATCGATCTCATTTTCTACTCCATTCTTTAGTTGGCTTTTAAGACAAAATATCTTAATTGAGTACCATCCATATGCAGGGATGGATTTCCGCAGAGATCTAGATTTTATTTTACCAATCGGAGCTCAATGGGGTCCTATATGTAAAATGTTGACCCTGTTTTTGATTTTTTGGGGTTTTTTACATATTTTTTTGTTTTTTGATGTTTCCAAGACTAAACTAATTTTATTTATTTATGCAGATGTAGGTATCGTTCGACCAGTGGTTTGTGCACGGTAGGCGAGAGAACCAACAGAGAGTATTTTCAGAAGAGCAATCCTACAATATTTGGATTTAACTGAGACTATTACTGAGTTGCAACAACATTTGGAGGGATTGACTCTTGGGATACCAGATGTCCTGATCGAGGAGTTACCTATGAGGCTGCAGCGCCATACCATTTGTGTGCCCAACCATTAGATGAGGTTTTTGCGCATGATAGCCCAAGAAGTGACCTGCTATCATGAGCATTAATAGTTTTACTTAGATTATGCTATGTCTGTATACATTTTGAGGTTAGATGACCAACGTGTCTTGGACACAATTTTGTAGAAAACTCAATATAAATCTATTTTACTTTTAGTGTTTTTATATGATTATGTGCAATCCTATTTAATTGTATGATGCGAATTGAAAATATAATCTATACATATCTTGCAAATGTCTATTTAGCACATAATTCACCAGTGGATCAAACAGAGTGTTAAAGTTTCTAGAAATATGTTGATATTTAATGTAATCAAAATGTCTTTCAAAAATATGAACTCTAAGGAACATGCAATGAATTGTTGGATTTCAGACAGCATAGACGCTAGTAAGTTGTAGTACGACAAGTTGTGAGTCTAGCCTGATGATGATATGGAGAATTCCAAGTGAAATGGCATAAGAGAGTAGTTCAATCAACCCGCTATACTCAATGATAGTGTTGTTTGGTCGACTGATACAAATCCCTTGGAAACCCACTAACTCGCCACTTGGAGAAAATATGGCCCATGCCGAAGAGGATAAATTCTGAGTACCACGACTAGCACCATCAGCATATCCAACAAATGGTTCCAAAGATTCTGACATCTACAAAAAATGCATTGTGGATTACTAACCACATGAAAAAACTCTAAAACACACACTGCTACACACATGCAATCAAAGCATATAATATAGTGTTTACTACGCAAAATCACGCATGCTAATGTTTAAGATACAACCCATTTTGAGGCTGTGATAGTGGAATTCCATCATAATCTACCAACTTGTAGGCACCTTTAGTCAAAATGCACTTGAAAAAGTAGGGGTCGTGCCATAATCGTTCAAATTTCCCTATTCCTATCTTGTCAGCTTCCTAATCATAAAGCAAGACCAGGTCTCTTTTCGAGAAGGTGCGACGCTTGACATTGCGGTCATATTGTGCCTTAATTCATCTCTTATGGGCTTCATTGGACAATGTGGCTTCATGACATGTTTCATCTACATGGATGATATCTAAAAGACATGCCTCTTCTTCAGAAGTGTTAGGTCACAGTTCAATCACGAGTTTCAATGATGGTATTTTGCATTGTATCGGTAAGATAGTTTCCATACCATAAACCAGTTGAAAGGGAGTGAATCCAATCGCATTTCTCGCTGAGGTTCGATGTGTCCACAAAGTAGATCATAAGATCAAATACTAGTTTCTTTTATGAACCCCAATCATGCGTTGAAGAATATGCTTAAGAATCTTGTTGATAGCTTCAACTTGTCCATTAGCTTGTGGATAATAGGGGGTAGAACTATCATATGACATTCCTAACTTGAAATTCAACTCATCCATCATCTGATTGTGGAAAATGTTTTCCATGATTTGTGACTATAACTTGTAGTAAACCAAACCGTGAAACCACAAGGATAAAAAAGAACAATGCAGTTGTCTGTCCTATGTTGTTCAATGTAGGCATCGCCTTAGACCCCTTGGTAAAATAGTCAACGACGACAATAATATACCCATGCCCCCCAGCCGAGCAAGGGTTACATGTCATGAAGTCAATGTCTGATTTTTCAAATGGTCCAACAACGATGACAGGATGCATTAGTGACGGTGGTAGGCGGGTTTTACGATTAAATATCTAGAAGGCATGAAAAATTAAAATTGCGATAATGCAGTCTTCTACAAAAAAGTAACCAACGTGGAGAAACTTCTATGTGGTAGCGTAGCCAGAAAAATGTCCACGGCATGTGCCAGAATGGCAATCAATTGAACATTTTTCGGCTTCCTCATCCGTGAGGAAGCTATGTAAATTCATATCAACACCATGACGATAAGGTGTATCCCCGATGATCAGATAATATTTGGCTTGGTATCGAATATGTCGTTGTTGTGAGCAAGAGGTATTAGGCCGAGAAGTTTGGGTCTAGAGATAGATGATGAAATATCCATACCACGGGTCAGATGACTCCATTAGAAACAAACACTCGTCCGAAATTGATGGTTCCATAGTAGGATTGGTACAAGGTCACAAATGAGCTCAGAAAACACCAAAGACTTATTTGACTTGGATTTGATGAATTCAAAATCAAACTCCTGCAAAATGATGATCCATTTTGAATATTTGTCCCCCAGAAATTCACGTGACAAATTGTATGTCATAGGATTGAAATCTGAAATGACAATGGTCTTTCCGAGCAGGATATAATGGCGAAATCTTTGTACATCTTGAACACCTACCAAATCAAGCTTCTCAATGAATGTGTAGTTAAATTCTATATCATTGAAATTATGACTCAAATAATATATCGGATGTTCAATACCATATTATTTTTGGACTAAAACCATAGCGTTGGTTGTATCTGCAGTGGAGAGATATAGGAAATAGTCACTCTGATAATTTGGGGGATAGATTAATGATGCTTGGATTAGGGAATCTTTAGGAACACCAAAGGAAGCTTGCACAACCTCATCCCAATGGAATGGTAACCCCTTTTTCAAGAGTCGAGTAAATCCTTTAGAAATTTCGGCATAGTTAGGAATGAACCTTCTTAGAAATTTATCCTTCCCTTGGAGTCTTTGTAACTGAAGCAGATTGGAAGGAGTGGGAAAATCAAGAATAGCCTGGACCTTCAATGGGTCTAGCCGAATTCCATCTTTCGGCATGAAAAATCCAAGAAAATGACTAAAACCTACACCTACCACACATTTGTGTGGATTGAGGCATATTTTATAGTGATGGAATCGTAAAATGATCACTCTCAGATATAGTGGGTGGTCAGCCTGTTTTCATGAGTGTTGATCAGGTGCTCATTATTTATTGTTAGAAAATTATATACTATAGATCAATGGAACAAATAAAATATATGTGGAAACACAAAAATAAGAAACAAATTAAACCAGAGAGACACAAATATACGTGGTTCACCCAGTTTGGGCTACGTCCACCCTGAACAGCTGGTCCTTCCTTTCTATTATCTAGAAAAATGAAGAGACACAACCTACAACAGATTTGTTGTAATATCCTTTGTTCTCTCTCATAGTCTCCCTATCTGTTTCTCGCTTTGATAATACACATACAATACACAGTCGCAATACAATACCCTCATACAAGCGAGGGGTTTCCTTCTAGGGAAAAAAACCGTAAACTAAACATAACTTATACCATCAGATCGTCCCCGTAATGAACAGCCTAGATTGACAAGAAATTACTATACTTTTACAAGGCAATTTTACATATGCTTTTAGCTTCAGGGGCTCCATAAAGTCGCAGCCGCCCCGCTTGGACCCCCCAGGTAGCGTTTAATTACGGGCGGCGTTGCCGCCCCATTAAGGTACAAGATCCAATGTTGTGATACAAAATAAACAAGATAATCAGGCTCCACACCCAACATTTATCTCAAAAACAAAAGTTTTCATAATTTCTCAAAACTAGTACAACATCATAGAGCTCATCACCAAGATTCCAATGCAACTAGTTTTATCAAAATCTCAGTTCGAATGAGTAAGTTATGGCCTATTGTCCGCTTACTCAAAGAGCTAAAAAAATTGCAAATTGTGACAGGTTGCTGACATGGTAGCCTAGTCAGCAAAAAAGAATCTTCTAGGAATATTCTTCAGGTTTCGACCAATGAGGCTGTCACAAGTGGCACTTTCTAATTTGCTAGTTTGGTTTATGTGGGGATAAATTTCCTAATGATTCTAAGGTTGGAAATTGTATTTTTTTTTTAAATTATTTATTTATTTATTTATGACTTTATTATATGTGTGTGTGTGTGTCTGTGTTTAACCATAAAAATATATTATATTATATAAATCTATTTTAATTAAAATCATACAAAATCTGTAAATGTTATGATTCATCGGAATTTAGCCAAGTTACAAAGGCTACATACTAATCTGCATATTACAATTAGCAAAGGTTTTAAATCAAACTCAAATCTACATATTCATGCCAAGGTCATTTGATTAAAAGTGCAAGTATGTTATATATGATAAAAAGTAATGCAAGTCTGTTATATATGGTAAAAAGTGTGGTATGGGGAGCAGGGTAAAGTCTTGAACCCAAGACCTTCACCCCACAATTATTGAGCCTTAACAAATACACCAATGCTGTGAGAGTTGAATATGAATGTCGCCGACCTATACTTATGCTATGCAAGTGGGACTGGCGGAGCGCTTTAATCCAACCATTAGCGCTAAACGTGCCTAATATTAATTGCGATTATCTTAAGAATTAACAAAACTTATCTCATTGTTAAGTGCGGTTTATACTATTGAATATTTTGGTAGAGGCACTTTTTTAGGCGGATTTCTAGATTTAGCCATGCTAATTGGCGAAACTTCCAGTTTTAGTGGAGGAAAACTAGGGAAATTTGTTTTTTCCATAGTGGAGGCAATATTCGACCAAATTGGGAAAATGAATAGTCAATTTTAGATTATTTTGGTATTCCAGAGACAATGGAATAGGTTTAAGAGGCTAAAAATTACCTCTACATGTTATTTTTCTACAGTGAAGTTCAAGGGAGCCTAGAGCCACCAGGGAAGGAGGTCAAGTCTGGACCAGCCAGAGTCAGTTTTCAGTAATTGGATAGAAATTTTTAGATGATTTATATGTTCTGAAGACAATATAATAGGTTTCAGGATCATTTGATTAATGTACATAGTACTTTTTCCAAATTTGAGCTAATACAAGAAGCCCAAGCTATGGAGCTAGACCAAGGAGATGTATCCCAGGAGCGGTGAACTCCTTCATCAAAAAATTGTGTTGAGGGCTCTGTTTATGTTTTTCTGTATATTTTTATGCTTCTATTTAGTTCTTACTTATTTTTTTTTATTTATCGTCAATTTCAACCTAAAACACAAGACAATTTCCTGTTTTGACACTCACCTGCACCAAGGAAACTAAAGCACCATAAGCAAACAAAAAGCGAATTAATTATAATTCTGAAATGGTAATTAGCACAGAAAAAGTAACATATCATTTTCATATCAAGTTGGTATCAAAGCATGGTTGAAAGAGCATCAGTTTTATTAAGGTTATTTTCTTGATTTGTTAGAGTTTGTGTAAAAGAGTTTTAACGGTTGGAATTTTGTGATGCTTACAAGGTTAAGATTGCATAGAGGAGAAGGGAAGCTATTTGTAGCTAGTCCTGAGATTAGGAAAATAAGTAATAGGGCTGACAATGCATCATCCTCACCCAAAGGACCACTCAAAGCTGCACTTGAAGCACCTCAAATTCCATCTCCATCAGTTGAGATTGAAGAGGTACAATTTGTACAAGAGGCTGAAGTGATTGAAGAGGTACAAGCTACAAATTTTGAGCTTGAATCCAAAGAAATATTTCAGGCTGTGAAGATACACTTGAACATTTTTAACAAGGGAATGTTAATAGAGACTTCAAAGAGATGCAAATAATGGTTAAATCATGTATGAATCATTCATTGCAGAAAGAGCGGGAGAAGGTTCAAAGCCTCCACACGAAGAAGGATATTCAAATGATAAGAAGGATGACGAGAAGATTTAAAAGGGTAGTGGAGGAAATCCACCTCCATATCCACCATCTTCATCATACTCATCATCCCCATTTGCATCATCTTCAACTTCTACCACAAAAACTACTCACACTCGTACTCACTCCAAATCCACAAGAGGAAAGATTCCATTACTCAAATTGGACATAAAGTTTGAATTACCCATGTACAATGGCAAGGTAAATGCAGAGAAGTTAGATGATTGGATATGTTAATTTGAGGTGTATTGAAGAATTCAAAAAATTCATGAGGATGACATAAAGATTTAGTTGGTTTCATGGAGGCTAGAAGGAGTAGCACTAGTTTGGTGGAAAGCATAGAATCAAGAGGAAATGTGAATTCATGGTAAGATATCCATTTATTGGGTTGAGTTTATTTCTTCCATTAAAATACCATTTTACCCTTTAGCTTATATGCAAAAATATATTGTGAGTTGAAAATATTTTAAGCAACTCAAGGGTCAAACAGTTCAAGATTATACCCAGGATTTTAGAAAGAGAGTTTTGTTGTTAGGAGTAAATTTTAATTCCCAAGGTACACTCTTGAAATACATTGGGGGTTTACATTCCTATTTGAAGCATACTATTCTTATGTTTAACCGAAGTAATTTATATGATGTTTGTGTAAAAGCCACACACTTAGAGGCAAGGGGAAAACAAGGCATCAAGGAGAAAGAGGAAAGTGAGGGTAAAGGGAAAGGAATTTTTTTTGGAAGAGGAAAAGAAATAGTTTTGTTAAGAAAGAGAAGGAAAAAATCACATGCAAGAATTTTTCAAATATTATCCATGATGAAGACCATCGTTGGAGACTTCATCCAGAATTGAAACCAAATAGATTGAATGCCAAAGAGAAGGGGAAAGTTGTTGTTATAGTTGAACAAGACTTAGGGTCCGATTCAGGAGATGAGAAAAAAGTTACAACCATGGGTTTCAAAGGTAAACATGTTGCAAGCACTAGTTCTTTAACTTGTTCAAATGATAATCATGATGAAGATACAAGAATAGAACTTTTCCACATTAGATTTGTCTCTAAACATACCAATATTGATACATTTTTTGATAGCGGGTCACAGGCTAACTTGATTTATGAAGATTCGATTAAGTAACTAGGCCTTGAAACAATTAGACATCCAAGACCATATCATTTGGGTTGGATTTGCAAGGATGAAAACTTGCAAGTTACAAGGACGTGCTTACTAAGATTTTTCATTAACTCAAACTTTCTTGATGAAGTTGAGCTTGATGTGGTGCCGCTTGAAATATCAGGTATTGTATTGGGAAGTCCTTATCTGTATGATAGGAAAATTGTATTTCATATCCATGAGAACAAGTATCACTTGTTTAAGGATGGTATTGAGTACATAATTAGAGCACATAAGATGTTAAGTCCCTATATTAATAGTGTAGTCCCTTATTATGTTAGTGTAGCCCCCCTTATTGTTATTGTTGTACCCCTTTAACCCCCATATTGTTATTATTGTATTATTGTTAGGTCGGCTAGGATTACATTGTGGCCCCATGGACTCCTATATATAGAAAGGGGGTTTTGTCATTTGTATCATCCAATAATTGTTCATTCATGTAATATACTAGAGGTTTCCCCCTCGAAGTGGCTTATTTCTAAGGCGTTGATATCTCTTTTCTTCTATTTTTGGAGCTGGTTTCACAACATTTGGTATCAGATCCTTGGATTATAGGGTTTCGCTGCTCCAAACAGGACATCGTGGCATGTTCATTATAACTTTTCTTCTACGAAGGTTCAAAAGCTGAAATTTTTAGAGTGCGAAGCTAGAATCCCGAGGAACATCGTCGCAAACATTCAGAGGTTGGTTCGCAATATTTTCAGAGATATGATCTGTAGAAGTTAGGGATTTTTGTAGGCTCCTGAATTTCACTTAAAGGGTCATATCGGAATTTTCGCTATAACTTTTTTTCTACAAAGGTTCAAAAGCTAAAAGTTTTAGAGCGCGAAGCCGAAATCCTAAGGAACATCTTTGCAAACTTTAAGAGTTTGGTTCGCAATATTTTTGGAGATATGATATGTGGAAGTTAGGTCTTTTTTAGGCTTCCGAATTTCATCTCAAAGAGGTGATTGTGGGAAAATCTTCATAACTCTCTCTCTGAGCATCAGATTGGAATTCTGTAAAATTTTACTGGAATTACACGGACCGTAGTTTCTTGTCTATCAATTTTAGAGACAAAGGAGGAACAATGACACATGGAAATTCGTACAACTTACCTCTACTGAACCAGTCCATAATTGGGTCATTATGGGATATTGGAAAAACTTTGTCTTGAAGAATCCAAATCAGGTTAGACCTGTGGCATTCAAAAGAGGATTCAAAGGGCTACCTTAGGGCCAAAATTTAGATATTGAAGATCTGAAATCACAGAGATAATTCAGTTTCAATATCGAGCTTCTCAAAAGAAAGAAAGAGGTGTGTATTTGGTTTTTAAAATTGCATAATGTTTGTTTGGAAAGTAGTTTGAAGTGATTCCAAGGGAATATTTTAGAATTTTTATCAGTATTGGGTTATATAATGCCTCCAAAAAACAATTCCATACCCATTAAACCCTCAAAAATCTATACTATGATGCATGAAGAGGAAGAATTGTAGTATGAGATATCAAAATTACGGTACCAAGTGCAACAAATTTCGATCTTACAAGGAGAAACCGAAGATGACATAGATGGTTTAAAAGAAGAAATGGAGGCTAATTTGGATGGTTTGAAGGATCAAATAATAGCTAATATGGATGATAAATTAGTGGAAGATCACATCGAGCATCAACAACAATTTCTCCAACTCTCAAAGGATAACCTAAATTTGGTGCAAAATCGATTGAAACAACAAGAAGATCAACAACACATCAAAAGAAGTTCTGAATCAGTCACAGAAACAAGAACTCGATGAGTACAATAAATTTCAGAGTATCTCAGCAAGTGGAAGAACTTTCCTATAGAAGATTCCACATGGGAGGATGAGAATTTTATACAGAAGCATCAAGAAATAATCAAGCATTGAGGACAACACTTGTTTGAAGGAGAGGGGCATGTTAAGTCCCTATATTAATAGTGTAGTCCCTTCTTATGTTAGTGTAGCCCCCCTTATTGTTATTATTGTACCCTTGTAACCCCCATATTGTTATTATTGTGCCCTTAAATTATTATTGTTAGGTCGGCTAGGATTACATTGTAACCCCACTAGGATTACATTGTGGCCCCATGGACTCCTATATATAGAAAGGAGGTTTTGTAATTTGAATCATCCAAGAATTGTTCATTCATGTAATGTATTGGAGGTTACCCCCTCGAAGTGGCTTATTTCTAAGGCGTTGATATCTCTTTTCTTCTATTTTTGGAGCTGGTTCCACAACATAAGAGGAACACAGGTGTGTCTCTTATGCATGCAAGTGAAATGAAGAAGATAGTGAATACAAGGCAGAACTTGACATTGTTGATAATCAAACAAAGAGGTGTATTGAATTACAATTTTCATAAGGATTCTTATGGTTATAATGAGTTGTTTCAGGATGTCAATAGGTTTCCTTTGAAAGAAGGTGAAAAACATTTGTAGTAGTCAACCATAGTGTTGAGCAGTGTTGGAAACAAGATGTCAGTGCAAGAGGGTGCAAAGGTGAAAGAGAAAGTGAAAAAGAAGCTTGGCGAAGAAGGCATGGGTTCCACAAATTTTGTTTTATGGTTTCCAAAAGGTACATGGAAATGGAGAAGAAACTTGGTCAAGAGTCAACACAAGTACAAAGCAAGATTAGCTAAAAATTGCTATGGTGATAGTGTGCAAGGTGAGAAAGTTTCCAAGTTTTCTTTGGTTGTATACCATGGTAGGAAAAATATGGTTTTTTCAATTACAGATTGATGTTCTTCAAATTCGGAAATATTGCAGCATGATGGTGTCAATGTCACCAGGAAAAGGTCATAGGAATCGAGGAAAAACTTGACCTTTTATGAAAAGCTCCAAATGATGAAACTGGGAAAATTTCAATGGATAGAGACTAAAAGGGTGAGGGAAGAGTCCCCTCATCCACATAATCAATAAGCAAGTGAGCTTTTGGGGTCTAAAAGGGTTATAGTGGGGAGGAATGATTAGGTGCTCATTATTTAACACAAAAATAAATTTTTTCAGAATTGTTCTAAACTAAGACAATAATGTAGAGCTCCTCATCTGAATTCCAACGCAACTCATTTCATCAAAATCCAAGTTCGTATGAGTACGTTATGGCATGTTGTCTGTTTACTCAAACAACTAAAAACATTACTAATTATGACAGGTTTATAGAATTCTTTCAGTAATAATCACATTCAAATGAACATTTTCAACGAATTTTGAACCAACTACTATGGTTTATCATCAGGAATTTTGTAACAGGTTGCTAACATGGCAACTCAGTCAGCAAAAAGGAATATTCTGGGAATATTCTCTAGGTTTCAACCAATGAGGTTGTGACAAGTGGCACTTTCTAATGCTCTAGTTTGGTCTATGTGGAGGTAAATTTCGTAATGATTCTAAGGTTGGAAATCGTGTTTTTTTTTTAATTATTTATGATTTTAATATATATATATATATATATATATATATATATATATATATATATATATATATATATATATAAATATTAATTAAAACCATACAAAATCTGCAAACGTTATGATTCGTTGGAATTTAACCAAGTTACAAAGTGTGCATATTAATCAACATATTCCAATTAGTAAAGGTATTAAATCAAACTCAAATCTGCGTATTCATGCCAAGGTCGGTTGTCCGTTATATATGGTAAAAAGTGTGGTATAGGGAGCACAGTCGGGTATTGAACCCGAGACTTCCACCCCACAAAGCCTATTCCTTAACCAATACACTAACACCTTGAGAGTTGAATATGGTTGCCGCCAACCTATAGTTATGCTATATAGGTGGGACCGGAGGAGCGCTTTAAGCCAACCATTAGCGCTAAACGCGCTTAATATTAATTGCGCTGATCTTAACAGTTAAAGAACTCTTATTTCGTTGTTGAGTGTGGATTAGACTGGCAAAATTTTTTGCGGAGACACCGTTTTAGGTGGATTTCTAAATTTAGCCATGCTAACTGGCGGAATTTCCAGTTTTAGTGGAGGAAAACTAGGGAAATTTGTTTTTGCCATAATGGAGCAAATATTCGACCAAATTGGGAAAATGAATAGCCAATTTTAGAATATTTTGGCATTCTGAAGACAATGGAACATGTTTCAGAGGCTAAAAACGACTTATATATGTGATTTTTCTACAGGGAAGTTCAAGGGATCTTAAGGCCACCAGGGAAGGAGGTCAAGTCTGGACCAGCCAGAGTCAGTTTTCAGTAATTTGACAGTAATTTTTAGATGATTGGTATGTTCTAAAGATAATACAATTTGTTTTAGGAGAAATTGATTAATGTATACATAATTTTTGCCAAATTTGAGCTAATAGAAGAGGCCCAAAATATGGAACTGGACCAAGGACATGTAGCCCAGGAGGGGTGAACTCCTTCATCAAAAACTTATGTTGATGGCTCTGTTTATGGTTTTTTGTACATGTTTATCCTAATATTTAGTTCTTACTTATGTTTTTTATTTTTCATCAATTTCAACATAAAACACAAGACAATTTCTTGTTTTGACACACACCTGCACCAAGGAAATTAAAGCACCATAAGCAAACACGAGGAAAATTAATTATAATTCTGAACTAGTAATTAGCACAACAAAACTAACATATCAGTTTTAGATCAAATATGTAGGTAAGTTATCCAGATATGGTTGAACTATGCACTTGATTTAATGAAAAGCATAACTCATTGCCCTTTGGAATGTGGCCCCAACGCTTTTTAAACCAAAAGGGAGTTTACGATAGGCAAATGTGCCCCAAGGACAAATAAAATCCGTTTTATATTGGTCCTATGGGAAAATATTAATCTAATTGTAACCGGAGAATCCACCCATGAAAGAAAATATTTCACATTCAGCAAATTCATCAATAATTTGGTCAGTAAAAGGAGTTGGATAGTTGTATTTCAGACAAGCATGACTAAGATCCTGATAGTCGACACACACTCTAATTGTCCTCTATTTCTTCATGATAGGAACAATGTTAGATACCCAATCAGTAAGAAAAACAAGGTAAATGAATCCAACACGCCAAAAAAAGTCAACCTTTGCTTTAATGGTAACAAATTTATTTGGATGAGCAGGATGAACACGCTTTCACATCGGCTTAACATCAGGATACATTTTAATTTAATGTTCAACAACGTTGGATTCGATACCTGGCACATCCTCATATGAATAAGAAATAACATCTCAGAATTCATGAAAAAGAGCATGGTAAGTGTCAAGTTCAGATGGAGAACAAGACACACCGACATGAATGTTCTCTACAATACCGAGTTTGGTCGAAATATCAATAGAAATAGTTTCTTCGATATTTGATGGGTTTCACTAGGAATCGACAGTGTGGATATGAATAGAATTTGTGAAGAATTCAACGATAGTAGGCTAGTTGAAATGGATTATATTCATTATAATCTAGAATATGGGATCGTTGATGTGATGATTCGCATGGTTCTTCATTTGGAGTCATGGATTCCACAATGATCTCATCATTCGAGAATACACGTGAAAATGGATCAAAATAAGTACCAAAATCTGAAGAAAAATCAACCCAAACGGTCGACGACAATGGATTTAGATTCTCCGTATAAGCCAAGAAAATTGATTGCTATGCTATCTCAATTGGACTTAACATCATGATGTCGCCCAAACTAATAAATGCAGAATCATTGGGCATCTTCCTTAAGTCAGATGAAGTGGAAGATATCATGTTGTAGGTCTCTATATGTGCGATTCTGCTAATGTCGCAGGCGACAGTAATGAAAAGGTTCCCATTAGGGAAGGATCCTTAAAGGGTCCTACACCATTTTTTTTAGGATAATGTGGTGATCTGTGAACTAACGGAATGCTTCCAGTTGCCTGGGAACCAGAGGTGAAGAACGAGAGTTGATCAATCGATGTGATACTTCCTTTATGAGGGAAGATTATTATACGAAAATAGGTAGATACTACTGCAGCCATAACATAAACCCATGGTCTTCGAAGTAATATATTGTATTTGAGGGGTCTATCAACGACCTCAACCTCAAGAGTAACTAATTCCCCCTAGTTCTACTTGCAGGTTATTAACTCCACAAGTCTTATATGTACGATCGTTAAAAGCTTTCAACGTCGTAGGTGATTGTGACAAAGTCAGCGAACCAAGTGACTTCCAGCAACTCATTGACATGATACAAGTAAATGCGCCTTCATCAATGATAGTGCGATGAATGAGGAAATTCAAGACATGTACTTGAATAAAAAATGCTAATTCTGCTAGTAATTTTGGCACATAGTCCACATGATTAAAGACTACCAGATTTGAATCCATCAGATCAATTGCATTGATCGCAGACAACAAACACAACTTATGGGAGGGAAAATTCTAAAGTACCTCAAGCGTTGACATAGTATAAGGTGACTGCACAAAATATTCTACTACATTATAATTTTGAGTTACATGAGCTCGAGGGTTGAATGTCGATTTGTGAACTACTCCCTTCGGTGGTTTTATTGTTAACTCTAGAAGGATAGGTGGTAGAGTCGAGTCAAATGATGTCGAAGTTGAAGTGGTAGGTTGATTTGTAGTCTGACCATTGGACAATGACAATGGATTAATGTAATATTTACTTCATTTCGACTCCAAAACATCATCTTTGGGCTTCATAATGGATAGCATAAGCACTTGTGAACTAGAAGCAGGGTTCTTCGCAACCAAATGTGTTTCTGGGTTTGGAAAAGGATTTGTCAACACTGTAGATGCGGTAGAAGTCTTAAGAAGCTTTGGGACTTCCAATCGGTGAGGAAAGTCTCGCATAAAATTATCCTCATTACATATCAAGCAAGGATAATGAGGTTTACAAAAATAACCAGATGAATCAGATGATTTTTCCTGCAGGGGTGCATTTGATTTCTTCTTGTATTTCCCCTTCTTCCTATTTCCTAGTTCGTTATCACTTTTTCCTTTGTCAGATGAAACAACATGGATTTCGGAAGAAGACACAAGATCAAATGTAATGGGTTTTTTATTTGAAACATAAAGTGTAGGACCATATAGTTGACCTATTGTCAGAGCACTAGTAGAACCAATCACAACATCACCGGCATGAATTTCCTAACCAGATTGAGCAGGAGCAATAGTAAAAATTTGCCGCGACACGTTTGGAATTTTTTCGTAGAGCATTCCAAACTGAGTGTAAATCAGATCCAGATACGTGGCTTGAGCAATGAATTTCTCTTCAGTGAATAAAATGCCTTTGGCCACATCCTCGGTGATAGATGGCAACAAGGACTTAATAAACCACTCAGCTAAAATTTGATCAGGAACAAAATTTTTAACCATTCGACAACGATGCCACTCTTGTATATGATCGGATATATCAGTAGAAGTGGTCTATTTAAATATGGTAAAAAGTTCCATTTTAGTTTCATATCTAATGGGTAACTAAAAGTGGGTTAAAAAGGTAGTGGCTAAAGTTGTAAAGTTATCAAACCAAGCTTGTGGTAATTCAAAAAACCACTTTGTAGTTGGACCAAAAAGCGTTCACTGAAAAAGATGCAATCTAATAGGATCATCATTTAAGGAGTTTGATGAACACCATAAATGATAATTCATGACATGCGTAGAGGGGTCTTCTCCAGAATTTCCATTGAATTTTGGAATGTCCGACGGTAATTTATGTGGAATTACCGACGACCATGGTAAATAATGAATTGGATCATTGGTGAGAAGATTTAAATCCAGTAATTCTAACGTTGCAACAAATGGCAACTCTCGATTAAGGTCAGGTTGAGAATAACCAAGATAAGATGGAATCACCTGAGTAGTAGGTATTTTCATACTGAAAAATTGATTATGTTGTTGGTAACCCAGATAGGGGTAGGTTTGTTGACCATGCCCTGGACAAACTTGATACTGTGGGAATGGTTGTTGCAGCTGCCATGGTTTCCCGCTAGGATAATTCAGACCCGGTTGTGAATATACAAGGCCAGCATGAACCTGTGAGAAAGGTAAACTAGCCTACAGTTGTGAAATTCCCGATATATATGATTTTTGAATAGCAGCCTGGGAAGACTGAGTTTCTAGACCTGAAACTTGAGGGTTAGGAGTGGAAGGACCCGCTTGTGCAGACTAAGAAACAACCATATAATAAATGATAGGCGTAGTAGGCACAGATGCAACAGGTTGAACTAGTTGATATTGATACACAACTGTCTGTCGCTGAAGAGGAAAAGTAGGTTTCCATTGGAAAACATGAATTCCATCATATGATGGACCTAAATATGACAGAGTACTGCCATATGGACAGAAAATATGTCACCCCCCATCATATGGATTATATGTATATTACACATACTGACTTTTATGAAGGGTATCTAGAAGATAGTGGATAAGATGGACGGTAATTAAATATTCTATCTTGATATTGAGGGTTAGGTTGTTCAGTACTCTTGATAGATGAACCAGATATAATTCGAGATGATGACATGGGTGAATTCCATGGACTAGAGGAGACACCAAAGTAGCTTCCATTTAAATCTTGGTAACCCTGTGGGATGGACAGACCACCATACAAATGTTCCTCGGGTGTCATCGAAAACATCGAAGATGAAGCGACAGTTGATGATTCCGCAAAGGTAACATACTGCATACTTTGGGATGTTGTCTCTGTCATGGTTAAATAACCTAGAAAATACTCTAACGAATCTACGGGGAATTAAGAGTCAAAAGGATCAACAAAAGCAGAGTAGGTCAAATGAGGAAAAAACTAATATAAATGAAATTCCAGCCAAAAATGAGTGGGGTTCGAAGGGGTTGTCTCTTCCTAAAGTTCTTCCTCTATTGAAATTAAACCAGGTGGAAACACTTCACTGTCAGGCCCGAGATAAATTTCAGGCAGTAAAATCTATGGTAAAGAGGAAGACTCGATAGTTATGGATGGATGAGGATCAAATGGTTGAACAGGAACAAATTCTTGTTGTCTGAATTTTGGATCAACTACTGGATCGACTTCCATTTGTACATGCTCGAGTTCAGGATTCATCGTTTAACTAGATTGAATTTCAGTGTCCTCTAAAAACTCTGAGATTTTCGTCTCGATAGTTGCAGATAAACTGGGATCAGTCGAAACAACTCAAGACTCGGTAGTCAAAGGATCATATGTCTCTGGTATATCATATGATGTAGCACCAAGAATTCTAGAGGTACCAAACTCGGTAGGGAGAGCATGCCTTGATATACTAGGAATATCTTCTGGCAGTAACAAAGGTTTATTCGCTATCCTACATGAATGAAGGGGAAGGGGTTGATCTTCTTCCATGATTGCTAATTGATTTCATACAAAAACAAATAAACAAAAATAGGGTGGTACTAAGCAAAAGGTTTACCAAGTATATTTGAACTGCAATAGACTACCTCACTAAACCAAGGACTTATTATACGTGCAGGAAATCTCGTCGAATGATATGATCAGTGTATCACAAGTACAAGGCAACCGACTCGGTTACCTATGGATGGTAAGAAACCTATAGTTTTCCTCCCAAATATACACGAAGGTACATGGAGGCCCAATCCATTTTAGCATTGTCTAATTTGAAACCGCATAGTAAGAGCATCCCCTTATACTTTTCATACTAGAACATTGCCCGATATACCCGAAAATACATGGACGAGCTTTGATATACTTATGTAGGTGGAATGAGGTATCACACTCAGAATGTATCATAGACAATTAACAAAAACTGCTATGTTTAACGACGTCGTAACACATATCTAGCATAGACCTCTAAATGTTATCGTTAATGTTACAATGTTTCCTTAGATAAATTTAGATAAATTTTATGTTGATCTTGATTATCATTTTGTCTTTGAGGTTCACCACGAAATGTATTGAAAATTCCTAGAATTCAATCAGAATGATAAGCATTCATTTAGAATTGATTTTCGACAATGAAAAACTAACTAGTAGGGATAGAGAAATCAAATAATTTTCAATCACTAATGAGCACATATAAATGAAATTTTTCCCTAAGCTATTCGTCAAGAAGGACTCACAATCCCTAAATGAAAGTGGTTGTTTTTCTTTTTAGTTTCATTTAAGTTTAGATGAATGAAAAAGAAACTAATCACTCAAAACTTTCAAGAGAAACGATGACTGAAATGAAAATTCCTCTTTTAGAAAATAATGAATTGATTAAATGTAAAATTTAACTTTGGAACTATTCACAATGATAAAGAAAACACAAAGAAACATTTATCAAAAAAATACAAAGTGATGCAATAAGAGTAAAAGTAAACTGGTCTCTGGAGGTATTCATGCACTTAAAACTTCAGCAAGCAAACACTGACATGAGTTAGCAAAATACAAAATATATAGATTTTGGTTGGTTACAGGGCCAACGCACCCCTGAGTGGGAGATAGTGCGTTGCAGATCATTTTCCCTAAGCCAGCAGAGCTATGCATAGCACTTTTTCAAGACCAACAATGCGTTGGTGCTATAGGAATCTCTGAAAAAGCAAGAAATCACACTAATTTTTCTAAGACACATTCAAATGACTGAAAATAAGTAGTTAAAGTATACTAGATGTTGATGGACAAGGAAAAAACCACCAGGGATGATTCATTGTTCACCATTATATTTGTTTTACAAAAATACAAACCTATGGGTAAGTATTCTTTCTCTAAGTGGGCGATTCACTTAGAACAATAGAAAGAAATATATCTATTATTTTCCTTAACATGAATAGATAAAGGGTGATAAACCTACTTGTAATATGTTTGTTTTCCCTCGCCTCCCTCCATCGCTTCTTTCACTCTCAATCCAACTTAACTCGATTGATTGATACTTGCTATGGCAAAAAGAAGACAAAAAACAACATAAAGCCAATATGATCTGTTCAAATTAAACAAATTGAATCGATTAAACTCATTAATACATATATAACATCATTGACATGTGTATTAGGAAAGGAAAAAATGTCATTATTATGAAGTAGAAGGAAGAGTACAACCAGTTTATCGATTCACTATCACTCATCCAACTTGAGTCCCATCCTCATCACATCTAGCATCACCAATTCAGAAGCATCACAGTACATGCACACACCTTCAAGAGTTGATATCCAACCAGCATAACTCTACTTAACACAAATTATTTCTCTCTTGTGCACTATGTTCAATGCTATATTTATAAGTAGATGGATATGGTTTGAAATAGATGAATCATTGAATGGATTTCCTAAAAATGGATGAAGAGGTTTCCTTATTCATGGGAATGGGGGTATAATAGGGTTAATGACTTCATGGGTTCCAAATTTGAGGCTATTAGATGAGGTGAGAGTTGGAACAACTTCTAGAAGTCACTAGAATTCGAGGATATTCCCGCAATCCAATGAAAAATTCACTCACAGTCGTCCAATGTACTCCAAAATGGGCCGCAATCCTCAACAACGCAACCTTGCATGGGATCATATGCTCTAGAAATCAGTTATAGTTGTTTAGGGGTGGGTTGATGGCTTGATAGGGAAATTCAACTGGCATCTATGTAGTGAAAATTTCATGAAGGAATCCCATCAATGTGACGACTTGTTTAGAGCATGTAGCAACCAATTTAGAGTAATATAGACCCTAATGAATATTTCTCTTTGTTTTTGGATGATGCCCAAATAGGCCTATAATAGTGGTAACTACCTACACCCACTCCATAGAGGAGTCTCATTCGCTCCCCAACGAGTGGCTCTGCAACTTCCAAAGGTAGCCTAACAGCCATGTCGTTACCCAAAAATCTTTCCTAATGACACCATTGTAGCACAGCTAAACCTCCCAGGTACCCCAATTACTCGTCACACTGTTCACCCTTCACCTGCGAGCATAAGGAATGATTGATAGATGGCCTATAGATTTGGCCCATGCTTCTTCTATAATTGATTTTTCTTCCCTTGTTTATTTCTGTTGAATGAATCCTTAAGTGAGTGAGGTTAGGATTTTGAACAAAGACTGGTGCCTAATGGACAGAAGGAACTTACGATAACTGAAATAGACAAAACATCTTGAAGAGGCATGTCCGCCCAACAAACACACTATTGTGTGGCTCTGCTAGTGGTTTTTCATCAATCAACAAATTTTTTTTCCCTATACCCAGTTTGAGTGTCACTCCTTCATTTTCACTTATGTTTTTTTCTTTTAGTTTGAAAAATATACTTGGAGCATGGGATTAGCGTTATTGTGCTCATGAGGAGCTCTTGGTTGGAACTAAAACCCCCAAATCCCAAAGGTAAAGTGAAATTTTGTTATTTTTGTTACCCAAAGTTTGGATTACAACATTGGCTTCTATCATTGGATTTCCAATTACTAAACCTTCTTGTATTGTGTTTCTTTTAAGTTGGTATTTTGTAACAAGTTAAAAATATAAATTGTTCTCCCCACTGCATTACAAAATGGAGAGGATGACTAATAACTCAATTTGGCTTTCTAAATTTCATATATGATGTCTCTCGACAACTTATAATCTTAGTAATTTGAAGTTTTCTTATTTTATCCCAGGCTAATTGGAATTTAGGCCTGTAGTTGGGCATGACTTTGAGAAAAGAAGGGTTGTCATGTACAAAAGTATGTATAATTCCTCCTAATTTCATTTCCTCCCATATGAATAGTTTTTATTTTATACAAGTTTACAAAATACAAATGTGTCCCTAACCCTATCCTCAACAATTTCGGTTATAGGTAAGGCATTTAACTAGAAAATTATTTATGTTAATTTGAAACAATATGTTTCACATGGCTAGGAGTGAAATTTAAAGTATCTTCTCTTACATGTCAACATTTTTAGCTCTCACTCCCTCTAGAATGACACCAACTGTTGTGAGTGTGAGGGATCATCTTGCAATAATCAAACTGATGCTTGCCTAGTTTTCATAACACTACGATAAGTAAGCTGGATTGATTCAAAATTTTTCAAGATTTGAAAACTTGAGAAATAACTATGTATGCAGAATCATTAATATAACTCTTTTCTTTTGTTGCTGGCAAGTTTTGTACAATTTATTTTGCATATACATGAAGTATCTATAATAGTATTTGCTTTTTCAAAACTGGTTTTGCAAATGCATGAAAGGTTATTTTTTTTAATTATCGGAGATTCTTTTATTGTTGTAGCATTATTTTACAACAGTCGTTAATTTGAAGCACTTGGGAATACTATCATTATAACTATGTTGGAATGTATTTGAAATTTCTAACATTTCATATGAATTGCAGGTCTCTCAAATACTAAGTATTTTCACGTTTTTCTCAACCCAACTGCCTGGTGATAATTATCACCATCGTGAGGTAATATTAATCTTCCCAATGTCATTTTATTTATGTATGAGATATGTATCTACTACATGTTCCTTGTTTAAAATGATAAAATAATTAAGAGGGAGGGTCTAAGCATGCAAGATATTAACACTAACATAGTATGTTATTTGTTTAAAATGATCAAATAATTAACAGGGATGGTCTACGCTTCCAAAATATTAATACTAATAGTAATAATCCAGAATAGAGAGTAACAATCATAATCTAGAGTAATATTAATAATCCAGAGTAATAGTAATACTAACATTAATTTGATTTTTTTTTGCAAGACAACAATTTTTAAGCAGAAATATATTTTTGAAAAATGAGAATTTCTAAAAAAAATTGTACCATTTTATTCAATTTGGAGGAAAAGAACATCATGCAATTGGCCTTAATTTATCATAAGTGGGTTATGGGTTCCACAAAACTCTAGTGAATTCTGACCCCTAGAAGGTTGTCATATAGGGTATTTTGAAGCTGTGGGAAAAACGTGGCCACGTAGCAGTACAACACCAAAGAACAAAAACAAATAATCCCAATGTACTAGGACCCATAGATAATGACAAGGACTCAAAGATAATGATAGGTGGGCATATTGCATGCAGATTGCCCCTTGAATGTGGGGAAACATTTAATCTAAAATTTTGTAAAATGTATTAATTTTAATGTAAAATGTTTTAATGCTCTGGGAAAATATTTAATGCAAATATTTAATGTTTTTTAATATGAAAATGAGTTGAAAACAAAGTTTTTGATAGACAATGCATATTGTAGCCTTGGAAAGAGGCCAATAAGAACTCAAATATTTTGAATATTTTGATTGGTGAGCTAAACAAAAACATGTAAAAAAAATTTAGGCTAGTACAAGAGTACCTACTGGCCCTTTGGGCAACGACTAATAATAGAATCTGGGATTAGAACCCCAAACTTCCCTAAACCAATAAGTAAACCAAGTTAAAGGAACATATCTAGTGTGGTCTAGAAAGGAGAGTTATTTTAAATAATAGAATTTGGTATTGAAACCCCATATCAAACGTGAAGGTGATATCTAGCCCATGAACCCTGGATATAACCATTTTCAAAACATATCTAGGCCTTGCAAAAATGCATTCATTGTTTGGATCATCACATTTAGCTAAACATTGTGGTTGTGTGAATATTTTGTTTTTTTGCTTTTTGTTTAAATCGCGATAGCACCGAATGATAAAGAAGAAAATGTATTCATGCTTAAGGGGTATCCTTTAGTTTCAGGCTGAGAGACACATGTTGTTATGGGATTCAAGCCTGGGTGCTAGGTTTATAAAAATATTTTAGGTGGTGAGTGCATTATTTGGTGCATTAATTTGGGAGTTAGTTGCAAATGCTATGAGCGTGAAAATATGAAATTGAGGTCAAACCCCAGCCTGTTAAAATATGAAAGGAGCAATATAGAGAAAAAAATCTAAAGCAACAAGTGTGTCCGCATCAAGTGGTATCAAAGCACACAGTACGCTCGTTGGGGTTTAAGAGGAAAAATAAAGGTTACAGTATTTACAACCAGCCAAGAAGGTTGAAGGACTGCTTGTGAAGGAGAAGAAATACTGAGAGAAAATTCGAGGATAGCTAGTTGCAATGACAAAAAAAATACCTCAGAGAAGGGAACATAATCTAAATACAACGAGAGAAGAAGATGCAATACATGAGGGTTCGATTGTGAGGTAGTGATTGCTTTGTTTCAAATCTTCAAAATTAATCCCCTTGTACCCTTAACAAATCTCAGAGCTAAAATAAATCTATGTTAGTATAGCTAGAGAATTATGTGTAAAATCACTTTTTAATAAGTTATAATCATATGTAAAATCACTTTTTAATAAGTTATGATTATGTGTAAAATGACTTTTTAATATTAATAGGTAAAATGATTTTTTGAAATTTTTAATAACTAGCAATTGCACCAAATGTTGCAAAGGAAACGTTGTAAGTCGATAGCATATGAAAAAATAGCATATATGAAGAGTGATGTGATATGTTATGCAATGTAAATGTCGCGGAATTTGAGTAAAAGAGAAATCTTAATGCTATTTCCTCTAGGCTAACCTTTTGTAATTGAGTTCCCCTCCATTGATCATGTACCCAAAATGAACTAATGATTGCTAAGCAAGTTCACATTTCCTAGTGTTTTCTATGTATTGATGTTTTTTCAAAGCCTATAACAACTAAATGAAATATGAAATGTTCTCCTTGTTACAAGTTATTTTTTTTCCATGACCTTTGACTATTCATATGGGTCTATCACCACCTATATCATGCTCCCTTAGAGGTCAAAAACACCAATGTTCCTAAATCAAGTCTTGGAATTGGAGAAAAGCTCTGTAAAATCCTTAAAAGTCTACTTGCGCGATTTTTCTAGCCTTTCCCTGCACATGCGCTATTGATTGGTCCATAAACTGCGGCAACTCCCACACTTTTTACCACTATTACCTTCGCACCCCCATGAAAATAAAATAAAAGGAAAAATTAAATTATAGAAGCCTAGCTGGTCGAATATTCTCCCAAGTGGAAGCTTCTAAAGTCATGATCAGTTCGAGCGGTATCCCTCCACTCATGAAGCTTATCCCTTGGTCCATGAAGCTTGAATCCCTTCATGTGAGTAATCCATCCCCCTCTTCATGCAATTGAAACTACCTCCATTTCCCCATAAATTGAGCTCAAGTTTCGGGTTGAAGGGTAGATTGTAAATGAATTGCTGAAGAGAATTCATAAGAGTGCATACTTTATACACTAGTGAGTTGTTGTTGACATGAGAATGATCACACCCTTGTGTCTATAACTCCATGCTAGTATTTAGAGAGGAAGTATTATCAAACTAAAGGAGAAATGATTGCTCAGGAGCCCCGGAGAAATCTGTACGACATCAACGCATCAGGTTGTAAGATTACTCTTTTTATTCAACATAATACACATGGATCTCTTTATATCATTGAGTTATTCTTATGCTTATTGAAATAAAATCAATACTTAGACTCCTTGATCACTAAGTTGGATTAGATTTTCTTGATTATTATATGTTGCAGATGCTTTGATCCTTTTGTCTTGTCTTTGATTGCAGGTTCTACTTATTGGAAAAACCAATTTGGAGCGAAAGGATAAAAGACTACATCAAACGTTTGGATTTGATGATAGGGACATGTCCTCTCTACTTTCTTATAGTAATTCTGAAATGCAATTAATCTAGAGGAAAAGGTTTTCAAATGGATATTTTTTTCTATTTACTTGCTGGAGTACTAGGGATATCGCTCTTGTCCATAAGAGGGATTAATCCATGTAACAAAATGGTGACCACACTGGAGATCTAGAGCTTAGTTTTATTTATTTATTTTCAGTTTGAATATTAGAGTTTTACGATTTTGACTTCTTTGAGTTGGGTTGGGTAGGTAACTCTTAAGAATCCCTAAAAAATAAAGTTAATTATTTATTTTTTTCCAAGTTTTCTTTGACTGTGCGGTTTTTAGCATAAAATAGTGAGGCGACCTGCACAATTTTTAGTTCAATTCAGTGCACATGTGCTCTGTCTTCCACTTTAAACTATGCACCCCTAGAAATTTTTTGAAAAAAAATAAATTTCTCTTGTTTAGAGCCAGATAACCTGATTCTTTGTGTTTGCCCTGATCTATCTTAGTTGTCAAATCTTGTGTGAGAATTTCTTTTCAGCAGCTTTTGCGTTTGTGTGGTTTATCATCCTATTTGCATTTTATAAGTGAGAGTTTTCCCTAGTTTATTGCTGCTCCATACCAAATATATCTTCATTTACCTCAGCTTACTGGTATGATGATATTGTCTTTTTGAGCCTTTAAGATCATTGCAAATCTTACTTTTGTGAAAATTGATTCCTTTTTCATTTGCAAATATGGGAGAGCTTTTAGCTTATTATAGCCTGATATATAACACCAAAGCATTTTTGGAAGTTTTCATTTCTGCTGAGATAAGTAGAAATTTTTCTTAGTCTGATCACAAACTAGGAGAAAACATCGTCAAAAATTCTAGGTAAACTTCAAAATTAGATTTTCCTTTGATTTTGAAATTTATGTTTTTAGAGTTTTTTAGAAATTGATTTCTTTTGCAAATGGTTTGTTTATTGAATTGTAGTTTTTGATTTGATTTTTGAAGGAATTTCATTTCAAAAGAATAATTGGTCATTTTTGCAAATTGAGTTGTTCATGAAATCATCTTCTTTTCAAAAATGATTTTTTTTATGAATGAAAGAATTGTTGCTTTGAAAATCGATAAATCTCTCAATATTTCCCTTAAATAAGATTCAATGAAAAGAAAGAGTTGCACTTCTCATTTAGATGCGTTTAGAGTATTTTTGAGTCAGGTCACAAACATCATTAAAGTTTCAACTCCAGACATTTTGTCTTAAGCAACAACCAAATTAATACAGCGCATTAATAAAATCAATATAGATATTTTACATTTTCTAGGGATCATTCCACCAACATAGCTTAGGATAGTGTTTTGGAATAGGTTGTAATGAACATTCCAAAAAATATTAAACCAACAAGTAGAATCTTGCGGTAGGAAAATCCAATTATGGCATTTGTGCTCTGGGAAGCTCTTCTTAAAAGAGTCAAGCACGAGATCATGTCAGAACCAGTGAGGTAATCGTACCTATCTCATTTGGAAAGATAGAAGATTTACACGTAATCAAAATGGTAAACTTCGGATTAACCATTATCGAGGAGCCTGGGGTCACTTGTTGGAAAACCTCGGATTTACCATATCAAGGACCCTTCAAGGGGATTGAGCTTGATACTCTACCCTAGCATGTATATTGGATCGTAGATTGTTCCCCCAAGTAAATTTGTTTTTGTTGGTGACCTTAGTGACCATAATATTTAGGATTTTTCCCAAGGTGACGGTGGAGGGAAGGTCCCATTGTACTTGGAATAGATGTCGGCTAGACTCACTTGGACTTTCCGGAGGGTACTCTTCACTTCGAGATGGCATAAGTGGAGGGAATTGCACCAAAATGTTTCATTAAGTAGGTTTTCAGGGCAACTATTCCAACAGCCAAGTTTTCCATATTAGAATTCTACAACGTTGGATTTCATCACCAACTAGTGTTTTTAGTGTGGAAACATATTGTTTGTGTGTGGAATGCCTCCTAGATTTTTTAGGCGTGTGTTATTTGATTATTTCCTTAGAGAAATTACGTTTATTTTTTTGAAATATATTTTGATTTTTTGTGTTAAACATTAACCATGGCTGAATTACCGAGCCACTCCCATAGAATGCAGGGGTAACCCCCTGATTACACACCAAGTCAATTAGAAAAGCTTAAATATGAAAGAGGTCAATCATCAGGAACCGAATCTACTGAGCAAGAGGATACATCAATAATTATACATCCTTATTATGAAGTAAAACAACCTCAGACAGAAGAATAACCAGAAATTTTGGAATTAATCACAATTGAATATGCAACCGGTGAATTTATAGATATTCAACATATTGGACCCGAGATATTTTAACCTGAAACTAAATCCACTTCATCTGAGTCAACTTCGGAATTCATAGCCCGAAACCTTGGTCGTCCTCATTCACCTCGAGTGAAGTTTCACATCACTGAGAACCTTCCTCCTGGCCTCATTAGTATCGAAGAGATTATTGATAGAGAAGAAGAATTTGTACTTCCTTCATGTCAAGAATTTTTTTTCCATGACCTTTGACTATTCATATGGGTCTATCACCACCTATATCATGCTCCCTTAGAGGTAAAAAACACCAATGTTCCTAAATCAAGTCTTGTAATTGGAGAAAAGCTCTGTAAAATCCTTAAAAGTCTACCTGCGCGATTTTTCTAGCCTTTCCCTGCACATGCGCTATTGATTGGTCCATAAACTGCGGCAACTCCCGCAATTTTTACCACTATTACCTTTGCACCCCCATGAAAATAAAATAAAAGAAAAAAATTAAATTATAGAAGCCTAGCTGATCGAATATTCTCCCAAGTGGAAGCTTCTAAAGTCGCGATTAGTTTGAGTGGTATCCCTCCACTCATGAAGCTTATCCCTTGGTCCATGGAGCTCGAATCCCTTCATGTGAGTAATCCATCCCCCTCTTCATGCAACTGAAACTACCTCCATTTCCCTATAAATTGAGCTCAAGTTTCGGGTTGAAGGGTAGATTGTAAATGAATTGTTGAAGAGAATTCATAAGAGTGCATACTTTATACACTAGTGAGTTGTTAAGGACATGAGAATGATCACACCCTTGTGTATATAACTCCATGCTAGTATTTAGAGAGGAAGTATTATCAAACTGAAGGAGGAACGATTGCTCAGGAGCCCAGGAGAAATCTATACGACATCAATGCATCAGGTTGTAAGATTACTCTTTTTATTCAACATAATACACATGGATCTCTTTATATCATTGAGTTTTTTTTATGCTTACTGAAATAAAATCAATACTTAGAGTCCTTGATCACTAAGTTCGATTAGATTTTCTTGATTATTATATGTTGCAGATGCTTTGATCCTTTTGTCTTGTCTTTGATTGTAGGTTCTACTTATTGGAAAAACCAATTTGGAGCGATAGGATAAAATACTACATCAAACGTTTGGATTTGATGATAGGGACATGTCCTCTCTACTTTCTTATAATAATTCTGAAATGAAATTAATCTAGAGGAAAAGGTTTTCAAATGGATCTTTTTTTCTATTTACTCGCTAGAGTACTAGGGATATCGCTCTTGTCCATAAGAGGGATTAATCCATGTAACAAAATGGTGACCACATTGGAGATATAGAGCTTAGTTTTATTTATTTATTTTCAGTTTGAATATTAGAGTTTTATGATTTTGACTTCTCTGAGTTGGGTTGGGTAGGTAACTCTTAAGAATCCCTAAAAAATAAAGTTAATTATTTAATTTTTTCCAATTTTTCTTTGACTGCGCGGTTTTCAGCATAAAATAGTGAGGCAACCTGCACAACTTTTAGTTCAATTCAGTGCACATGTGCTCTGTCTTCCACTTTAAACTGTGCACCCCTGGAAATTTTTTGAAAAAAAATAAATTTCTCTTGTTTAGAGCCAGATAACCTGATTCTTTGTGTTTTCCCTGATCTATCTTAGTTGTCAAATCTTGTGTGAGAATTTCTTTTCAGCATATTTTGCATTTGTGTGGTTTATCATCCTATTTGCATTTTATAAGTGAGAGTTTTCCCTAGTTTATTGCTGCTCCATACCAAAGATGTCTTCATTTACCTTAGCTTACTGGTATGATGATATTGTCTTTTTGAGCCTTTAAGATCATTGCAAATCTTACTTTTGTGAAAATTGATTCCTTTTTCATTTGCAAATATGGGAGAGCTTTTAGCTTACTGTAGCCTGATATAACACCAAAGCATTTTTGGATGTTTTCATTTCTGCTGAGATAAGTAGAAATTTTTCTTAGTCTGATCACAAACTAGGAGAAAACATCGTCAAAAATTCTAGGTAAACTTCAAAATTAGATTTTCCTTTGAGTTTGAAATTTATGTTTTTAGAGTTTTTTAGAAATTGATTTCTTTTGGAAATGGTTTGTTTATTGAATTGTAGTTTTTGATTCGATTTTTGAAGGAATTTCATTTCAAAAGAATAATTGGTCATTTTTGCAAATTGAGTTGTTCATGAAATCATCTTCTTTTCAAAAATGATTTTTTTTATGAATGAAAGAATTGGTGCTTTGAAAATTGATAAATCTCTCAATATTTCCCTTAAATAAGATTCAATGAAAAGAAAGAGTTGCACTTCTCATTTAGATGCATTTAGAGTATTTTTGAGTCATGTCACAAACATCATTAAAGTTTCAACTCCATACCTTTTGTCTTAAGCAACAACCAAATTAATACAGCGCATTAATAAGATCAATATAGATATTTTACATTTTCTAGGGATCATTCCACCAACATAGCTTAGGATAGTGTTTTGGAATAGGTTGTAATGAGAATTCCAAAAAATATTAAACCAACAAGTAGAATCTTGCGGTAGGAAAATCCAATGATGGCATTTGTGCTCTGGGAAGATCTTCTTAAAAGAGTCAAGCACGAGATCATGTCAGAACCAGTGAGGTAATCGTACCTATCTCATTTGGAAAGATAGAATATTTACACGTAATCCAAATGGTAAACTTCGGATTAACCATTATCGAGGAGCCTGGGGTCACTTGCTGGAAAACCTCGGATTTACCATATTGAGGAGCCTTCAAGGGGATTGAGCTTGATACTCTACCCTAGCATGTATATTGGATCATAGATTGTTCCCCCAAGTAAATTTGTTTTTGTTGGTGACCTTAGTGACCATAATCTTTAGGATTTTTCCCAAGGTGACGGTGGAGGGAAGGTCCCATTGTACTTGGAATAGATGTCGACTAGACTCACTTGGACTTTTCGAAGGGTACTCTTCACTTCGAGATGGCATAAGTGGAGGGAATTGCACCAAAATGTTTCATTAAGTAGGTTTTCAGGGAATCTATTCCAATAGCCAAGTTTTCCATATTAGAATTCTACAATGTTGGATTTCATCACCAACTAGTGTTTTTAGTGTGGAAACATACTGTTTGTGTGTGGAGTGCCTCCTAGTTTTTGTAGGCATGTGTTATTTTATTGTTTCCTTAGAGAACTTAGGTTTATTTTTTTGAAATATATTTTGATTTTTTGTGTTAAACATTAACCATGGCTGAATTACCGAGACACTCCCATATAATGCAGGGGTAACCCCCTGATTACACACCAAGTTAATTAGAAAAGCTTAAATATGAAAGAGGTCAATCATCAGGAACCGAATCTACTGAGAAAGAGGATACATCAATAATTATACATCCTGATTATGAAGTAAAAAAACCTCAGACAGAAGAATAACCAGAAATTTTGGAATTAATCACAATTAAATATGCAGCCGGTCAATTTTTAGATATTCAACATATTGGACCCGAGATATTTTAACCTGAAACTAAATCCACTTCATCTGAGTCAACTTCGGAATTCATAGCCCGAAACCTTGGTCGTCCTCATTCACCTCGAGTGAAGTTTCACATCACTGACAACCTTCCTCCTGGCCTCATTAGTATTGAAGAGATTATTGATAGAGAAGAAGAATTTGTACTTCCTTCACGTCAAGAATCTTTAGATCTAAGGCATATTGAATCGATTTACCATTATAACCCTTTTAAACTAGACCCTTGGTATTATTATTTAACCAAATTTCTACATAATTCTGGTCTCAATTATTCACTACCCCATATTCCTTTTTACTCCATACCCAGAGGTAGATATATTCCTTCATCAAACATGTCTGGTGAGTCATCAATGTTTTCTTCATCTCCAGAAACCTTTTTGTATGGTGGTCCATCAGTTCCTTCAGGATATTAGTTTCTTTTTGGTACTTTCTCAGGAGCATCTCCCTCTCCCAAAAACTTATACAATCAACTAGTCCCAATGAATCTAATACCAAAATTTTGAAAATGGAGCAAATCTACATGATGTCTATAAATATTCCTTTACCTGACCCTCAAGGTAGCAATTTACCGCCTAGGGGCATCCTCAAGGGCAATATCCTCCTCAAGGGTAGTACTCTATACTAGGGTCACAACCACTTCAAGGGCAGTACTCTATCCCAGGGCCACAACCTCTTCAAGGGCAGTACCCTATGCCAGGGAAACAACCTATTCAAGGGTAACATCCTCCCTTGGAGCAACAGTTTTATCAACAACAACAATTATTTCAAGGAGGTCAACCTTTTAGTGGATATTATCTAGCAAATTATCAAACTTACGTTCCAATTTCTCAACCTGGTTATTCCTAACCTTACGCACCATAACCTTTGATGGGAGCTCCTTATCCTGGAGTAAACACAGTGTGGAATCCGTCATTAAACCAACAAAATTTTCCACCTACCGTGAAATCACCTTATAATCAGCCTAGTCAGCCAACTAGTTATAACCAAATCCAAAAAGTTGTCCAACTTACACTTCAATTCATACCTCAGGTATCTGTACCTTTTAGTATTCAACAACCTGGTCTGAGTACACCTAGAAATCCTATCCAAGCTGTTGTATCAAATTTTTTTCAACAACCTAGTACACCTATTCCTGGAGTTTCCCAAGTACCTATTTCTACAACCCCTCAAGTAACAACATCAACTGTATCATAACCAATCCCTCAAGTCATTGTTTATCACCCTACACCTATGGTTTAGTTTACTATTCAAACCTCTGCTGGACAACCTGGCACAGCTACAATTGTAACAAGCCAACCTTATACAAGTTAGTTTGTTTATCAACCGTATCAAGGGCAGTTTCAATATGGACTTGTAGGACAAAATATAGTCTACCAAAGTCAACCATACCCTGGTTATACATATCAGATACCAGCTCAACCTCAGTTCGGTACGGCTAACCCTGGTTATCCCGGAGGCATTCCAACTCCAACCACACAGGCTATTCTAGGCTAACCTGGATATCCTTCTCCTGGTACTGGTATCGTTCCTCAAGGTTATCATTTTTCTCAACAGGACCCTTACCGTCGGTTACCATTCATTGCAACTTTGGATTTTCCAGATTTGTCGCACCTCACAAACAATCTGATTTATTATCTTCTGTTTTGGCTGCCAATGTCGAATAAGTTTCCCAATGATATTCCTAAGTTCGAAGGTAAATCAGGACAAGACCCCTAAAATCATGTCATGACTTACCACCTTTGGTGCGTATCCAGCTCTTTAATCAATTATTCCATTTGATTGAGACTATTTCAAATAACATTGATAGGCTTAGCTGCAAAGTGGTATATTGAACGACCACATGACTCATTCAACAATTTCAATGCGTTAGCAATAACTTTCTTAACACACTTTCAGTTTTCATTCCATTACGACAAGGGCACGAAACTCTTAACTTCACTAAAGAAAAGTATGCCCACATACATTTCATATCACATACATGAATGGAGACATAGATGACGTTTAGTGAAAGATTTCATTCTGGATCAAATCTTGGCAGAATGGTTTATCGAATCATTACTTCCTAATATTATTGAATATGTAGCTAAGGAAGGTGTTATTACAAAAGAACAGGTTATAGCTCAAGAATAGTACTTAGACCTTGTATATACACAGTCTGGTACTTTATACGAAAAAATTCCTCACTTGTCACATCGAAGTCAAATAACTGCAACACCTTTTGGTTCTCATTCTGCATATGGTGTAATTGGTACAATTAGCGCTAAAAAGAGTAAGAAGAAGTCATCCAAATCTAATTCTCCCACTATAACCTTACCAGATTCACCGAAAGGAGATTCTTCCCTTGAAACTTCTGCCGACATTCATGTTTTAGACTCATCCACAACTAAATCTAAAACCGGTAATAAGAATAAAGGAAAGAATAAAAACAAACAAACTACATCTCCCAAAGAGAAAACATAAAAGAATGAACCAGCTGATGAAAAAAGGAAGCCTTGTTATCCTTTTCTTATCTGTGATGAGGATCACTTTACCAAAGGGTGTCCACATCGGTCTGAGGTCTCCAAGTTTGTCAAAGGTTCACCCACACCCACTGTCTTAAAGGATCATTTTGTGACTCAATGTAGTAAAATGATAAGATCTTCTTCAAATTCATTGGCAGATATTTTAATGATGTCTAAAGTCATGGTTGCAACATGATCTCAAGACTATGGAGCTAAAAATTGTATAACTGGTAAAGAGATAGAAAATTCTAGTCAAACACTAGCCATACCTCCTTCAGTTTCCGAACCACTTCAGATCGAGAAACCTAATCCTGATTTAGTGATTAAACTGCTTGCTAAAGGTGTACTTCGAATGTTAGATTTTAATCCACATGCGAGAGATGCTCAGAATTACAACATTGTTGAAGGTTTGGAGATATCCCCTTCAGCAATGTCAGCCTTAGAAGTGCTACAATCATGTCCAGCATAAAGGAAATTACTATTATAAGCTATCGGAGCTATTTATCCTCAAGATTCAAACCTCATGGTCATTGACCTCGAAACTTTTACACCAAGGCTCCCTCATCAAATGGCTTTTCAGATTCTAGTATTAGTCAAATCCAGAGGAGTTTTTCGTACTATTATTTACAAGGGGGCATCTACATGTATAATGTCGTTAAACTGATGGAAAAATCTTAGTTTTCCAGCACTCAACCAATCACTGAATATCCTTAAATATTTTGATGGAAGAGGATTTCATTCATACAGAATGCTCCGGGATCTACCTATAGAAGTAGAAGGAAATATTGTTAATCTAGAGGTGGAAGTTGTTGATGCCCCTCTTGATTAAAACCTTATTTTGGGTCGTAGTTGGTCTTATGTCATGACTATTGTCATTTCATCAGTATTTTGGGTAATCATTTTTCCTCATAAAGGAAAGGTTGTGATAATCGATCAGTTTTCATACTTTTCATCCGACCCTGCTTCTAGAGACAACATCCATCATCTTGAAAAAATATTTATCCCATACGAAGATGTTGGTGTAGGAATAGTGAAGGATTCCGCTCTCATGGGAACTTTCTCCATACTTCCACCCAAAGTACCGCGTAAAATTTCCAACATCAATATGATCTCATCAAGCATTATACCATTTCGTGACATGTGGATAGTGCCTTCAGAATCAAAATTGGACTCTTTCAATGGCGAGATGCCTTTCAGTCCTTTTGAAAAGGCATATGTAGCAGTACAATCGTATTCTGACACACTTTCAACTACTCCTAATAAAATGGATGTGATCAAAAAAGATTCATTTTATCTATCAAGCTCAGCCTTGACATCATTTTCAGATCCTTTTCAACATGTATTTAACACTTATGAAAGTATTCGAGAAATCTTGTCATCGAATGAATTACCCTGGGATGATCTAAATCATAGATCTTCATTTTTACGTGATCTTGATAAGTTTGAAAACAATTTTCATCTATTTTTACGATTGATTATGTCAAGGAACCACAGAATCCCATATTGATTACACATTCGGATTTTGAAACAAATTTGGGAAATATTTCTACAACAATTCCTATCGACATATTAGTTAAACATGGAATTATTGAAAACATTCATATAGGTGCTTCATGTACGATGGAAGAGATTAACACTTACAAAGCCCTATTTCAAAAATTTTGAGACATTTTTGCCTAGTCTTACGAAGAGATGCCAGGAATCGATCCTAATATTGTAATTCATGAATTTAAGACATACCCGGATTCTAATCCTATTAGACAAAGATTACGTCCAATACATCCGCGTAAATCTGCAGCTATCAAATCTGAAGTTAAGAAGCTATTACGAGCAGGATTTATTTATCCAATTCCATTTATAGACTGGGTATCTAACATAATTCTTGTTACGAAAAAATAAGGAACTATAAGAGTATGCTTTGATTATAGGGACATTAATAAAGCATGTCCAAAATACAATTATCCTACACCTTATATCGACCAAATTATTGATGATTGTGCCGGAAATGAAATATTATTATTTATGGATGGTTTTTCTAGCTATAATCAAATGAACATACCTGTTGATCAACCAAAAACAACGTTTATATGTCCTTGGGGGACATTTTCTTATTGCAAATTACCTTCGGACTAAAAAATGTTGGTGCAACTTTTCAAATTGATATGTCTTATCCTTTTCATGATATCAAACATATTATATAACCTTATCTGGATAATTTACCTGCTCATTCTTTACGCAGAGAAGATCATCCTACACACTTACAAGCTATTTTCATGAGATGTAGGCATTACAAAATTCATTTGAATCCGCAAAAATGTGTTTTTTTGTGTACAATCAGGAAGATTACTTGGGTTCATTGTTTAAAAATATGGCATTCATGTCAACCCTTCGAAGGTTAAGGCCATAATCAATTTACCTCCTCCTTCCACTCTTCGCAAATTCCAAAGTTTGCAAGGGAAAGCAAATTTTTTACGTAGGTATATCTAGAACTATGCTAAGTTAACAAAAGGCTTTACCCAGTTGTTGAAAAAAAGTGTTCCTTTTATTTGGGATGAGATTTCTGACAAATATTTTGATGCACTAAAACATGCGTTGACCCATACACCATTATTACATCTGCCCAATTACCACCATGATTAATTTCTATATGTAGCTGCCTCTGATTCCACCATTGGAATGGTGTTGGTTCGGGAGGATGAATCTCACAATGAATATGTGATCTATTATCTAAGTCAAAATCTCAATCTGATGGAAATCAAATATTCGCATGTGGAGAAATTTGCCTTGGCAGTAGACCAAGTTGTACAATGATTATGTAACTACATAATTTTACATATAACAACCATGATATCTAATTGCAACCCGATGATGTATATTTTGACAAAACAATTAATCGGGGGGAAATACTCCAAATGGATTGTCATCCTACAGAATTTTGATTTGGAATTCGAGAAATCTAAGTAAAAAAAATCACTAATGTTTGCTGAGCTTATGTGTGACTTTCCCAACACTGATATAGAAACCGTGGTAGAGAATCCCATTGCCGATGAATCTCTGTTTCTCATCAATACATTAGATCCATGGTATGGAGATATCATTATATATCTTCAAACCCAAACCTTTTGCCTAGATATTTCACGTTTAGATCGACGGAGAATAAGATATCAATCCCAATAACACGATATTGTTGGCGACACTCTTTACCGTCGTGGTGTGGATTCTGTTTTCTGACGTTGTATAATTCATGTAGAAGCTAAAAAGGTTTTAAATGATTACCACTCTGGAGAGTGTGGTGGTCATATGTCTAGGTTCGCCACATCCCAAAATATATCGCGTGCTGGTTATTTTTGTCCATCCTTATTCAAATATTATATTATTGTAGTCTGAAAATGCCACAACTGCCAAATTTTTGATCGAAAGATGTGTCCACCTCCAGCTCCTCTTCACCCAATCATTGATATCGGTCCTTTTCCAAAATGGGGCATTGATTTCATTACATGTAACCCTCACTCGGCCGGGGGGGCATGGGTATATATTCTCGCTGTAGATTACTTGACCAAATGGGTTGAGGTGATTCCTACATTTGCAGTAGATGAAACAACTGCAGCTACTTTTGTTTCAATCATGTGATTGCTCATTTTGGTGTGCCTCAAGATATTATCACAGACCACGGGATTCATTTTTGAAATATTATGATGACCTAACTTTCCGATCAACTTGGGCTACGCCATGATAATTCTACTCCATATTACCCATAGGATAATGGTTAAGTTGAAGTCATCGACAAGGTTTTAACCACCATAATTAAACCTATTATCGAAACTCACAAATCAAATTGGAATACCATTATTTTTTCGACACTATGGGCATACTGAACCTCTACAAAAACTGCTACAGGGTTCACTCCTTTTCAACTTGTCTATGGTTTAGAAGTTGTGTTACCTGTTGAATGCAAAATACCATCACTCAAATTGACCATTGAGTTGTTACCAGCTACCTATAAAGAGGAGAAACGCTTTCTACACTTAGCACAATTAGATGAGACTCGATGAATAGCTGCATTGGTTGCCAAATCTCATAAGAAACGTGTCAAAGCTTAGTATGATCAAAGTGTCAACCCTCGTGTTTATTCATAAGGTGACCAAATTTTAGTATACGATCAAGCTAACGATAAGCTAGGCGTTGGAAAATTCGAGCTGATGTGGCATGGTCCCTATATTGTCAAGCATGTGCTTGAAAAAGGAGCCTATGAGTTAATTGATTATGACGGGGTCTCTTTAGATAAACCCAAAAATGGTATTTATCTTAAGAGATATTATGCTTGACTTTCATGTGAAGATATCTCTTTTACAATAGTTACTTTTTAGAATAGTGTGTCTTAGATTAGACAAGTGTGCCGAGATTAGTTTTGTTGTTACTACTATCGTTTCTTATCTTGATTACTCTTCATATTGTAGATGTCCACATCCCTTCAAACATACATTGGTTTTGCTGATGGTGCATGTGGTAGTACACGGAATATCTCTTCCGCAACTTTGATTATCTATTCACCCACCAATGAATTAGTTTCTATTCATGGGATATTCCTTGGTCAAACAACGAACAATATTGAAGAATATATTACAATCATTGAGTTATTATCTGACTCCATTTCATTTGGTATTCATCGTTTGATCAGTAGGTTGGATTCACAACTCATTTTATTACATTTAAACAGAGTTTATGCAATTATAAATCCAGTGTTATTAAGATTATTTTTTAATGTTCATATCTTGGAATGAGAATTTGATTATATTGAATATCAACATATTTCAAGAAATTTAAACACATTAGCCTATGCATTAGCTAATCGTGTTCTAAATATACATTTGAAACATGAACAAAGTAAACCAAAACAACATTCAATCCATGTTGAACAAGATACTTAGAGAATGAAAGTAGTAATACCATTAGGATAGATAAGTTTGTGTTCAAAAAATATTACATCGTCTGTGATCATAGGTTCAAACACCTTATGATCTAATAGATACTGATACAAAAAACAAAAATGTCGATCTACAATTACCATCAACTATCCATGATGATGATCATTTTAATATACTATAGCACACGCCACCTTGCGCAAAAATCTCTTGAATGGACCTGCAACAAATGTCACGTGTATCTGAAGCCTAAGAGGGATATCATCGGTTCCTATCTCAGGCATATTAATGGTCAGCCTCTCAAGGTTTTGCTCCATGTCTACTAGGATCTATGCTACCTGGTCTTGTGGAGGTGTTGTGGGTTGTGTTTCTCTCCTGTCAAAGTGACAAAGCTTTGCTAGTCATTGTGGATCGACATCTGCATTTAAATATATTTTTTAGTATTGGACAATAAAAATCAAATAAAAATTAGATTTAAAAAATCAAAATGATTCACTAACATGTCTCGTCCCACTGTGCCCCTGGAGGCAAAGATGTTTCAGGATCACCCCTCTAATCCATTCCTTCATAAGGAAAGTATTAAATGGTGAATACTTGGTTCCTAAGCCACATGAAATATGCTATAGTAAACCAAACTACTGAACCATCCTCACTACCATGACGAGCCATTAGTGCTACCCATCGCACCATATGAGGTTGCTGAGGAGTCCCACGATCTACTGGAATCAGTTAAGGAGTGAGAAGTGGAATTCTCTCTAAAGAAAATGAAATGAGAATGCTTTCATATCCAAAGTTTTTCAACTTCGCATTCTTTTCTCTAGTCAATTGGCCTTTCATATTTCCAATACTCCTTCGCACGAGTTGAATATGGTTCCTCCAAGACACTCGACTACTGTTTGCATATGTGATTTAGTAGCCACATGAGGAGCTGCACTCCCACACAATCTGGTCACTGTAAATTCTATGACTTTAAGATCCAATCGCCAGATAGTTTTGATATCTATGTGAGCATCCTTCAAATCTACATCATCGCTACAATATTGTTCTTTGTAGTTGGCAATGGGAAGACCTCCCTTTCTAGCTCCAAATAAGGATATGATTCTCCCTCTTCGGGACAACCCAGTAAGGAAATATATGTCCTCTAGCTCAATCTTGAGCCAGTGGTCACCAATTATGAAGTATTGTTCTTGAACGTCCCACGTATTTACAAGCCAAATCATTAACTCCACTTGTGCCTCCATCCCTTGGATAACCCAAATTTTTTATAAACCACAATTATTCATTACACGCATGGTTGTATTGTCATCCATGGCTTAATTATCTATGAGCTCGTATTCATGTTCCAGCCACTCCAACATTGTTAAAAAACCTTCAAATCAACATATTTAACAGTTAAAACCATTTGGAAGAAAAATTGAACCATTTTTAAAGAGAAAAACCCTAGAGTCCTCTTTTAAGCCCTTTTTAGACTCTCGAAATATGAAAATATCGCTGAGCACTTGTGATCTAGGTGGCTCTAGAGACACACACAGGACAAGGAGGGATCAAAATTCAAAGTGTTTGGATTTTTCTCAAACCAAGTTCAGGTTGTAGATCTTGTCATCTTGATCACAACGGTGTGAAAGATTCATCAAACCGAGCTCGTATGCGAAAGTTAGGAGCAGTAAAAGTTCTGGGTTGACTTGGTGACTAGGAAACTTGAAGGGAGACACAATTTGGATGAAACCCAACCACGAGATTCTGATCAAATCCTAGGCGAAATCGTGGCATGTTTAAAATCACTCCTGCGGCCAAAAAACCGAATTTTCAAAGTTATCTAGTTTGTTTTAAAAAAACCAATACATATCTATATATATATATATATATATATATATATATATATATATATATATATATATATATATATAGAACTATATATATATATATTTGAGGTGGAGAGACACCAACCCCACCAATCCCACCAATTGTTATATTATAAATATCATTTATGGGCCAAAAGACCATGAACCCTGCCAGAACCCACGGTACCCACACCATACGTAATTTAAAACAGGAGGTATGAGGGATGGTCGATGGTCAACCCCGCCACCACCTCACTACCCATATATATATGTTAATATATATTTCCGCCGGGAGGTATAGTGGATGGGCCACCCGATGTGGGCCCAACCCACCACATTTAAATGATTTTTTTTTATTAAAACAATATGTGCCCATTTAAAAAAACTAAATTCAGATTCTTGGGGGGAGGTGGGATTTGATCCCCAGATCTCCTATTAACCATTTTCCCATTTTACCACTGGGCCAATGGCCTATTCCTTGATTATTCCACCCATTAAAATATATTTAAATGCTCATTTCTCAAGTGCGCCCAGGTGATGGAGGACCAAAGCATGCATGCGGATCGACGAAAATTTTCAGTGGAACCATGATCATGGAGCAGTAATTATGCAAGCAGAACCATGAGCCTTGAAATTTTCTTGGGGAGGTAAATTTTCTCCATGTTGGAATGTAGTCAAGTTTATAGTCATTTTTCATGGTTTTTCACACGGAATGTAGTGGCGAGGTCAGAATCACCTTTTGAGTTGCAGATTTTCCACCCATGGAGCAGCTACGTGGAGGAATCTAGGGGGAATCTCGAGGGTTCCTTTTTGCCCCAGATTTTCATTTCATCAGAATTCAACAAATGGATAGTGGTTTTTGCACTATTCGACGTCACGAATTAGATGGCGCATTCAGATTTTCCATATGAGATTTATATTTTTTGGTCACTTTTTGAAGTGAAGTTGCAGGTGCCATCTTTCAGCGAGTGAGCAATTGTTTTCACACCTTTTGACGTCACGATTGTGATGGTGATTTTCGATCCTATAGCACAACAAGCCATTCTTTAGTCATATTTACCATGAGGTATATGATGATTTGATTTCATGTACTTATTTTTCCCTGAGATGCATAGTGTTGTACAGATTCCTGTTGATGTATGAGTCATGGGATCTTGTCTAGTTTTGTTATTGATGTACTCTCTGTAATGGAATTGTATTACGTTTGAGATCGCTTGATTCCATAGTGGCAGGATACTCATGCATGTTGTTGAGATCCCTTTTATGCCATGTTGACGGGATACTCTATGTCACATGTATGTCATTAAGATCCCTTGTTTGCCATGTTGGTGGGATACTCACAATCTTCATACGTGAGCAAATGTCATATTGATAGGAGTCATTTTTTTGCATGAGAATTTTTCAGTGGAACATCTCATAGAAAGGTCTAACCACTCCTGCGTGAGGGAATTTTCCTTGTATGTTAGTGAAAACACATCCATGTACATCTTCTTCTTACAACACTTAATGTAGCGGCCTACACCATCTTGAGACCGAGGCCTGGAGATGTAGTCCCTCCTAGACGAACTTCATTATTAAATGAGGTGTTCTTATGATTGTTGATCTTGACTTATTATGTTCCTCTCTCTACAACATGCAATTGTTCATTTATGTTCATTAAACGCTTTAATTATTGCAATTCTAACAATCAGTCGAATTTAAAGGCCTTGGTTAAGGGTATCAAGAACTTACCCTGGATCAACTTGACTATTAGAACTCGTTAAAATAAATGAACAGTCGTCTGTTCAGTATAAGCTTAACCCTTTTCCAGAATGAAATGGACTAATTATGAAAAAGGTATACGTTGACTAATCATGGTCAATAGTGTTCTCTCCTACATTATTTTATCCTTTTTCAGGCCTAAGAGGCTAAATTTATGAAAAATAACAGCCATGGAGTTTACTTATGTTTTTCTTCTCACTCCCTAAAACAGAAAAACGTTGAGTGTCTCCTATGCTCAACTCGATAAAATTTAACAGTAAAGGACCTATTGATTATAAACAAGACCGAACCACTTCTTATTAGGGTTCGATTTTAATACTAAGATAGACTCATTTGAAGGATTATCTTACACAAACAAGAAAATGTTATCCTCCTCAATCTTGACAAAAATAAAGAGGTACTTGCTAGCAATGGTGGGGGAAAAAAGAGAGAAAAATAATCCAATTTTCACCCTTGTTTAAAAATTAGCATGCCACTTTTGAACATGACACATTGTCACACTTGTACTTGGGTTTGGGTTATCCTTTTTCTAAAATTTAATCAAACCACATTGAACATCTTCAGCCAGTTTCTAGGTATTAGCTTCAGGTCAAATTCTGCCAAGCCATCTGTAGTGTCGTTATGTGTTCAAGAGAGAGTTCAAATAAGCCATTCATTTCAAACATTTGTCTCCATTCACGTTGACCATCACTGAGTCATCCCATGCAATTATTTCTTCAAAACTTGATCTAATGGTTTTGTGTCGTGCACTTTCCTACAACGGATCACTTTCTATCAACGTCATCTCATCATCTAGAAAGTTGATCTAGAATCCTATCAGTAACTTGGGATCTGCATGCCCTAATGGTAGGTTTCTTGCCTTCGATGACAATTTGCATCATTGACCTTCGATCGAACGATTCTATTAATGTTCGACTGAAAATAATTCATTCACACTTCATATATTGTACTTCAGTACTTTGAGAGCCATTTTCATTGTTGGTGGTTTCTCTCACACTTGTTAACGGTTCACATCATTGACCAATAATCAAGTGGTTTCTACCATGTTCGACTTCGCCACAATCAATCACATGGATAGATTCATACTAGTTTGGGAAGCGGAAATCAAGACCCTGGATCTAGTTTCCACTATCCAGGTTGTGAGGAGTTTTAGTATTCATGATACAATAGACTACTTATGGTAGATGGATGCACCCATACTGTGTCTACTTTTGATGTAATATTGAAACCATATCTCTACAAGAACATTTAGTTAGTTTTGATCTGAGTATGGGAATGCCTACCCTAATGATGATATATATATATATATGTTTGCAATGAATTTTTTTTACAGGTTTTCAACCAACGTCTCCAATCCAATTCTCGGAACTATAAAGCACTTCACTCTTTAGAATAACCACAGAATTCACACTTTAGGGAGCAATCTATTACAAGTTATTTTGTCACCATGACATTTGACCATTCATATGGGTCTATCACCACCTATATCATGTTCCCTTAGAGGTCAAAAACACCAAATGTTCCTAAATCAAGTGTTATAATTGGAGAAAAGCTCTATAAAACCCTTAAAAGTCTACCTGTGTGGTTTCTCTAGACTTCCCTATGCATGCGCTGCTGATTGGTCCATAAAATATGGAAAATCTTGCACTTTTTTCCGCTATTACCTACGCACCCCCGTGAAAAGAAAATAAAAGGAAAAAGTAAATTATAGAATCCTAGCTAGTCGAATATTCTCCCTACTGGAAGCTTCTAGAGTCGCGATCAGTTCGAGCTTTATCCCTCCACTCATGGAGCTCAAATCCCTTCATGAAAGGAATTCATCCCCCTCTTCATGGAACTAAAACTACCTCCATTTCCCAATAAATGGAGCTCAAGTTTTAGGTTGAAGGGTATATTGTAGATGAATTTTTGAAGAGAATTCATAAGAGTGCATACTTTCTACACTAGTGAGTTGTTTTTGACATGAGAATGATCACACCCTTGTGTCTATAACTCCATGTTGGTATTCAGAGAGGAAGGCTTATCAAACTGAAGGAGAAACAATTATTCAGGACCTCGGGAGAAATATGTACGACATCAAGGCATCAGGTTGTAAGATTACTCTTTTTATTCAAGATAATACATATGGATCTCTTTCTCTCATTGAGTTTTTCTTATGCTTATTGAAATAACATCAATACTTAGACTCCTTGATCACTATGTTGTATTATATTTTCTTGATTATTATATGTTGCATATTCTTTGATCCTTTTTTCTTGTCTTTGATTGCAGGTTCTACTTATTTGAAAAACCATTTTGGAGCGACGGGATAAAAGACTACAGCGAACATTTGGATTTCAAGGTAGGGGCATTTCCTCTCTACTTTCTTATAATAATTCTGAAATGCAATTAAGCTAGAGGAAAAGGTTTTCAAATGAATCTTTGTTTCTAGTTACTCACTGGAGTACTACGGAGATTGCTCTTGCCCGCAAGAGGGATTAATCCATGTAACACTCCTATTAGGTACATATATAAAATAATATGGTATAAAACTAATAGTTAATAGTACTTATATCTCATCAACCATACCTTTATAAGCAAGGAAATATCTCCTAATAATATTTTTGGGTCAGGTAAAGAATTCCTTAAATTTGGACATTTCATGATTTTTACCAATCATACTTTGAATTCTATTTATAGAAACAAAATTACATTATTGTATGCAAAAGGGTCCAGTCTATACAAATTTCATTTTCATTCCTTTACATAGAATTTGGAGGTTTACTATTTTTCTCTTAAGCCACTTTTAACGTATCTACCCTACATTCTTAACATACACATACTAAAAATTTTATTTTTACTTGTAGTAACGTCAACTATCAATCTTATAATATAGCATCTAGACTTAACCATGGTATTGATCATCTCTTGGAATATTTTATTTATGTATCAATAATATGTGTTGACATTTACCTTCGGTATCTTTGCTTTATATCTATCAATATTATATGTTGGCATTTACCACCAGTAGTTGCGTTTATATATGTCATATGTGAAGGATTGGGTTTCTAAAGTTTTATTATGCAACTCGAATCCCACTTCCTACTAATCATGAAGGTTCTCGAAGCTCATAGATCCTTTTCCAAGTGTCAACATTGCCTCTGGATCCCTTCGAAAATCAACGGGCATGATGCCAAGACTTGAATCGACGACTAAGATGGCTTGTCGTTAGGGCAACTGACTCTCTGACCTGGTTACACCAAGGGTTCTCTCACTCTTCCATCTCTAGGGTTGTGGAAGCTTTGCAACTTCCACACCAATATTTTCACTATCCCTTATGGTGACCTTGCTTCAGGTATCGGTTGATTCCTATACAAAATGAAAATTTTCGATACTACTCTCAACTTTGACTAGTTATTGTTCTAGGGTTAGAACACTTTCCTTCCAAGACCTTTTGTTCCAGTTTCTCGGTCATTTTCCTAAGGATGATTCCAACAGGTATCATTATTTATCTTGTTTATTCCTCCTCTATGTAAATTTATGCACTTTTACAAAAGGTTAAACTCATGTTGTCGAGTCTGAACCCTCTGATTTTGTTGTGCTAGGAAAGCAAGGAAGTCAACCCGAACTTCCCTTCGGGTAATATTGTACCCTATATTTTCTTTTGGGATATAAATGGTGTCATCCTTATATTAACAAGGTTTTATTTTTTAATTACATGTACCATTATCTTCCTCTAGATAATGAGGTTAGATTTGGGTTGGAAAAAAAACGCTCACAAATTCTCGTTCTTGGATATTCAGGTATTTATCCCACACTTGAAGGAATTTCAATGTCCATTGTCATTGAAAACTGTTAGGAGGTGTTTTAAGAATTTATCTGGAGGGTTCTATCTCTCATAACCACCATTTTTTCTCACAAGAAATGGTTTTTTTTAAATCTAAATATGTAAATTAAACCTCTGGTCAGGGGTCCTTGGTCTCAAGTTATTTAGCAGAGTACTCCCTTGCAGGAGAATATTTTTAATGTTATTGTTAGAAAAGTTTGACACATTTGTACAATATAATCTAAGATTACTTTGGTTATTATCTAAATTATCTCTTTCGAGGCTTTCATAGATTTTTAATTTGGAATTATGGGTCTCTGGTGAATATATGTTTGTATTAATTTTAGTATGATACCTTCGTCTTAAATTTGTTGTAAAATTATTATGAGGCTTGTTCATTCTATCAAGGGTTTGGTAATTACAACTGAAAATTAAACAATTGGTGGTTTTCTCATGTTGTCTACAATTTCTATAGCTTTTCTACAGGTTCCATTCATTGGGTTTATAAAGGACTTAGTTATTTTTTTGTCATTTTCGATCTTTGTATTGTCATCTGTTTGTAGTATTTGCAGTTACTTTGTTCTTTGTATAATAACAATTATGGTTGAGTCATGGAATCGCAAAACACCATATATTTCCTTTAAATAATTCCTCTGCTATTCGGGTGGGGTTGCAGCCCCCCTAGATTTGGGTTATGTGAACCCCTCTTTCAAACTACAGACTCATTCCTAATTCTGATCTGCCTTAAATCAGTAATATCCAGAACTAGCTCGTTCCTTAGAAAAAAAATTCCAGGCTAAGGTTTAGAGGTAGTGACCATATTTTCCCTTAACAAAATATAAGTGTAGCTGGTGCGAGTAATATAGTTAACTATTACCACATAACTCTACATGCAATTTTATTTTCTTAATTATCGATTACAAATTCGTAACTATAATGCTAAATAACAAAAGCATATTTTACAATGAACAGGGCTTATTGATTTCCTGGTATTATTCCTATTTATCATATTAATCTTCAAATAGTTAACCTATCAACATTAACCATTCTACATACTTAAGTGCATCGAAGTATACATATTCACAATCTCACATGACAGATGGGATACTGCACCCAACCAATGAGACCAATCACCATTGTGTCTCTCCCTTGAGCCATTACACACTTGGGAGTTAAAACAGGCTCTAGTGTAGGATTAAATCCATTTGGTCCTAAGAAGATATGGTCCTTCCTGTGAACACCACTGATTTCCAATTGTTCTGGATCCTTTCCCAATCTAGAACAACAATTTCTTCTTTTCTCTCTTTATGCCTCAAGTACCCTTACCCTCTCGGCCTCCTTCCTTTTAAAAAAATATTATAAGGAAGGTTTGGGTAGGCAACTACCCTGCATGTTGCTCTTAACTATCCCAAGTTCTTGTGCCAATTATATTGTATCCCATCCTTCGTGGAGCTTACAAAGAAAACTTCATTTCATCATTTTTTTTTTGTTATTTAAATACAAGCATAAAAAATTCTTTAATTACTCATCATGACTTCATTAAATAGTTTTCCACTCCCATAGTACATATAAATCAAACTTAAAACAATTTACTTGTTTCTTTACTTTGTATTCGGAGGAAATTCACTAACAACACGATATCCCACCGTGAAAAACTTCATATTCACTTGAATATTTTATTTTTTATTTTCATTTCACTATTTAATATTCTATAAATTTAAATGCTTCTCTATTCAATGATTAAAATATAGTATCAGATATGCAATGACTAAAACAGAGTATCAAGTGTTCAGATTTTACGGTAGTAAAGAGTTGCTAGGATTACCTTTTGTTTGGGGTTTTTGAGAAGTTTGTAATGTTAAAATGAATATTCAACGTTGTTAGGTTCATTCTTTGGTATATACATTTTTTTGGAGTTCAATTAGGTTTTTGGACAAAGCATCAATACTTCTTTATTTATTATATGAATGATTTTTGGACGTCGGAACCAATTGATCCATTATTAAAATTATGAAATTAGCCAGTTTTATTTTAATGACGGTCTCTTAGAAAAAAAAATATACACATATGTATTGAGGAATATTGTGTATATTTTGTTTGAAATGGAGGTGTTATATGCAAACAAAGATGTCCCAAATCTCAATTAATATATAAATCCCCAGTTATGTTGTTTAGAGATTAAATAATGTCATAGTTAATGCATGTTGAAGTAACAACTAGGGATTTACTTATCATTTGGGTGTTGGTACATATCGGTTTTGGTTATTATTCATGGTGTCTAGAGGTAAGTAAAGGAATCCATTGTTTTTTGAAGGTGAAGATTAAAGTTGGTCATGAAGAATCATTCATGGAACTTTGTTGATGCCACAAGGTCAATGAATGATTATATTAAAATGCATGTTTTATTTTCAATTCATGAATGATTATATTAAAACCCATGTTTTCTTTTCAATTCATTGCTTCCTTTTCTTAAGCATGCAAATGATGGAGCTAGGCCAATTCATTGCATTATTTAGCAGTAAAATTAGGGTTGTAATGTTGGAATTCAATATATAATTTGTGATGGCAGGAATATTTTTTGCCTTGAATTTGTGACATTTTGTGA